>VYXF01009867.1:176300-190697 GCA_013397295.1 Polioptila caerulea
CATGGCCCTGCCGGGATTAGTGCCCGCGATCAGGCCACCGGGCGGGCGGGACGGGCCGCCGCCGCCGCGCCTCCCGCCGGGGCCGGGCAGGGGGGCCGCTGCCGCCGCATCGGCACCCGCGGCCGCTGCCTTTTAAAGGGGCAGCGATGTTATTCCGAGCCAGGGAGCCCCGCGCCCCCTCCCCGCCTCCCCAGGAAGGTGTGGGCAGCATCCTTCCTCCCTTGGTGATGGGACTCTCCCGGCACCTTATCCCCGGCAGGTGTCTGTCTGTAGGTACATGCAGCCGCCACATTCACTACATTCACTACGAAGCACACAAACATGCACGCCCAGGTTTCATCTCGACATAACAAGGACATTTTTTACAGTGAGAACAACCATTCTGCAAAACAACCTCCCCAGGGAAATGGTAGAGTCCTCATCGCTGGAGATTTTCAAGACGCCACTAGAGAGTGTGCCAGACCGTCTCACCCAGACTCCTTTTCCCACACACATTTGTCCAGGTGATCGTTTCAGGTCCTTTCCAGCCTGGGCTGCTCTATGATTCTTCCTTCCAAGGCAGACCGTGCCCTTTCTTGGTCCCTGTCCTGGCAGCTGGGACTCACACAAGCATGTCATCAGTTTGATCATACTCGGTCCACCCCCTGCCCGGAGCAGGTCACTGGGGTCTTGTCCATCACACCTGAACATCCTCAGAGGTGGAGAACCCACCACCACGCTGAGTACTGGCATTGTGTACTGCACTACTACTGCTACTTTTTCTCTCCCTGGGGTTGAAATTTTCACTGCACACCTCTGAAAGGAGTCAGGCTCCTCCTTCCTTGTAATGTCCACTTGGACCAGCAGCTCGTTCCCCCTTGTCTTACTCATCTAGGACAAGCCTTCTCTGCCCACTCCTTGCATTTGTGTATATCCAGACCTGAGGCCATATGGGAGGGATGCCTGGGCTCTCCAGTCACCTGATGGAGGCAGCTCCACTCTTTCCTCTGTACCCTTTCAGAACAGGGTGGCCAGTGTGGCCTGTGGGGACTGTGAGGAGCAGGTGTCACATCCCAGACCCTGTCTGGGCCCAAGTGCTGAGCCACCACACTCCTTGGGCTGTGTTGCTGGGGAAGAGGCACCAAGGTCCCCCCTGTGTGTGTTTAAAGGTCAGTGGGTGCCTTCTCAGGGCCCTCTCCTTGCATTAACTGGAGCTTGCACATGCACAAGTTGCAGCAGCCAGCAATAAAGGCAGCAACTTGGCATCATCGAGTTGAATTGCCTGTGTTATCAGCTGTTTGTGGGGACTGCAAGCTCGTCAGCAGGCAGAGGTGGGGAAGGGCGGGTTTTTGCAGCTGAATGTCCTCCGTGTCTCCAGCTGCATGGAGGATGCCCCTTGAGCCATGAGAGAATAAACAGCCCCAGCAGCTCTGGCAGGCACTCCAAGAGCTCTTGTTGCTACCAGCTCCTGAGCTGTCGACAAAAGCCAGCACAGGCAGGGCTTTGCCTGCTGCAGGCACAGTACAAACCCTCTTAAGGGAGTTATTTCCCCACAGTGTCCCTGCTCAAGTCCTGCAGTGGGTGAGCAACTGGAGAAGCAGTGCCACCAATACTGGCCCTCTTGAGACTTTAAACATTTAAATCCCTTGTTTTGAGCATTAGTCTTCAAGTTCTGCATTTCTCTCTGTGACAAATCACATGGATTTTAACAAGGAAACCAAGGCACAGGAAAAGAACTGGAGGGAAATGCCGACTGAATCGATTATACCTCGCCAAGATGGGTGTATTGGAGTCAGCTGGTGACATTCAACCTAGACTGCTAATGATGCTGGTTCCATAACCTTGTAGCTGTAGCAATCACTCGGAAAACACAGAGGGAAAAGTCCCGGAAGGATTCAGAAAAGCAAATCAGTGTAATTCTGAAGAAAAGGGCACCCTAGCAGGGGTGCAGCATTCCAGGTTCAAAAGCTAGAAGGAAACTACAACCACTGCAGGTATGGTTCATGGCCCATAGCTCAACAAAGTGATTTTGAAACCACACAGAAATTAATCACCTTACCATGTGAGTGAGACCTGCAGTGATGTGCAAAGCAAGGGCAGGGACTGGACATCGGAAAGCCTTTCTAACTACCCCACCAGAGCAAGCTGCCTTGGGAGCCCTCTAGGAACAAGTTAATGTCACCTAAGGTCAGCTTGAGCATCCTCATGTCTCAGCACAGATCACAATGGTGAGGTGACTTCTCAAAATCCCTTTACCCTGTGGGAGAGATCAGGGTGTGTGGGAGAGCAGTACCCAAATCTTGTGGCAGCATGAACACAAGATGCACACCCCTGTCCCCAATGCTCCTGCTGATCCTACCTCCCACCTGCATGGTGCCATCCCAATGGCAAAAAGTCCCAGTGTCCAGCAAATGGTCTCGCTCTGACAATCCCAATGTTGAGATCCATGGTTCCAGGGGGCTGGAGCAGAATGAACCCTGCTGCAATTGAGAGGTACTGGGATCACCCCTGGAGCACTAGTCTAAGCTGGGGAATCCCATGTGTGGGGGCTGCTGCCCATCTGAGGAAGGTGCTTGCTTCCCTAGGAATGAAAGGCTCTTGGAAGAGGAGTGGAGTGATACACAAGATGTTGCTTGAGTAATGGAAGTCTCTTCCCTGCTCCCCCACTCTCAGTGTCAGAGGAGTGGCAAAACCTTCAGCTGGGAAAAGCATTATGTGAGCACAGGGAAGCGAGGGGTATTGCTGAGCAGAAGGCACAACTGTGCCCCCTCTCCCTACCCCTGGCTGGCTTCAAAGCACCAGGAGAAACCTCTCTGCCCCCAGCCTGGCACAGCCAAAGCTGGCCCTGGGTCACAGAGACAGCCTGTGAAAAGCTGCACAGAGTAAGCAGCCCCCTTGCTGTCCTATCCTTTGCTCCCAGCCCACACATCCAGCTCCCCACGAGTCCCTGGATCGCAGGCTCATGGCAGCTGCTTCCCTCTTCACAGTGGGTCCCACTGGCCTCCGGGAGCAGCTGCCAGCAGCAGCACACTTGGATCAGTGGCACTGAACATCAAGAGAAAGCCCCCGGCTTTCTCAGCAGTATTATTATGCTGAAAAGACTGTTTTTTCCTCCACATATCTGTATCTTCATGGCTGTTTCAGACCTTTTCATGGAGACACATGAAGGCTCAGCACAGCCTTTGCATCAGCTCTTTTCCCTGTGGGTATTTGTTCTCATGCTCTTAGGTATTTCCAAGAGAGGTATTTATTTTTAATTTTTTTTTTCATTCCTGCATTAACTGTTTTCCACAGTTCCTGGAAAATAGATGAGGCACTAAGCTTTTATTAACCTCTGCTGGCTGTTTGCTGGGATCCATCTTGCTGAAACCAGAGTTTGTCATCCTGGATTTCCAAGCCACTAAAACAAGGCCAAACCCCAAGTCTGGTGCTTTTGTTGAAACCATCCCTCTCTACACTCCTGACTGCTGCCACTGGTGAGGTGGAGGTTGTGTCCCTCACCCTGGTGGCCCCTGCTCCTTCCCAGCTGGCCTCCTGCCTTGCCATTCGACAGCTCCAATGACACCTCTGCTCCTCCTCCGAGCCCTCTCCTCAGCCTATCTCACTTCTCTTTTCATTCACTGGGGACTTCTTGTTGAAAATAAGGTTCTTTTCAGCCACACGTGGTATTATTCCTCATTCTGAATACATAGTCTCCCATCCACGAGGTGTGGTCCTTGTCAGTGGATAGTTCCCCCTTGCACAAACATCAGTCTACGCCTCCTTGCAGTTTCTGTCTGTCTCAGCCACTATTTCTGAAGAGCTGCTAAAATAGCCCATAATGAGGTCATCTTTGTTTTTCTGGGACCAAAAAAATCCCCCAAACCCATCTCTGTTTGGGTGTTGATCTCTGCACCAGCTGCCTGTTCCTGCCACAGGGTTTTGCCATCAGCCAGCTCTGCCCAGACCCCCCACCTCACCCAGCCTACGGCTCATCTCCATCCAGCAGCCACCTTCGCAGCCCTCAGGCAGGGTTTGTCCCCTTGCTCCTTGTCAGTGCTTTCCTGCTCGATGCTGGGTTACTGTGCCTGCCCACCTCTCCAGAGACTCGCCACTGGGCAGCTGGATGACTCCAGCCCCTTGTCTCACGGTGCTCCCCAGATCCTGTTTCCCCCTTTCCCATTGCTCTCTGCTCTGTGTGATCCAGGGAGCCAGCAGCTTGCTTTCAGCTCACACTGCTCCCCTGCCAGGCTTCACCAGCTGCAGGGTGACCAGGGCCAACCCTTCAACCCACGGGCAGGGCATCAGCACGGCCCCTCACGCCCTGGTGCCAGGACCCTGACTGGCCACCCCAGCCCGCCCCACAGGATGCAATTAGCCGGCTGAGCTGGCTGCTGGGCAGGACTGATTTGCTGGCCCCCGTGCCGCACGCAGACCCAGCCACGCTGCTCCCTCTGGGCCTGACTGCTTCCATCAGACAGATCCTGCAGCCCTGTCGCCCCGAGCTCGCTCTGGATGGCAATCAGCTTGGAAAGCTCCCTGGCTCTCGCCTTCAACATTTGGGATTGAAAAGCTCCTCTCACAGCCATTGTTGTCACCACTTTCAGTTCTGTTCCTCGGGCAATCCTCCGTGTCCCATATAAACCATTTGGACATATTTTTAGCAGGCATTTTTTCTGAGCATGATAAGCTTCCTCCTTTGCTGTGTTTATGAATAACTCATTGCTTCCCCTACGGCAGCCTCACATCCCCCTCCCACTCCAGCAGACTCTCAGTGCACTCGGACATTTGTGTAAAGCAGCTCTGAGCTGTCCCCAGGGAAGGCATGGGGCTCCAGAGCCTGAGCAAACCCTCTGCTGAGGGTCAGGTCTCTGTGTCGCAGCACAAGGATGCAGAAACCTCTGAGTAAACTGTTTCAAATGGGCAAAAGAGACTGTTTTTCCTCCCCCTCAAGGAAGGGCTGCAGCGTTTGAGCTGCAAGTCCCCCCTGCCCCTTCCCCTCCCTGCCAAACTTCAGCCAAGGGCTGTAAATCTGTTGAGGAAAAAAAAAAATTAAAATCCTGCTCTGAGCCCAGTGGTGCTATCAGCAGTGGGGAACTGGGATGGGTAAGAAGAATGCAGCAACACACCCAGAGTGTCTGTCTGCCTCACCTATTGCAGGCAGGGAGGATCTTCCCAATGCCAGGCCCTCGCTGTGGCTGTGCCCTCATGGATGCCCAGCACTGGGTTTGCCCTTGGTTTTCCCTGCAGCATTATCCCTCCTCCCTTCAGCATAAACAGCCCATGAACCCAGACTGGCCCAGGGAAGTCTGTCCATAACATCTTAGAGCAGGAGGAGGCTGCAGTAGGAGCAGAGATATTGAGCAGCAGCTCCTTGTCTGGGAACAGACAAATTTTTGCTGGGAAGGTCACGAATTAGACCAAGGAGCACAGCAAGACACCTTCACCTCCCAAGGATGAGGTCTGCCTGTACCGTCCTGCCTGCAGTGAGGGATTCCAAACGACACAAATTCACTTTCTAATTTTAAATCTGCGACAAATTCTTGTGCCTTTCCTGTCCTCACTGTGTCTTTATCAGTTTTGCAAAGGAAGTATTTCCTCTGAGGGACAGAATTATTCTCAAACCACTTGGCTGCTCCTCCAGCATTTGCATCCTTTAGCATGAAACACATTGACAAAATGCAGAAACTCTGCGTTGAGAGGTATCGGTTCTTAGCTTAAATAAGTAAGTTTTAAGTAGAATGAGTTAGAATGGCTTCACAGAGTTATAATACTGTGTGATCCAGTATGTCGTTTGTTCAGCTTTACTTGCCTAGCATCAATAGCTGGATCTGCTGAAGCCTTGGGCCACAAGCTGTGAGTTTATACCTGGAGATGTTTTTGGCTGGAATTGAGTTAATTCTCCTGGTAGTTTTCCTAGTAGTTGGTGTAGTGCTGTGTTTTGTCTTTCTCATGAGAGGAGCATTGATAACACACTGATGCTGCTGTGGTTGTTACTGAATAGTGTTTATCCCAAGCCTAGGGCTTTTTTATTTCCCCATGCTCTGCCAGCGAGCTGGTGCACCAGAAGTACAAACCAGAAGACAAGGAGACTCCAGCTGTCAGCAGAAGCTGTAACTCCCCAAGATAAGAACAGTGTATGGCCTGCCTGCACAGACACAGAGAAAGAACCCAGTAAATGTTAGAAGAACCCAGACCAAAAATCACCACTGGACCAAGAGGGGCATGGAGAGTGTCTGAGGGGCGGGTGCATGAGTTGTATGGGTAGAATTGCCCAGGGGGTTCTTTGTTCAGGGTCCCTCTCCACAGGCACCCAGCTTGAGCTGACCTGGTGCTGTACCACTAAACCGTTTATTTTCAAAAATTCTGAGCCTGGGGCTTTGCTACAAGAAACCTAGGGTTGAGCCTGAAGGAGGAGGAGCCAGCCTAATAGCAAGTGTGTGTTTGAGTGAGAGGTCAAAAAGGGCACCTGTCATCTTAGTGGAGCTGCCTGCTACAAAGAGACTCTGCTCCCAGCAGTTAAAAGTCTCAGAGGGTGTGTGTGTGATTCCTTGAGTGGTGTGAGAATGCTGAGGCTGTGGCTTTCCCTTAACTCACTGCATATTTCCAAATCAAATGTAATTATTAATTTATCTCCACATTTCTGCCCCCACAGCCTTCTAGGGAAGTTCAAGCAGTGGTGTGAACCCCATCAGGTTCTTGTGCTGTAAGATAGATGGGAGATCCAGTTGCAGCACCTGCACAGGCTTCCCAGCTCCCATTTTATTCCACCTGCTGCCTTCTGGTGTCAGAGCTACCTCCTTCATCCCTGTTTCAGGAGCCTCCAGGTCTCCAGCCTCCCAAAGACCTGTGAACAGCTCTAGCTAAAGCTAACTAGCAAGCCAGAGAGAACACCTCAGCTGAGCAGAGGGCAGCTGTCACCATGCCAGCCCAGCTGCATCCCCAGGTCCAGGGATGCATGTGGGGACAGGAGGCACATTCCAGGTGGGACCTCTGGTGCCACCTTGCAAATGTCCTTGATTCCTGAGAATGCTTGTCATGCTCACTAGTCACCCTGCTCAAATGAGGGCATGCCCCCGTTTGCACCCAAATCCTTGGGCTCATCCCTAAGGAGCAAACTCCAACCCGTATAGGACAGTGGGAACCAAAATGCACCCACTTTGAGATACTTTTTTTGGCCCTTGAGTTTGGCTGGTTGAGAAAGGACCTGCACTGTGCTGGAGTGAGGAGAGGGCTCTGCCAAGCAGAGGGAGTTGGGGCCATGGCAGTGGCCTCCTTGAGAAAGCATCATTTGTCTGGGGATCTGGTGGTCCTGCATGTGGGCTGATGGTCCTGCCAGCCCCACTGGCACATTCTGCCCACCCCTACCCTTCTCCCCATTCCCATCAAACTTACCCGGGTGGCCAGGCTCTCCTTGCAGTGCAGGCTGATTCCACACTCATCAGTGATCTCAGAGAGGTCTTCATCCTCAAATTCCTCAAGGCTGATGTCATGGGTGAGCCTGGAGAGAGTGGAGATGGCCTGGTCACCCACTGCCCCAGTGGCGGACAGGAGGGTGCAGGTGCTGTGGTGCCTGTGGGCTGGCAGCAGCACTGACACCCTGGGAGAGGCTCTCCCAGTCTCTACTGGGAAGAAAGACTGGGAAGGCAGCTCCTCCCCAGAGGGGATAGGTCTGTCCCCATTGAATGGCTGGGCTCAGCATGGTCCATGGCTGTTGGGAGGCAGGAGGAGTGTGTCCCAAAGCAGTCTCTGCCTGACCAAAGACAGCAGGGATGTGCAGGCTGAGAGAACATGGAACAGACAGTACAGCCAGCCCTATCACAGGAGCTTTGTTCTGCTGACACCATCCCAGGGAGCCTCTGGGATTGTCCCAGCTCGGCAGAGACACCCAACAGGGCAAAGGCTGGGGTAACAGGAAGTGGAAAGGCTGGGCACAGCTGGAGGATGACCACACCAAGACTCACAGAACTTGTAAGCACAGCAACTCCCTCACCATGGCACAACCAGCTCCTGAGCTGCAGCTGGGAGGGATGTCCCAGCCCAGCTGCCTGCAGTAAGAGGGGGCAGCAATTTGCCCCTGCACCAAAATCACTCCCCAGGGTGACTATGGGCATCCCTGTGAATATGGTGCTGCTGAGCTGGTCTGCATGGCCTCAGGGGTCCCTTAGAGACCTCAGCCCCAGCCACACTGACTCATTACACCCCTTCAAAACAAGAGAGATCCTTTTACCAGCTGAAAATGTTCTGATGAGCCCCAGGGGAGTGGTGAGGTGCTCCTGGCTTTAAAGCATTAAAACATTTCAACATGGTGGTATCTCAATGCTCTTCCCACTTATTCATTACCACAGGGGTAAATAAAAGAGTCCAATTCAAATGTCCTTGGTCAACCTACTCAGACCCCTGAGTTCTGTCTGGAGTGGCCATGGACACTGCTTTGCCTGCCACCATTTCCCTTTTCTCCCAGCTCCTCTGGCTGGAAGACACTTGGGTGAAAGGGGTATGCCAAGCCCATCACCCCTCTCTGGCTTGGCCCTCAGCAGTGCAGTGAGAAAGACTCGAGAATGGTGTTTTGTGATCTGCAGAGCTCCCACTCTCACTTTAAGCATTGCTTGCACATCCTGGGGCTCTCCCCTGCCATGGCACCAACCCAGTGCCATGGAGGGGTAACATCTCCCCTGTCCCAGCTCCTGGAGAGGGAAAAGAGCTGGAGAAGCCTGTGGGGGAAGCAGCATCTTCCCTCTGTGTTTCTGAGGACCCCAGCAGTAATGGTCTCCTGGGGTGAAGACAACTGGGATCAACCATACCCATGGAGGCAGCCCCTGCAAGACACAACAGGAATGCAGGGACACAGCCTTCAGCATAGGGTGGGATGGCTGGACCCCCCTTTGCCTATCCTCCTGCTGCCCATGGGAGGCAGGCAATGCAGAGCAGAAGGCTCAGGATGAGCCTTCAAAGCACAAATTGATTTCTTCTCCGGTTACACGGGTCGCCAGGGTGGGACATCATCCATTGCTAATGCTCGGGGCCTCCGCCCGCCGTGCTGGGGGAGCGCAGTGAGCACTGCGGGGTCCCGGGGAGAGGCACAACATCGCCGAGGGGCTGCCAGGGGCTCCCTGGCTCTGCAGGAGCAGCCTGAGAGGGTGGCAGTGCCCCCCGCTCCAGGATGGAGACAGGCAGCCCTGTCCATGCTCTTGGGGATGGGGAGGTGCTGAGCGTGTTCCCCAGCGCTGGCCCTCCCTGCCAATGCTGGGGCGCAGCAGGAGGTGTCCAGACACCTTCTGCCACTCTGGTGCCCGGCTGCCACGGAGATCCCTGCACAGCTGGGAAAACTTTGGGCTCAGCTGCGTGCCAAGTTTGCTCCAGTCCTGCGGCCATCACTCACAGACAAGGGTGATGTGCCCAGGAGCAAGGGGCTGCCCCTCGTTCCCCTGCATGCCCGCGGGACAGTCCCCCCTCCCCTAGGCCCAGCCGGACCCCTACCATTTCTCCCACTGATCTTCCAGCCAGCTCTCCTCCTCGGTGCTCGACTCCATTTTCAAGGGCAGCTGCATTGAGGAGGACCCCCCCTTCACTGGGGGACGCACTCCCACACACAAAAAAAAAGCCCAGACCTGCTGTGAGGAGTAGTGAGGGAGACGACAGCGGAGCCCTGGGTGCCCACTGCCTCTCTGCCTGCCCCGTCGCAGTCTGTGGCTGCCGGCACTGCTCTGTATCCTCACTGCGCAACCTGGGGAAGCTCATTAAAAATAGATGGAATCAGCTGTCCTGGAGGGGAAAAAAAAATAAAAAAAAAATAACCTCCCCAGCTGAGCCAGTGCCAAGTCCCTGCACTCTGCTGGGGATGCTGACTGCCTCTGCCTGCCAGCCAGCCAGCCTGGCTCCTGGTCTCACTCCAGCACCCGGCTCCTCAGCACCCTCAGTGGGCACAGGGGATCCGCTAAGCCCTTCGTGGAAACCCGCAGCACCTGGCCTCCTCCTGCCCTTGCAGCACTGCTGTCCCCCACAGCGGGGGGACACAGACAGGAGCATCTGCCTGGCTTCTCACCAGGTGGAGCGAGGCCGCTCACTGATGCAAAGGCCAGAGTGTTTCCAGCACAGCGGGACGGGCGTCATGGCCAGCTGCACTTCCGAGCCGAGGGGAGCACCTTCACCAAGGGACAAGCCCAGCCAGCACAGAGCAGAGCTAGCAGCACTGCCCCTTCCCTCTTTGCCCTCTCCTAACCCCCAGACCCCCTCCTGCCTCAGGCAGGATCATCCCTGGGCTTCCCCAACCTCTAACCTACGCTGAGGGCCAGAGAAATATCTGGTGAACTGCTCTGCCAGCTCTCACCCCTCTTCTGCTGCTGAAGGAAATAGGGGTCTTTCCCAGGAGAGGCCATCAGGTGTTGCTGACAAACTCTTGGCACAGTGGCCTCAGATAATCCTCCACCATCCCCATGCCTCTCAGACCCACTCACTCCTTGCTCCATCAAGATGAAGCCAAAGTAGCTCTAGAAGAGGCACCCACCGTGACTCCGAGATGGGGACAGGGCATCCCCCGCCCCACGAGCTGCACCTGCTCTGACACACAGTGGGGTGGCAGCCCCACTGCCACCCATCACAGCACTGCTCTTCTGCCCCTCACTGACACCCACTCCAGGAGCTTCAAGCAATGGTGCATCTCTCACCACCTGCTTGGGACCCAGCTTTGCTCCTGGACAGATTAAAGTGGGTGATGTCCACAGGAGCCCAGCTCCTGGACTGCCTGGACTGCCCTGCTGAGCTAACCCGTTGCAAGCTCTCTCCCCACCAGAGCCATACCACTGGTGAATGTCACTCGTGATGCTGTGGTCATTGTCACTCAGCCCCACAAGAACAGCATCCAGGTCTCCATCTTCCCTATCAGCCCTGCCTGAAGGCACCTCAGCTGCTTGAAACCTCAATTAATGCAATGAATAAAGAAATCTTTATCTCCGTATTACTCGCGCCCTTTGCTCCTCTCACATGGATGCTCCAGGATTTCCTAGGAAATACAAGGAAGGCTCTCCCTTACCTTCCTCTGCTCCCTGTGCTGGAAACACCCCTTCCTTCCTCTCTTGCTTCTCAAAGAGGCTAAAAATACCAGCAAAATGTAACAGCTCTGACTCCTCTCATCTCCATCATCGGCAGTGAAAGTCTGAGCAGGACCTCTATGTGTATTTTGGCCAACTTCCCTTGCCAATGGCCACGGCATCACAGGTATGTGGGAGTCTGTCTTCATCTGTGAGGGTGGGAGAACCCTGTGCTTGCAGGTTAAGAGTGCTGTCCTGAAGGATGTGCACCTGAAGGCGGGCAGTCCTGCTGTACGCATGAGAACTGATAAACTTGGGATTCTCAGGAGCTGTGAGCAAGAGTACACTTGTGGGTGCACGAACGGAGGCATGTTACCTGCCCATGGCAGGAGCAGCTTGGTCATAGTCCTAAGAACAGCCTTATAATCAGTCCTGGCTGCTGAGCCTCTCCTGACTCCATCCCCTGTCAGCCCACTGCCACTGCAGAGGATTTTCCATGGAGGGGTTTGGCCAGGGCAACATGGCACGATGAAGCTGGGTGCTCCAACAAGCCCAGCTGCCCGAGCCATACTCTGATAGTCAGCTGTTAGGTGCTGTGTGCAAGCCCTGTAACCAGCACCAGTGGAAAAAATAATACTACCCTACATTTGGCTGGCCCCTGCCTTTTTCTTCCATCTCAATGGCCACAGAGACTGCTTTATTTGAACCGATGAGAAGGCGCCTCTCTCTCTCCATCAGAGGAGGACAACCCTCTCACCCCTCCTCACAAGAAGACAGGTAGCCCCATTCTGACGCCCAGCTCATTCATTGCCTCCAAACAGGCTTTGCTGACAGCTCCAGATGAGCACGACAGACACATAAAACAAATCACAGTGCTAGAACTGATTTTTGCCTCAGCCTGAAGGTGTGTCTTTGAACTTTCCGACACGACGGAGAGAACTTCTTCTCCCAGAGATCCCCTCCCTTCCCAAAGGGCTGTGATTTCTGACAGGGCTCCCTGAGTACTGGAGTAGTTTCCCCTCTCTCCTGACCTGTGGAAATAACTCCCTAAGGGTTTCTTTCCCTAGGTGCCTTCCAGCCCAGTAGCTAGTGGAAGCCCTTTGCTTTTATCAGGCAAAGCTGAAGGAGGTAGAGGGGATCAGCCAGTGACACCTTCTCAGGTTCCAGCTACATTAGAGCCACAGTCCTGGGGACAGTGGGGCAGGCAACACTGTGAGCTCTGCAGGGCCCTGCATCCATCTGCACCCCAGTTGTGCCAGTCCTCCCTGCCCCTCAAATGCTGGGTAGAGGGCTCCTCGCCCAAAGAGGCCCCAGAGAGCCCCTCACAGGAAAGCTTGCCACCAAGCACTGGCAAAGCTTCTTAGCAGGGCAAGGACCTGCAACACAGAGTCCCAGAGAAAGGTGCTAAGGAGCTCCAGTGAACACAGACTACACTGCAAGGCTTTGGGAAGCTTAAGGACAACAGGGAGGCTGGATGAAAATGACTTTTTTATGTCTCCTAAAATGATGTTATTCTTGTCACAATGAACAGACACCTCTGGAGGACCTCCTGGCTAAAGGAGGGATCATCTCACCATCCATTTCCTCCTACTTCTCAGACAACACCAAACCATCACTGCAAGGCCACTATGCCTGGTGTCTTCAGAGCTTCAGTCTGCCAGCTCTGCTTGCCTGGTGTCTTCAGAGCTTCAGTCTGCTTGCTGGCCAGACTGAGCCCTCTCTCAATTCAAGCCAGCCGATCACCTAATGCTTGTGCTGGCATGTCAGCACTTGGAGCTGGGAGAGCAGGTGCACGTACCAAAGGGCAGAAATCTGAAACACCACATCCTGCAGGCAGCAAGTCGGGGCAGAGGGCAGAGCTCACCTCACTGCCAGTCACGGTCTGAGTCTGCACCCTGAACCGCGCTCATCGCTGCTGGGTCCAGCTCATCCGCGGGGGACAGCCCCTCACTGAGCCCTGCAGCAGGGATGCAGGACCTGGGACGTGCACAAACCAAGCTGTGACACACAACCCAGCTTGTAAGTGCTTGACGAGCATGGCTCCCTTCTCACACGACACTCCCCGCCACGACATCGCCTCTGATCTGCCAGACCCTGCCCCAGGCTCAGACACATCACTGCATTTTCTTCCACTTACACCCTGAGCTTGGTGCCCAGGGAAGATTTCGCACTCCTGCCTTCATTCCCCAGTTTTCCACCCAGCTGCACAGCCTCCTTCATGAGGTCAGTTCTTCCCTGGAGCAGGCTGGCAGCACAGGGGGCTCCTTTTCCAAAGGTCTAAGGCACAGCAAGAAGCAGCAGCTCATTCTCCCAGCCAGGGCATCGCTGTTTGCTGGGGAGCAGGAGGGTGCCCAGGGGACAGCCACGACACCCAGGACAGTGCCAGGTGGTAGGCCCAGAGCAGCCCAGCCCCTGGCTCGGTGGCCAAGCCCCTTCTCCACGGTGGCTGATTCCAGAGGCAGCATTTAATCGCTCGCTTTGCAGGGCACACCAGCCATGTTGCAACAGCTCCCAGCAGCTCTCGCAGGCAGCGCTGCAATAGGAGGCAGCTGCCAAAGACCCGGAGCCACCAGCAAAGGGGGTCCAGAAGCAGAGCCCTTCACATATTAATTGCCTGAACACCACCTTTGCTCGACTGCACCCATCTGTTTCCTCACAGGGACCCGCGGGTTCCCCAGCCTCAGGGGCCGGGCCTGACAGAGGAGGGCATGATCTTAGCTGTGGTACCAAGTGTGGACCATCCCCTTCTTTCCACCCAAAATCTCAGCTTGCAAAGCAGCTGGTACCATCCCCCCCCTTCTCAGGCAGCTTCCCCCCAGCACCCCTGGGTGGCAGAGGCAAGCAGAAAGCAAAGGCTGACGAGGGCACAGCTGCCAGGAGCAGCGAGCCTCCCCCGATGCAAATGAACACCACACCTGCAGGCAGGGACAGGGATCCTCCCTTACCCACCCAGCACATCCCTGTCCCAGAGCTACCTCAGCAGGCACCGGGGGCTCCCAAACCCCCCGGCATCCCTGGCCTGGCCCATGCCATCGGAAGTCCCTGTGACAAGCTTCATTGGGTTTCAGAGGAGACACGGCCCCCTGCATCCCAAATCGATGGGAGCACTTGGTATTGCTAAGAGGATCAATTCTGGCACTCTCCCACCGTCTCACTTGGGGTTCCTGTTTCACAGGGGCAGGAAGGAAGTAGAAGCACCTGGGATTTCTAGGAAAGGGCTAGAAAAAGGCTTTCCTTGGGGAAAGGAGAGAGATAAAGCTTTTTTCTTCCATGAGGAAGAGGTGTTGGAAGAGGAGAGAAGACAGGTAAGGGGGCGGGAGTGGGGTGGGAGGGGGACATGAGGCCGAGCAGGGGGCTGGGAAGCTGCAGTGGTGTATGTGTGGGGTGAGGGCCAACATGGCTTGGGTGG
>VYXF01009867.1:190848-213969 GCA_013397295.1 Polioptila caerulea
GAAATTGGGGGGCGAGGCGAGGTGCAGCCCCAGGAAGGGTGAGGAGGCGGGCGGGGATGCAGCTCCTTTCTCTCGCTCCGCCATTCTGTGGCTCTCTCCATGCAGGCGGAGGGCGGGCGGGAGGGNAGCGGGGGCGCGGCCCGGAGGCTCCATCCCGCGGCTCCCGGCGGCAGCTGCAGGACGGGCACGGCGCAGATGGAAGCGTCACCCCGCACCCCGACCCCATCCTCTCCGCCCGGGCCTCGGGGAGCGCCGGCCCCGGCGGGGCAGATGTGCCCGCAGCTGGACCGGCCCCCAGCTGTGCTCGCAGCCGGAGGCTGAACCTCCAAGGCAGGTGCGAGGGACGGCCGTGGTGTCCCAAGCCCGGAGGAGCAACCCCAGGAGCGGGGCCGGCCGGCCGAGCGGGCGGGCAGCAGCCCCAGCCGAGGGGTTGGACACAGAGGGCCACTCGCAGGGGTCTCCTCGGCAGCGGAGAGGCTCCTGGAGGCAGCAGGAACAACCTCGCTGCGCTTTTGGCATGCTTGCCGCACCCGGCAACAGGTCTGGCAGCCCAGTACAAACCCTGTCCCTGTCGAAGCTTACCAGGGCTGCAAGCACTGCAAAGGGAATTTAAAAAGCAGCGTACCCACACCTTCCACAGGCACAAAGGAGGGGAAAAAAAATGCATCTCGAGGTTTCAGGTCTCACCCCAGAAAGGGCAGACCCACTTTTGCATCCAGCTATGGACCAAGAAGCATTTTCTCTTGGGTGGGTACTCACTGCTGCTACACTTCCTTACCAGTCTGAGTAGATTTCTCTCCTCTGCCTCTCCTCGCCATGCTCTCTCAGAAAACTGCGGCTTGTGCTGTGCACAGAAATGGACAGCTTCAGTATTTTTAGATCCCAAGGCTACTTCTGTACCTGAATAGGAGAACTTCCCCTATTCCCTGCGTGCCCACTGTGCTTCCAGTCCCTGTCGGTGACAGTCCTGGACGGCACGAGTGGCATTTCTTTAGCGGTTCAAACATTAAAGACACATCCGGTCCTATCAGCGTTTCTCACACGGCAGAGCTGACTGCCATTGAGGCGATGGTATTAGTTCTTGGCCAAGACCCAGGACGTCAGCTGCTCCTCCAGAGAAGAGCAAGCAGTGCCCTCCAAGGCATACAGTCCTGCTCTCTCTCAGGAGTCTTGGTCTCCTGCCAGACAAACTGGAAAGAGATGTTACTCCTGGACTAGCGTGGAGACAAGCACACATCCCCGGAGTGACCCTGCGCAGGTGACCCTGGGGCAGCCTCCTGGGGGCGATCGAAGCGTCCCCTTTGCCTTCTGGAGTTAGAGACCGACCTGTATTACGGGCAAGACCCAAGAGACTCACCAGCATTCATTCAGAGAGCTTTGGGGGAGCTTTGATGTAAGTCCATCTCAAAGCACAAATCCCACCTAACCAAAATGTGATTGCTCTGCAGCATGGCTGTTATTTGGCCTCTGACCCGGGCAGAAGGTGAGAATTCTGCCTTGTCCCACAGCCAGATCACCACCACTGCAGCTCACCTTCTGCTTGGATGCCAAGCACCAAAAGATCACACCTTAGCGACCTGACCTTTAGTCAGGTCACCAGCCCTGGCTCAGGCTGGCCTCGCAGAAGACCCAGTTTGACCTTTCCAGCTGCACTACTGTCAGTCAGGTCTATTCCTTTGATGCACAGTAAAGCACAGAGCCCCTGGGAGAGTGCATGCACATCTGCTGCAAATTAAGACTGCACTTCCGTGCTAGCCAGCATCTCTGCTCACAAGGCATCTGCTGATTTTTCTCTTTTCAAATTGTCCAGCTGACCATCGAGTTCACTTCAGACCAACTGTTCTCAGCCTCAAAGGAAATCTGAGGAGACGTTATGTGCTGAGAGAAGTTTTCCTGCTCCTTTCCCCCAGCTGAACCACGTGATCTCCATCCAGATGCAGCTGTGATACCAGACCAGCACTCTGCTCTTTCCATCAGCCATCCTGCTCACTGCTCTTTCCCCCTCTGCCTCAAATAGCCATATTTCCAGCTCCATCTCCTCATATCCAGGTGTGTTTTCTATTTTCAGACCTTTCAGCCAGCCCCTCCTGAAGCCACTCCAGCTCCTTCCTTGTGCAGATGGAAGAGATGTGGAGGAAGGGAATTTTCTCAAGCACCAGCATGTGGAGCTGGCAGTAGTCTCTACTAGAAATCCAGGGTTAGCCATTTCCAATACGGAGCCAGATCACCATCATTCCTTTGACAGGTAAAACAGATATCCTGGCCAGCACAGAAGAGGAGCCTCAAACCCAATCTCTCCACCTTCAATTCTCATAATTACACTCTGACTAGAAAAAGCTGGACTGAGTTTACTGTTGTTCTAGAAAAAGCTGGACTGAGTTTACTGTCATTCTGGCTCGTCAACTTCCAAGGCACAAGCTGCTGTTTTCAAAAGGCTTTGCCATGTGTGAACCACTCCAAGCACTGAAGTTTTACTTTTTCTAGACCAGAAGGTCCTTGCCAGAAACAAGAGAACAACCCAGCAATACCATGAGCTGAGGCGCTTCTGTCCCAGGTCAGCCCCACTGCTGAACCTCGACAAGGAACTGCATGGCTACATGCACTTCCTAAGTCTTGCTAGATACTAAGGGAAATAATGTACCTCATGTAGCTCTGCTAAGATAGAGGTTCCAGTAGGTGGGTCTGCAAAGGAACACCAAGGAGAATGGCAGGATGCATAAGAACTTGACCCTGTGTCCTTGCTAGTTATTAGATTGCTAAGTCTAGTGTATTTAATACAAGTTCACAACGTACCTTAGAAGTCATTAGCCAAGGCTCAATCAATGACAGGAGACCCAAGTTGAACAATTGTTCACAGCTCTGTAGGACTTCTCTGTCCCAGTGTCCACCCTCAGCTGAAAGGAGCCTTCACACCACCATGGGGAGCATCCCAAAGCCACTGCTCTCAGAGCATCAAAAGGCAACTGCTCCCACTGCCCGAGCTAAGAGCTCTCACTATGCCTGTGTTGGGGGTGCCTGTGTCAGGTCAGGTATTGCCAGCTTGCTCTGAGACACAGAAAACAGGAAACAGAAACCCCCAAACTTGCATCCATTTCATGCTACTTTCTTTACAACAGCCTCCAGCAGTCCTCTGCTGCTTCTGAAACAAAGACGGTATCTTTACTAATGGTTACTGATGGCTTTTTCTTTCCCCATGAACTGGCTAAGTATTTTTGAACTCTGTTAGCACTCACAACTGGGGAAGAACTTGCCACAAAGCTAAGCAAGGTGTAGTCTTGTTCAATCTGTCATCTTGTACTTTAAACAAACATGCCCAATTCTAAATATTAATGAAAACAATGAACAGTTATTCCCTACTTACCACACAGTATTACCTACCTTTATCATTTCAATTGGGAAAAGATGCCACAGTGGATGAATCCCAGCCTGCTTAAAAGGTTTCCTGAAGGAAGATTTTCCCTCATCTTTCTTTGGCTGGCCTGAAGTGTCTGTGTCATTCTCAGTGTCATCTCAGCTGCAGCTCTTCCAAATACCACCATCCATGTCCCAGGTACTGACAGAAACTTTGCAAATGTGATCTCCCCTGCCTCCACAAAGCCTTCTAGATCACTTAGGAGATGTAGCCTCCCCTCCCTTTGACTCTTTACCCCCACAGATTCAGCCCCAAAAATTCCATTTACCAAGTGAAATAATTTGTATGACAGCAAAAAGAAGGTTAAAGACACTTATAAAAAGTTTTATTTACAGACCATTGCCTAAGCATGAAACTCCAAATGACAGAAGTCACAATTTCTGTAACCTATGTGTACAAAGTGCATGTCTTTCCCCTGTCTTCTCTCAGCAGCAGAAGATGGGGGTAAGGGAGTATCTTTTTCTTTATACCTCTACCCCCAAGACAATGGGAGTAACAGCTGGGTCAGACTGAAGGGGACAAGACCTGTTGATGACTGGGTTATCCACCAGGCAGACTATGAATAGTAGTTTAGAAGAAAAGTAAGGTTAGGAAAAGTGACTCTTAGTTTACTTGTTCAGTCTGCCCAGTGGATTCTCTGTGGAAAAAGAACATAAGATCAACGCCCCAGGGAATGGGAAGGAAAAGTTATTCAGCTATTCATTAAATTTATTCACAGACTCAATTCAACCACTTCAGGTTTCTCAGGTACATTTGACTCAGTTTCTATTCGCAGCCCTGTGGCTCTGGGTTCAAACACAGGCTCCAAAACTGAATCCGATTATCCCAGTGGGAGACAACTCCTGTACTCCCCAAGCAGTTAGTTGCATAAGCTCACATATAGCCCCACACTATCTGTGTCAGGCAGGGATGAAAGGTTTTGGACAGCAAATGAAAACAAAACAGTGCCAACAGCAGCCATTTGCACGGGCCGAGCTACTCAATCTAATTCTTCTTGGACACAGCCACGAGAGAGAATCTTGTGCAGTACCACCCTCCCTTGCTCTGCCAGCACAGTGCTGACCTGACAAGTAACAGGACCCGGCAAGGAGTGTATGGTTAAGAGCCAGGAAAGCTACACAATCACCTCGCTAGGCTACAAAGCACCAGCCTGAATGCAAGTGGCAAGGAGGAGTAGTGGGCAGGTACAGGAGTTTACTGTGTGGAAATTCAAAACACAGATGCCAATACAGAAAAGAGCAAACAGAATGGACACTGGACTCTGAGCTCGAGGAAGACTCACTTCAAGGAGCTGATGTGTAATACATCCTCTTTCAGTATGAGGCACTGCACAGGTTACACACCAGACACAGGCTTCATTTGAGAGCTCTCATTCAGGGAAGGAAATGCTGTAGAGTGCTGGGCCCAGGTGTAGCTTCCTTATTACTTGGATCAGATCTGTTCTGAGATACTGCTTTGCTCATATCAAGGCATGATCTTATTCTCTGAAGAATTCCTCCTTCTCAGCATCAGAATCAACTAGGTTGGAAAAGATCACTGAGGTCACCGAGTCCAACCTATGACCTAACATCAATATGCCAACTAGACTATGGCACTGCGTGCCACATCCAATCTTTTCTTAAACACCACCGGGATGGTGACTCCACCACCTCTCTGAGCAGCCTGTTCCAGTGCCCAACCATTCTTTCTGTGAAGAACTTTTTCTTAATGTCCAGCCTTAACTTCCTCCAGTGCAGCTTAAGACTGTGTCTTCTTGTCCTGTCACTGGCTGCCTGGAAGAAGAGACCAACCCCCACCAGGCTAGAACCTCCTATCAGGGAGTTGTAGAAAGCTCCTCTTCCCCAGATGTCACACAGCTCTGAAGCCACCCATTCCAGGCAACAGCACTACAGCTCACCTTGCAGGGGCAAGATTCTTTTGCAGGGAAAATTTTAAGTGCCTTTCAAGTGTATCTGTTCTTGTGCTACAGTTGACCTTCATTTTTTTTCCATCCCACATAAGCATTACCTTGATTTACCCAGAAAGCATTTCCTTCCTTGTCAGTCTAGCCTAATGAAAAAAATACCAAGTTTTCCCTGTTCTCTCGTAGGATGGGTACTCTATTTTTGACATTGTAGCAGCTTCCTTCTTAACTCCTACTATAATTTGAATTAATCAGCATACATCACTACCAAGTACTATTGATGAGAAAGGATGTTCACTATTTCTGAGATCTGCAGATGCTCATTCCTACATCAGTGCATCAAGTCATGTGCACTGAGCCATTGCCAGAAAAGAAAGGTACACCTGGGAGTGAGCAAGTTGACAGAATGTTCTTGCCCTCTTTATTGTGGGCAGATTTTGGGCATGGCTGAGAAGAAATGTATTTGGCTCTCTGGAGACCAGAAAGCCAAATATTCCCAAGCACAAGTAATGCAGTGCCCTTCTGTGGCAGCTATTGGAATTACACAGTTATATGAGATCCTGGATTTTCTGTTGCAGATCTCAAGTTCCAGTCCCTCTGTGACAGCAGGTCCTACTCTTCTGGTCACCTCTTCAGCACTCTTCCTCTTCACTTGCAAGGCGCTTGTCGCTGGCTGTAGGAGAAAGTAAAAGAGAGAATTTGCCTTGACCTCCCCTGTCCTACTGAAAAGTTGGCAGAACATGTGACCAGCTCCCTCCCTCCTGGGCTCTGGAGCATTGCAAGCAGATGACTGGACCTGCCTGCTCTCCTGCTCTAGCCCCTACCCTCACCAGATGGGAAAACTTGGCTATGAGCCCACTCTGTGGCAGGAGAAGCAGCCTCACAAGAGCAAACACACCAACTGTGCTCTGTGACAGCCCCAGCAGCAGGGCACTGCTCCCCAATGGACAACAGAGCTAACAGCATTACCCAAAATCCAAACCGGCAGGCAGTCCACTACCATATTTCTGGGCTGTGGAATTACACTTGGGATTCTTACACGTCCCTCCACAAGGAAATCCATTTTGTTTGTTAAAATGGTGGGAGTAAAGATTGAGCCTTGTTAGCTTCCAGAACCAGGTAGTTTTAAACCAGATCACACTAGGAAGTACTCACAATCACAAACTCTTTCCAGGGATCTCTGAAGCAGGGAGACCTGTCACTTTGGCTCGTTTGTACAGTTCTTCAGAGCATGGCTCTTCTGCTCCCTCATGCTTGCGTTTTGGAGAAGCCTGGTCTGCTTGAGACAGCCTCACTGCTGTAGAAGGAAGAAGAGTCACTGCAATGGTTCCCCTGTGTTTAAATGGCCTCACAACTACACCCTGGCCTAACCTGCCACAGAGCTGGGAGAAAGAAGACTGCACAAGCACAGAGACATTTGGTCACAGCCTCCCTGAAAACTTCTACAAATAAATCTTTGTTAAAAGCAGAATTAAGTCACCCAGAACAAACACAAAAGTATCCTCCTTTGACAGAGGACAGCTTAATCACACCTGATTAACCCTACAGTGATTTGCACTTCTCTCTCAAGTGTCTGTATACGATCCCATACAGGCAATCAAAGATTCACATTAATAAATTCTTATTCTTTAGCCCTCTTAGAAATGAAGGCTCAGTGGGGACTGCTGAAGAAAGCATAAAGGAATGTCAATGTAATCTATGTTTGCCCAGCTACACACCCGCTTCTTATTAGAAAAGGATCCTCTCCTGCCTATAACTTTTAAGGTGACATGAGAATCAAAAACACACAAATAGCTCCAACTCACCTGTACTGGTGCTGCAGCCCTGCCCCAAAGCTGAGTCTGTGACTGGACCACTGAGATCTTCCACACATGAAGGGACGGATGCCAGTAAACCTAGAGAACAGCAAGAGGATCTCAGTTAAGAAACAGAACACACACGGGCTGGGAGAAGCTTTTCACAGAAATACCCTAGTCATCACCAACCACCATATCCATATCCCAAAGCAGGAGGAGTTCAGAGCTGCACTGACCCAGTGCTGACTACAGACATATACCATGATCCAGCAGTGAATTTATTAAGAATACACTGCTTAGGTTTTCTTACAAAGTGAAGAATGGACCATTGATGGGTGATACATGGATGGTGCTGTGCTATCAGCCACACTCAGACCTAAACAAATGCCACTCTTAGCTGTCTGAGAACAAAATGGAGCTCTCCCTGCCCCATTCTTCTTCCTGCAGGTTTGGCAGGCACTGCTTCCTCTTGCAAGGACAGGCCAGAGAAACAAGTAATACCTATTTTAAATCATGACATTTCCTCCCAGCATTTTCTCTCCTAATTAAGACAAATTTTTGCAATTGCTGGTACTTACAGAGGCCCCTATAGCGTGAGAGCTGCTGGTAGATCTGCTTCATGCGCTCGATGTTCAGCCGGCTGGTCTCTGCGTGGTTCACCATGGGTTTGGGGTAGTCCACCCCAATTATACACTTGGCTGCCTTCTGCACAGACTCGGGGGCATTCCATGGTTCATAGATATATCGTGAGGGGAAACCCTTTAGTTTGGGCAGATACCTCCTGCAACACAGGTAAAAAGCAGTGTAGCACACACAACGCACAGAAGTGCTGTGCACCTGTGAGCCACTGCTTGACTTTGGCTTACAGCCACTGCTTGACTTTTGGTTTTACAGATCCAGAAGCAAAGATCATGATGCTCCAGGAACATCACTTACTTCACATAGTCACCACTGGGGTCTGTGCGGCGTCCGAAGCCCACAGGGCAGTAACAGTGGAAGAACTGCTGGAAGAACGCGCTGCACGAGAGCCACATCCAGCTGCCTGCATTCACACTGAAATCTGCATCCAGCAACAGTTCATCAAACACCTGCAGCAATTGGAGGAAAAGGCACTGAGACCTTCCCTGGGCAGGACTTTGTGGCAGTAGGACCCAAGATGCTATTTCAAATGGCAGGCACTGAGCTATGAGAACAGAGCAGCAGCACAGAGGTGATCGGCTGGCTGAAGTCAGTCGACTGGTCATTGTATCTCACTTCCTGACACTTCCACTTAGGGAGCCATGGTCTGCTCAAACTGATAAAGTGCTGGTTTATCTCTCATGCAGCTACAGACTAAATCACTGCCTAGTGCTGCAGCAGGCTTTGGGTATTGATCCTAGCCTGGCAGGCATAACGAGTGTAAAGCACCAACCTTGGGAAGGAGAGGATGCTGCACAGAAGAACGTGCACCAAAGCAGGAAGAAAGAACCCCTATGAAGGTCCCAGAGCACCAAAGCAAGAAAAAAGAACCCCTCTGAAGGTCCCAGAGCACACTACCACCAAGAGGCAGAAAGTTTCAGCAGTAACTCACTCACATCCATGCACAGATGCTGCACTTTAGGCAGCACTTTCAATTATGCTCTTTGTGTACTACTTTTTGTGTAGGGCAGTATGTACACTGGGTAGGCTCAAGCTGTCTGTCCCTTCAGATGGCCCAAGAGGAGGGTCTTTTACCTCTTTCCTTGAGAGACTCTAGACTCAGATTTCACAGTCATGGAGCGCTCCCTGACCAGCACGGTGATGGATTTTATAATGAGGAAAAAGGTCCGGTTAAGAAGTTAAGAAGACATTAAACTTGCAAAGAAAACAGATGGACTGAGAAAATTTTTACACAAAACACCCCAAAAACTAATAAGCCCCCAAAACTCTAGTCTGTGTTTACCAGTGGGTCCCAAACACGTTTAGTTATGGTTACTTGAGGCTTGCAATACAGTCAGAGCCTTGCAGTAGAAGGCAGAAAGAAGTCAGGCTGTTGGCTGGCCAAGAGCCTGCTAGCAAAATCCTTTCTTCCATGCACCTTTTACACATGAAGCAAAAGCCATACCTGTGTGCTCATCCTTGCAGCAAGTGCCAGGAAGACTTTGTTTTCCTTATGGCCTCCTGCAAATATCTGAAAATGCCAGGACTCACCCTGACTCCTGACTCCCAGCTGATCCAGAGGTCACCCCTGGTCAGGAAGCAGGCCACTGCGTGCCTGGCCAGATGGTGGATCCACCCTTCTTGTCTCAGTTGGGTCATGATTGCATCTATCCAAGGGAAGCCTGTCTTGCCCTCTGCCCACTTTGCCAAGGCTTCAGGGTTCCTGTCCCAGGGGATTTGTATGCAGATAGGATTCCCCTCCATGCGATCAAACTTCGGGTTGTTGGTGGCTGCTGTGTAGAAGAACTCCCGCCACAGAAGCTGTCCGTACAGAGAGAGGGGGGGTGTGCTGTTCCGCTTCACCTGTGGAGAGGGAACACGGGTGTTCACAAGCACAGCAGGACTGGCTTCATGAAGCTGAGCTATGAGGGTGCCATGCATTTACAAACATTTCCCAAGTCAGCTACTGACTGCTGCCATAAAGGAGCTCAACACCAGATCAACCCTAATCAGAAAGCCCAGATAGTAAAGTCAGAGCACTGACACAGGTTCACTCAGTACAATGACAAGTAACTGGAATGATGTAAAACTAAACAGTAAAAGGCTCTACATGGCTTACAACACAGAAGTCCAGACTGAAGAACAAGGTACCATCAGATTTAAGGCCTGCGTGAGTACATACAGGATAATTACTCTCTTACCCAAAAGCCTCCTCTTGTAGTAGCAACAAGCTCAGCCCAACAATCAAACACTAGGGAGGCAACTGTATCTTTTGCACCAATTCTGGCACACTGTCTGGCAACCAGCATCATGCTATATGTGCTCAAATCCCACCTGCCCTCCAGGTGAACCTTCTGTCTTACCTTCTTATACAGCTCCCAGAGCCGATAGTAAAACAAGCGGCAGGACAAGCAGCCAAAACGCAGGTAGGGACTGAGTCCTGTAGGGCTGGCCAGCAATGAATTGGCATTCATCCTTGGTCTTTCGTAATTTGCAACCCATGCCTAGACAGATTCAGAAGAAATGAGCCAAAAACCCCTTGTATTTGTGGGATACTGCTAATGGCAAGCCTCTGTGCAGGTGGTGAGGCGACTCACACCTGGCAGCACAGTCTCTTCTATTTACTTCCAACCACTGCTGGGAGAGATCTCCAGCAGGCAATCCCAACCCCCATGCCCCATTCAAGAAATGCAAAATCTTTGCTCCAGGATTTAAACCAGTCAGTTATTTTGCCCAAGAGGATTAATTTGCCTTGCATGCAGGAGCTAATAACCCTGAGAATTCCTAGGGATACAAGCTAACACAACTGTTTATGTCCAGGTATGTCCATCTCATTTCACACACTGAACAACAACAGTAGGGAAATTCAGACCCTTTTGCAGAGCATTATGTTGATAATGTATTCCCTCTTCAGCACAAGTATTTATGCTTCGATTTCCACAACTGACATCAAGCCATCCAGCATTAAACAAGTACAAAATGGTTAAAATGGAGTCATGCTTTGGCAGTGGGGTCACTTTTCATTACTTTGAAGTTGTTTGCCTTGTGCACTATAAACAAAAACACCAGACCCATTAAAAAAATCTGATTATTTCAACAAGGGGCTCAAGGAATGCCAGCCAGTGACACAACCTATTAAGAAGCTGATGGACAAGGGGAAGGCATCCTTTTAGAACCATGTACTTGCACTAATACCTCGTGTAAAGATAAAAAGAGATGGTGTGCAGTGTGAAGCAGGGACTGAACAACTTAAGAGAAGAATTCCCAAGTTTGCACTCCTCTAAAGGAAACTGAGAAGTAGAAACAAGGAAAAGAGTCCAATGTGCTTCAAACAGCAGCATAAATAATATACTGCTCTAAATTTTTGGGCCTGAGGAAGCCCATGAGCTCCCTGCTCTACACAAAACCTAAGATCACAGGAGTACTTCAACAACAGCATATAGTCCTTTCCAGAGGTGAATGCTATGACCACTGCTAAGAAGAGCAGGGAATGTGGTAATGGGCAACACTGCATTTTTCATTTGGAGGCACAATCTGCAGGAATCACCACTTAAATAACGGGTTACCTTTCTTTCCAAGTGTTTATCCAGCCGTGCCAGAGCTTCTGTCTCCCCTCCTTGCCAAACTGCAGGGGCAAGACCATCTGTAGGAAAGCCTGAGAAAAAGAACTTGGTAAGATTTGAATACATGCCTAGACAAAGGGCATAGATATGGGATTATGCATTAACAACAGCAAGACAGTACATACTACAGTTGCCTAAAATGGCTTACTTGCTGCTCTAATCCTTGTACAGCAGGCAAATCATGTAGGATATGGGGCAAGCCTGCTCATAACACTGCACTTCAAGGGCCTCTCCCTGCAATGCTTCAGGCAGCCTTATGGTGACTTTCCCAATAGCTCACAGCCAGCATTTCTCTGGTGTGTCAGCACTACCCACAGGGCTCTGCTCCAAAGGCCAGAGCAGCTGGCAATGAAACATCTGCTCCACAGCTCTGCCTTACAAAACTCCTTGCCATCGACATCAGCAGCTCACTAGATAGCCCAGCTGCTCCTGGAGAGGATGTGCTCCTATTCTGCTGAGGCTGGTGCTGGGGAAGGCACTGAATCAGTGCAAAAGAACCACTGCAAAGGGGGATGCAATAATGCAGTCTTCCTGCACTGCTCTGGGCAGACACAGGAGCCTCCTCTGGCAGCATGCAGAGCAGTGTAAGGTTACAGGCAGTCTCACATTTGGCCAGACAATAAAGGAAGTAGATCCATGCAGGACTGCCGCCCTTAGGATACTTCTGTTGTGAAGCCCCATGCTTTTACATGACTGTTGAAACTGTTCCTTAAGGTACCAGGAGATACTTCCTATAAAACTGGTATGGAGCCTCCAGTCACAGACAGTGTGCTGCATTAGTCCTTTCTTCCCTTGCATTTAGATCCACTTCCCTGCTGTAGGTCTTGCATTCCTCATGCCTCAGCTATTCATTCTCCTTCTTCAAGTCTTTCAGGACCAGAGGGCACAGCGGGATGAGTGAACGAAATTTTTGTACCATCTTTTGTCTTGCTAAGTTCCCAAATGGGTGTTGCTTGGCAATAAGTGAAGGAAATTATCTAAACCTGGTACACAGACAGTTTACCTCTTCAGGTCTGTTACACAACATGCCTGAGACTGCAGTAGGAGGAAAGCAGCTGGTGAGGACATGAGATCCTAGTACAGTGGTTACATGCTCAGCATAGCAGAGAACACAAGGACAGATGCAAAGCACTTTAGAGCAATGCTAAAGGGGATGCTGGGCATCAACAACAGTGCAAGGGACGCCAGTGAGTTATCACAAGGTCCGGCACTTGCTGAAAAAATTAGGCCATTCTATGGCTAGAGGCAGCCCATGTCAGGTGAGGACATGTGCCAGCCACTGGAAATAGTTCCACTAGATCCTGTTTCAGCTGGCAATAGTCCTTGCCTTCACTCTTGACACATACCCAGCTCTTCCAGGGATGGGACCCCATAGACATCATCATGGTTTTCCTGGATGTCCACTTTACATGTTTCCATCTGCTGACTTATTACAGTGCTCACTGGCTTCTTTGGGAGCTCCATACGGCTAATGATGGCCTGGAAGCGCTTGTAGGTGAGGGGTGGCTTGTGGCCATTCAGCTCAATTATTCTGGAGATAAAATAAACAAGATGAAACAACACAGCCTCACTACCACAAAAGATACAAGGAAATTACATCCAAATTGGACCCTGCTATCTCTGCTCAGGATAGCCTTTCACGTTGGATACAGAAATCCTTACAGACCTACATTTCACTTGATGCATGACTCAAACGGATATTAAAGCCAACCAAACAAAATCCTAAAAAACATCAAAAGACAAAACATCACATACTTCCTCATCTCCATAGGAAAAAAAACCAAACCAAAACAGCTCCAGCTGAATCAAGCTGAGCATCACATCTCTCTCCTGGAGCTCCTCATCAGCCCCCTTATGAAATCTCTGATTACTGCCTTTCTGTTTCCCCAAGGTGGCAAATCCTAGACCTGCATCTGTTCCCCTGAGACCTTGTGATATCCTAACTGGATTCTGACCTTACTTCTTTTTTGTCTGACACAGGAGACTCAGCCTGTTAGTGACCCCTCCTCCACCTACCTTGGATAAGACAAATACCAGTTTGCATCATTCCTCTCTCCTTGTGATTAGAGAGATCACTATCCTCCTCCATGCCATAAGGTCACAAGCAGCCCTGTCTCATGGCATTGACCTGTGTCAGTTCCCACTATGGAAAAGGGCAATCAAGGTTCCCCACTCCTCTACTTCACCAAGCATCCACAGCCTGCTAAGGCTATGCAGTCTTGTTTTTCCTGGGACAGACAGCTTTGAGAAGTCCCCTGGGCAAGGTAAACTTCCCCAGGCTGAAAGATGCCATTTTTAACCCCTCTCCTGCAGGAGTGGAAGGAGTTAACAGCAAAGCCGACAGCACAGGGATCGCCAGCATTACATAAAGCGGAGGCAGGCAACCCCACAGCTCACACAGGAGCCGCAGCACAGCAGCCTTCCCCACCCATTACAATCAACAGCTTATGCAAGGGGCCGGGCTTAGAGCCGAGTGTTCCGGCGGGCGCCATGTGCCGCCCGTTCCCCCGGGGCCGCACGTGTGGCGGGGCGGAGCGACACGCCGGGCCGGGCGCTCCCGCACGTGTGCTCGCGGTGACCCGGCTTCCCCGCCGCGCCGCGCCGCACCGGGAGCGGCCCGCCCGGCAGCCAGCGCTGCGCACGCCCCGGCAGAGGGAAGCAGAGCCTTCCCCTGGGCAGCACGGCTGAACAGATTAAAAATGACGCCTTCAGCAGTTTCCTCCCGGTTTTCTGCTTTTAAGTTGTAAGCACTGGGAGATAAAGACATTAACGAACAGGGCAGAGAGGGAGTGCCATCGGGATGTGCACAGAGTGCAAAGTACCGCACATTTTTTGTGCCAGGCCATAAACATGGCCACGGTGTGGGCACAGCACTCTGACATGGACGTATACACAAAGACAGATGTATTTGCATTTGCCTTACAGCTAACACGTTCTGTCCTGCATCACCACACCAGAGAGCGTCTCCTCTGCTTTCCTGCATACACTTTTTTGCTCAGTATCTCCATGTTCCACCCCAGAGATGGCAAGAAACAACAGAACTCATGAATGCTACCCACCATACTCTCCTCTGTGGCTGCTTTGTGAATCCCCAAACAAGACCAGACAAAGATCCCCAGAAAATCAGTGTTTCCACTGGATAAAAAGTAAGGCATTTCCAGTTACAGCACTCTAGAGAGGCTCACTTGTTTCCAGGAATTCAGTGCTTGGAAGAGAAAACGTGACAAAGCTGCACCGTGTTTGCCCTGAGTTGCTTGGGATGGGGGCAGGGAAGCTACTTCTTCCACACTGCCTCTTATTTCAGTCCTGCTAAAGCTGCCATTTAGTCTGAGATCCATACAATTGTGTAAGATCCACAGTTAAAACTTCTGTGGACAGCTAGCTACTTGGAGCAAATCACTGTGACTAGCAGATGGATGCTAGTGTCTGTACTTGAAATCCTCAAGGATGTGAATATGTGTGAAGTTACCTAGTACAGCTCCTGAATTCTTAAAGAGTTATTTGGATCTGGGACACAAATATTTTAAGATAGGACTAGGACAAATTGCACATTTCACAGCACCTGACATTGGCATTACGCACTAAATCTGGACTATTCACAATACAGCCAGGAAAAGAACTACTGACTATTGGGTATTGCACAATGTGGGATATTATACTGTACTTACTGGGTATTGCTGCTCAACCTTCTGTACAAAAAACTGTACAGGAAGCTCCCCAAGCAGCAGTCCTTTCCTTTCTCATACTCACCTTCTATTCAGGCCATACACTTTCACAGGACTTTCAATGACAAAAAAAGGAGGCCCCTCCCCAGGATTTAACACCCCCACTTCATCCATCTCCCCCAGCCCAATTTGCCACATGGGGCAGTTGTTCTGGTTTTCTTGAAGCGGAACAGAGAATCACAGTATTCATCACACAGGACCTAACCTTAGTGAGCACACCCAAAACTGGCTGTGCTGCCCAGCATTATCTGACAGTAACACCTCGATGTCAGAAGTTATGAAGGTCTGTTTGACCATCAGTCGTAAAGTCACACTTCAGCTCAGGAAAGCAGGCAAGCCAAACCTGACCAATCAATTCCAGCACTGCTATTATTATAAGGTATCCCACAGTCAGTCCCCTGTGACAGCAGAGCGTATGCAGACTCGAATGCACACCCTCACAGGTGTCAGCTTCTGAATCATCTCCACAGCAATGTCCCTGCAGGATAGCTAATGGGCTTAGGAAAGCTGCTGGCCTCAAACACCTGACACCTCAGCTCACTTGCAAATGAAGAGGCTGGGTTCTGGCAAGGGACTGAATGTGCTCCCCCGCTTCCTTGCGGGAGGAAGAGCTGGCTGCCAGCACTCGGCACGCAGGCTGCCCAACGCACCCCAGCACCAATTCACGCGGACTATTTCTTTAGCCTTGCCAGCTTATGCAATTGCTCTGATCCAAATCCCTGCTCCAGAGAGCTCATGGAGGGCTCTGTGTATGTAAAACAAGGGGTATTTCTACAGATTCAGAGAGGAGATGGAGATAATCAACTGAAATGTCCATCCAACAGATGCTGAATAAAGAACAAAATTCCATTTCTGCAGAAACACACACTGAGAAGATGAGAGATGATGAAGTGACTTGATTACAGGCCGGGTATCTGCAGTGGGGAAAAACACCTGACATCAGAGCACCATGCAAGACAGAAGAGGATAACAAGATGTGGCAGGCAGAAGTTTGAGTAAACAGTCTTAGAAATACCCCACCTTTTTGGGATAATGTACTGAACTGCAGAAGCACAAAGGCATGCACGCTTCCCAATGCTTGGTTCCTCTAAGTTAGTACATGCTCCTAGGAGAACACATTCTACTGCCATTTTAGCCTTAGGCTAGAGTATTTGAGGAAAAGCTGATCCTGATGTATGCTACAAACACACAAGATCACAGTGTTCTTTTCTGACCTAAACCACTGGCACTGAACAACCCAGCCTGCCTGGGATTACAGAAACCACAGTGCTGACCATCCGCAAACACACTACAAAGGACTTAGATCCTATGGAGGAGAAAACAGGCAGATCTACGAAAGAGACAAAACAACCTGTCATCTGGAAGCTGTCAGACAGAGGAGTTGTCAAGTAAAGTCTTATGAGCAGGCTAAGCTGATAGCCAAAAGATTATCTTTTCTGTCTGACTTCTACAACCTGAACATTGCTAATCTTGACCGGGAATGCCCAGATTTTCTTAGGAGTATTTTCCAGCAGCCATGTTCATTTTCTATACCCCTCTCCTTGTTTTGGGGAAGATGAGGTGAAAGACGCTCTAATAATCACACAGCTATGCTGGCAGTGCCAACAAGGGACGCATTGTAATCTTCCTACTGAGTAAAGCTGGTCAAATTCACAAGTTAACTGAACAGGCTCTTGGCAAGTGTTTAAAAGGAGCTGGTGGAAGTGGTATCAGGAATACACTGCAGGGGACAGGAGAAGTGCTGGATTCATTTATGGAGGAGGGAAAGATTAGTCTAAATTGTTTGAAACTCGGCTGACAATCTTGTCAGAAACCTGATTAAAGAGAGATGAGAAGTAGGACGCCACCACCAGGTATTATTACCAACTGCTAATTATGCAGGAAAAACATTAGGGTGAGCAGAGGGACAACACATAGTGTGAGTTGGAAGACTGGGTAACCCAGCTGGAGGGAAAGATACACTGGGACTTCCAGGAGAAATACAGTATCAAAACTGTATTACCTCCTGCTGAGAAATCTCAGAGATGCCAAGAATCAAGAAATGCCAGAGTAACTGGAGATTTCAAGTACATCCACACAGACTGGGTATCTATCACACCCCATTACCTGCCAAAACCCAGTTTTCTAGTTGCCAAAAATGACTGCTCCATGAAACAGGAAATCAGGAACTCACAAGGAGTGTTAATTCATGATCTAGTCTTAGACAGTGCTAAGGTACAGCTGAAAATGTTAGTTATTACTTGCCTGCTTTAACTGTGACTGAAGCATGCATCAATTTAACATCCTTCCAGAAGCAACAATACTACACAGATGAGAAAAAGTATTTCAGAAAGATCACAAGAGTCAACACAATTAAAGAATAGCATCAGCTAAGACAACAGAAGTAGAATCTTTTGGAAAAATGAAGACAAAGATAGAAACCCACCAAACTTTGGTAGGTAAAATTAAAAACCACAGCCTTCTTCTGCCTCCTAATCTAAATGAAAATTTGAGAAACCTTTTAAAAAATGCTTAAGTAGTAAAAAAAAACCAATCAAAAACATCCTCTTTACAGATACTCCAGGATATTTATAGGGCCAAAAGGTGATTAACTCATTAAATAAAGGAGAGACTGTAACAGCACAAGAAAACCCCTGCACATATTTTTGCAGGTGTATTAACTACAGAGGTATCTAGCTAGGGAGGTTATGACTCCTGGGTTTTTTTAAGAAAATGTATCAGATGCTGTGACAGATTAGGAGACCAGGAAAAAGTGCCACAAAACAATGATATGCTTCAAAAGCTTGCCAGGGCCACCAAATATTCACCCGGAAATTGTAAAGGTTGGCATGAAATACACAAACTAATAGGTGCTGCAGGTAATATAATACTGTCCAAATACTATGAGGGGAAAAAGAAAGTAAAAAAACCTCCATATTTTAAAAGCATTTCAGAGGCATCAGAGGGACAAATGAATAGACTGATATGAGCATTAGGCAGATGGGTAGAAAATCCTAATGGAAACAGTGAATGCATGGATATATGCAATATGCTGGAGGGTTAATCTGGCCTTGGTAAAAGGGAAGTTGTGCCTGAAAATCTATTAGAGACATTTGAGCCTGGGGCAAGGGAGATTTAGTTGATACAGCCTAAAGTTTGAGAAGCCATCTGACTAGATCTCTCACTGAAAAAATTTAAAGAAACCACAATAATTTGCAATAAAGGAAAAAGTCCACACAGACAAAAAATTATTTGATACACAGAATTAGAGAAGGAATCTGTTTTTCCAACAGGAAGAGATATCCTACACAGAGCTGAGCTAGGGCTTGTGCTGCTCAATATTTTTTACAGAATATTTGTGAAGGGACAAAAAAGAGCATGATGATAAAGTTTACTGACACAGTAAGCTATCTGGGATAGTTAAAGATAAAAGGCAATTTGAAAATTTCCCTATATACCACATAACCAGTGGCCAAAAATATCAGATGAAATTGCTGTGTTGGTCGTGTTGTTTCTCCATATGCATAGCTATGCAATCTTAAACTTATTTATACAGTAGTAGCCTCTTAAATAGCTATGACCATTCCAGAAGGAAGCCCTGAGACATCAGTTTAATGTTTAGTAGCACTCAGAAAAAGCAGAAATAATGCTACTGAGTGTTAGGAAAAGACTGGGCACATTACAGCACTCTAAAAATCCATGTTGCTTCTACATTTTGTACACTAGTTGTCATTTTAACCACTGCTCTCCACCTCTAGAAATACCCAGAAGTATAAAGAAAGGTTATAAAACTTACAAGAGATTTAGAACAGATTCCACCTGAAACTCTCCACTTTGGAAAAGACGTAGGTGACATGAAGAAGAATGTGATGGCCACTGACATTGTTGGGGTGAGGATGTAATAAATATTGGTAATAAACATGGTCTTCTAATGCAGAATTAGGAAGCAGCACCTGCTCATGAGACAGGTTCAAGAATCCTCCTCACTTCAGAGACAAACATTTCCACACAGTATGTGCTAACTGCAAAGCTCATTCCCACAGGAAATTATGGATGTTAAAGATTTATTAAAAAATCTACATTCAGCATTACTGGCATAAGTCATATCAGAAAGAAAAGGGAAAAAGAAGGGAGAAAGGAAAAAAAAAAGCAAGCAACCTGTAAGAATAATCCTGAAATACTGTACTGACTTTGAATTCAAGCATGCCCTAGAATCTTAGCTGAAAGACTGTCACCACCGTTTAAAACTGTATGTATATACAGAGATTATACATATAAGTAAATATATAAAACTCAACATCAAAATAACAAACATAGCAAACACATGACAAAGACAAAGCATTCAGGTTTTAGAAAAAGGAACATTTGTCCCAATCTACCTTGTTTTACTTCTTCCAGCTGTCCTGACACATCCATCGGTTAAAAGCCCTGCTTTCACAACCTCTTTGAGACAACAGCTCAACTACCTTTATTAGAATGAAGCAAAAAAAAAGCAGTCCATACACTGAGGACATGCTCAAGGAGAGCACTCAATAGGACACAGCTGAGCAAATTAAATGACACTCAAGTACAGAGTTTAATAAGCTTGAGGCAACACCCTTCTGTACATTCACGTCAGTATCAGCACTTTGACGTGTTCTAATCAAAAGTGGAGTGTGCAGAGTAATCCTTACAGGCTCACTCAGGGTGACAGTGATCAGTGTAATGGAAGAGACTGAAGTCTTTGCAGACATGACAATCCCAGGCTAGCCCAGACAGCACCTCTGCCCTTTCTCTCCCCGTACCTGTCCAGGTCATAGAGGGTGTGGGAGTTCTCTATCACCACCTCCACACCAGCCTCCTTGGCCAGTTTGACGATAGCTGCATCCCTCTCCTTTCCAAACGGCTCTGAGTCGTATTCAAAGGTGAGACGAGTGACTCCCCATTCCTGCAAGAAAAACAATGCACCCAGCTGTCAAGCAGAAGACTACTTCCAACCAGCACAATTACAAATGAAGATTTCAGAATTCCTGAGCAGTTTAAAATTCTGGAAGCTTTGAGAGTGTTGCTGTGAAGAACAGCAATCTGGATTTGAGATAACCAAAGAAGCAAAAATTGTATCAGTTCTAGCAAACATCACATCTGCTATGCAAATTTGTAGATGTCAGGTTTAAAACTCGTCAGAGGAGGTTCAGTTCTTGTCTATTACTGTTTTTAGGTTTCAGCTCAGTCCCTGAGCCTACCAATACCACGTTTTGTTGCACATGCTGTCCTGAAGTAACCTTACCATCCTCTTCCAGTATTTGCAGAAAAAGCATTTCAGAAAACTCTTTCAACAGAAATTCTGCTCAACCACCCTTGTTTTAGATGGCAACATTAGGTAAAACCAATACATTCTAAATTTTTCCTGATGTCTCTTTAAAGACATTGCACAACAGGAAACCAATGTCCAACCCAAACAGAAAGAAATGGGAAATTTCAGGACATAGACTGACTGAACCTCTCTGGTGTGCACAGTAGAGTAAGATACTGCAATTCAGATTTAAACTTCTGCCTTTTTGGAGTTATTTTAGAATTGTAGAATTATAGAATGGCTGGGGCTAGAAGGAACCTTAAAGATCACCTGGTTCCACCCCTCCTCGTCAAGCCATGCACTTATTCTGATCTTGATACCTTTAATAGATCACTCACAGATTACATGGCATAGGCCTTATGAAAGGGCATTCAGCCTCTTCCAGGCTTTTCTAGAGCACAGATTGTTCTCAAAGTCTATAGCCTAGTTTTCCTCAGAAAATGAATCCTATGAGAAGAGGTTTAATGGTTTCCACAGCGACCCTCCCAAGACATCCATCAAGCAGAGCAGCAGCCCACAGATTTGTTTAGCAAACACAACCAGAAATCTACAGACATTTAAAAAACCCCTCACACAACTAAGAAGCCCATTCTTCAAGTGAGACAGTCTAAATCACCCCTGTATATACAGGAGACTATTCCACCTATGAAACAGAAGCAAAGCTCAAAGAACAAATACAGTTAGTTCCCTGAAGACCATTAAAAATAATGCCAAAGATTGAGAAGGGGATTAAGAAGCAGAAAACAGCTGTACAAGCCACCTACATTTCTAAACTTGCAGATTCAGCCCTAAAATTAGTTTTAGGAAGGACAGAGAAATTAACCAGTTATGTGCCAACGAATGGACATCTTAAAGAGATCCTCCATCCATTTTTCAAATTAAGAACATGACAACATCCATAACTCAGAGCGGGGGTCAGACAGACACATTCCAGGCCCTGCCCTACTCCTACATGATTTAACAGCTTCATTTTAAACTTTTCGTTCTTCTATAAGAAAACCAGTATCAGCTGGAAGGCTTGAAAAAGATGGATTTGGTTTCAAAGGAATAGAGATTACTACCTTGAAAGAATTGAATGGAATAAAAAATCATTAAGGCTTACAGGGATTTTAGGTAAGCATATGACACTTTAAATTCATGTATTTCCTACAGTTTTGAGAAAGCTACTGCTCTATGTGATGCAGTAGTACATGAGAAGCAGAGCACAACCAACCAGAAAACCTGTTACCTGTATGACAGTAAATTGCTGTAGATATACAAAAGAAAAGTCATAACTGACAACTTGCCTCCTAGTATGTAACCTAGAGCAAAGGAAAACTGTAGGGGAAAAACACACTAAAGGGATTGTGAAAACACTTCAGTGAACAAAGAGTGCACTTTTATAGAAGAGGTAAAACTACAGATGTTTATTTGGAAGAAGTGAGACAAAAAACTTCTGCAAAGGTTAACACACTGCTAACAAGTACACTTGTCAAGGTATCCATGTGCAGTAGTGCCTTTGCAGTGATTGTTACTGACAATGTAGCTCAGCTACTGGCAGCAACAGCAGAAATTACATTAGGTCTGAGTATTGCAGTAGCAAATGTGACATAACTTTCCTCTCCACAAAAGCTGACAGCACGGCATGAGCTGCTGCTAATTCAGTGTTCAGTGCAGCAGCTCTGGAGAGGCCTCAATCTCCACCAAAGCCATATGTTTATCATGTAATACCATAAACTTCCTTCTACTTTTTTCAGCTCTGTTACAGCACATCTGAGATATTTATCAGCTCACCTGCCCAAACAAAACAGACTGCAGCAAAAAGCAGTTCTGGCTGATTACATAATCAATCTCTCTAAACTTTAGACTCTGACTAGTTTTTGTTCTTTAACCAAAGTGAGAATTTTTCTCCAATAAAGTTTTAATTATCCTGTGAATACCCTGAACTAAAGAGGGCATGAACTACTATTAGCTGGAACTTATTTGCAAATCAAAAGATAAAAATAATCCAGACTCTGAAAAGGCTAAAAGCAGCACATAGTTTGTGTTAAGATGCAGAACCCAAAATAAGTATCAATGCCCCTCCTCATCTGCACAGTCCAGTTCCTCTCCCCAGTACTAACTGCTCTCCTCCAGAAAATACACATCAGCACCATTTACAGAAGGAGGGTACAGATGTACTTTTACCTCTCCTTCTTGGCAGCTGGTCTACAGTAGGATTTGGGGGACACTAGTTCTGTCAACCATACCTAAGGCACATGACATCCCAACTTGTACAACTATTGGGAGCCATGTTTTTTTATTTAGTATGTAACACTATCAAAGACATTGTCAAAAAGCTTCAAAGACATTGGGAAACACAATCCTAGAGCAGGATGGAGAAGAATGATACTGTATGAGAAGCCCTGACATTCAAGGGGATGCTCTTGTTAGCCCTGACATCTGCAGCACTGACACATCACTTTACAAATGTACCCCACTAATCCATTATTGATCACCAAGGTAACTGCATATTCCACATCCTAAACAGTACATCAGCAGGAAGCTTGGACCCAAGCTACATCCATCCTGCTGCCGAGATGTCTGAACTGCAGTCTTGAACAGAAAAAGAAAAGGAAGGTCAGTTAACATAAAAGCTCCTGAATTTTGAAATTTTAACACAAAATCCTATTTGCAATTCACATACAGATAAGTGTCCTTTCTTCTGTTGTCTGTAAAGGTCTATGGACACAGCAGTCTTCCTGAGCAAAAACT
>VYXF01009867.1:228336-286424 GCA_013397295.1 Polioptila caerulea
ACAGCAGAATCATGGAGGAGATGAAGAAGAAGGAAGAAGCCTAAAAGCCATGCAGTTCCTCCATCTTGGCTTCACTCACCCCCAGGTACTAAAACCCAAAATCTACTTTTCCACCCTGTGACAATCTTATTATTATTCTATTTAAATTTGTGAGACTTGTATTTTTTCTTTTAAAGCTGGTAATCTCTCCCATGGACTAAAATCCAAACCACAGGTGTCTTGGGCTTGGTGCCAGGGCTTCTGAGCCCTCTGGGCCCCCTGCCCAGGTCCCTGAGCCCCCAGGGCAGTCAAAGACAAGCTCTGGGTTCCCACAGAGCCCTGGCAGTTTTGCCTGCTCATCTCACCTCACCCACCTCCGCACTCTGCCTGCACAGCCAGGAGAGCCATCCCATGCTGGATGCTCGGGTGCTTGCCCGAGCTCACGTGGGCTGTGACATCCCGTGGATGCAGGCCTGCAGCTCCTGCCATGGGAACAGCAGATTGTGGCTCTGCAGAGGGGCTGGCATTAGGGCAGGGAAAAGCTGTTCTCGAAATGAGCAGCGGGTGCTCCCTATAGCTCAGCCACACTTTGGTCCTGCTGCTAGAAGTCAGCTAGCACTTACTCATTCCTTCATATCCTGTGTTCCTCCCATCCACCATCCAGTGCCTGGCTCAGCACTCCTCTCGTAAGTGGTGTCAGGCAGGAAAAGAAAGAAAGCAAACAGTCTGTGTGTGGGGCACTTGGCTGGTTCCATCGGTCCTGTTATACATACCTGTGGCTTCAGCATCACATCATTTGGCTTGAATTTCAAGGAATTTGATCTCTTCTACCACCAATGTTGCAAAAATGACAGTGCCTCTGGCAGAATCAGAATCAGAGTCAGATATAAATCTTTCTTCTCTCTGTCACTTGCTGGTGTTGTTCAAAGTGCCTTCTCTAAATTAAAAACAGGAATTGGAGAAGGCAAAAAACTCCTCCCATTGCATCTTGTCCACTCAATCAGTTCACCGAAGATTGCTTTGGCCTGCAGAAGTTGGAAATATCCCAATCAATAAAATCCTCATTGCTTCTCCTGGGGGATTATCCTACAGCCCTATCACCCATGTATGGCACGTCTGCATAGGAAAATCAACCAGAATAACTCTCTCACCTCTGCCAATATAACTCCCTGGTGCTGACAGTGTATTCCAAAATAAAAGTGATTTGTTCTTGAATAATGAGGTAGTTCTGTAATAGTAGTGCTGGTCAGCTTCCCTAGGCAGAGGTTGTCAACAGCAGGGCAATGGTTTTGATAAGTGCTTTGAATAAAGGCATTTCTGGCAAAAACTGACCAGCAGAGTTACTCTGCCATAGCCCTGCCTGCCTACCTGCCTCACAAGGGTGCTTTGCTTTGGGGGAAATGTGGTTTAAACTTTTAGGTTTAGAAATTTCAGAGTAAAGGTAGTGTTATAAACACATATTATAAAATTGGCTTTTCGCAAATATTAAAGTATGTACTGCACATATAAGGTTGTTATAAATACGCATTATAGTATTTTTTTTCCCTTTCTTTCTTTGTTTCTTTTTGCACTCATATAGAGTGGATATTTAGATGTGTGGTGTAGAAATGGTTTTAAAGATATAGTTTTCTCTAGGAGTAAAGTAAGTTGATAAAGTGTCTTTGTAGCAAGTGGACTGACTGCCTGGTCAAGTTAACACCCAGTGAAGACCCCTGCTGCTGATATGAAGACATCTGCTGCTGATATCCTAGCTACCAGCACTGACCATCTGTAGAAATTATAGACCAAGGCCCAAATTAAGACTGATAAGAAGAATTAATTAAAACCACAGCCAAGAAACATGCATGTTCTAAAAAGGCGGAACCAAGGAGTGGCCATGCAGAACAGCTCTCAGAAACATGGAAATAAGTTCTTAGAAAAGTTCAAATATACCTATTTAAGGGGTGGGTTTTGTGGGACAGGTGTGCTCTTGGCTCTTGGCCAGAGACACCCTGGCTGTGTATTTTGTTTTATTGTCTTGTCTTTATTGTCTTTTATTAAACCTTTTAAATCCTAGCAAAAAGGTGAACTTCGTTTTTCACAGTAGGAATAAGTAGGTTATAATGCTAATATAAGCTGTTTAGACAATGTAGCCTGGCCTTCGGCACAACATCAGTCTTAGGCTTCCCTGAATTAAATCTTACTTGAATGAAACCTAATCTTCTCTGAGAAAAAAAAAAAATCAATTTTGATTAAAAATACTTCTAAGGACTGAATTCAATAGGGCACTAGCAATGTTTTTCTGATGGCTGGTTCTTTCCCACTAAATAATGCACGTTCCTTTTCATGCTTGGCATTGCCTGGTTCAAGTTTTCAGGCCTCTGGATCTTGTTACAGTTTTGCTGATTCTTTTACAAGCAAGCAGTTACAGGCAGATGAAGTTACCTTTTAGCCTTGTTTTTGGAGAAGATAAATAATTCTAACTTCATTACAGAACATGTTTATTATGCTACAGCAGCAAAGATTCACTTCTTTATGCAGATGAGACCTCAATATTTTCCTGCCCTGCTGCCTGGTTATGGATTAACATGATAGCACATATTGTGAGGACCCAGCACAGGATTATTCCTGTCTTAGAAGTGTGCTGCTTCATGTTGCCTGACTGCTTACAAAATAAACAATTATCACTAGTGGAGGTCTGAGGCTGGAAAATAATGAACTTTGACAGGTTCTTTATGTAGGGAAATCTGGCTGCTATTGTCCTTTCTCCCATGTCTTGTGAGGTGCCTGCACTGCTGCTGGTGTGTGGCACGCCTGATGCCCTGCCTGCTGCTGGCATGCACACACACATACATACACTCCTGCATCTTATTTACTTCTTTCCTATGTGATCAGAAAACCTTTTTAACTATGAGAGGTGCTGCTCCTCTGAGGGGAGAGCTCTCCCCTTCCCACTAAAATTAGGTGACCTACTTGAAAGCATGCAAATCAGCTGATAGCCAGCAGGCTGGCTGATAAAACAGCAATGGGCTTTGGGGTGTACATCAAACCTGGTGGTGAGACAGCACAGATTGCATTTCCTGCCCACACAGGAGACCTGGACATATCGACTGCTGTGTTATTGTAGGAATAGGCCCTCTGTAAGTCATGTCAAAGAGCAAGTGAAGCAGCAGAAAACATTGCCAGTTTTGTTTCTGGGTTTGGGGTTAGAAATAGGACTCATTCCACTACCTAGAATGGGACACGGGAAAAATTCCACTCAGCAGTGAGGTAATTCCAGTGTATTTAAGAATTTATTGTTCCTTAAAAGCATAGGTATCTGATTTCCAGTTAACACAAACATCCTTGATGCTGACATTTATAAAGTATAGAGCTCACAATTAAGATACCAATCTGGATTCACACACATACCAACACACACATATATACAAGCATGTAAGTATATTTATATCATATGCATATATGCTTATATATATATCATACATATGCATATGTGTGTGAGTATGCTCAGACTATATACATGTGGTGTGGGGTCACAATGGTGTCCAAACAGGGGCCAACAACCCAGGAGGGTTCATCTGTGACAGGAGTATTACTTTATTGTGACAGGGCTATTACTTTGCTGGACCTACTGGTGATTCCTCTGGCTTGCTATGTATATCATCAAAATTAGCTTGAGCTTTCAGGGCTTCAAGTTTGAACTGCAGATATTGCCTGGTAAAAACAGGTCTCAGCTGTCATACCATTATTTAGTATTTGCTGATAATCAATACAGGAGAAGAAGGCCAATGCAAAATCTAAGATTGATTTATCAGATCATATTAGCTGAATCAGATCTCTCTCTGCTAGGGTAGTAAACATGAATCAGGGGAGACAATTGAGTAATCTCTTAGTATTGTCCTCAAACAACACTTGTTTCTAGCCCCAGTGTTTCCCATGACAATACAGCTTCTTTCCAGACTCCCTGATTCGAAGGAGAAATGGCCTTGGCAGGGGTTTGCTGCTTTAGCTCTCCATTGTGCGGGATAATAGATGTTGCTGCAGTCTCATTGTGAAAAAACACGGAACTCCAGGGGAGTCCAGTGCAGAGGAGGCCTGGTGTCACTGCACAATTGGAACAGTTTTGCTCTAGGTGTTTTTTTTTGATGTGGTTCTGTGCCAGCTTTGTTGGCCCAGACAGCTGCTGCAAAGATGTGTGGTGCCTCCCACACATGCAGTCCTCCAGCAGCCTGGTGACACTAGCTGGAAAGTGCTTGGATCCAGCTGCACTCAGCTCAGACACCCTCCTGGACCTTAGAACATGGGACACTCACACCAAATCTGCTGGAGCTCAGCCCAGAAGAGACTAACTCCCAGCTGGATCCAAACTAGCTTTGAAGCTGGATCGAAACCAGCGCTGCCTGGGCTCTTCCATCTCTGGATGTCTGGTGCCAGGTCCCTGGAGCAGTCATGCTGACTCAGCTCTGGAGAGAGGCAGCAGGACCTCTACAAGGCCTCTACCCCATCAAAGCAGCCCTGAGCTTTGCAAATCTGAGCTATTATTTCTGGAAGCAGTGCAGGTGTCCCATCAGCTAATGGAATTGGCCACATCTCAGACTCTCTCTGCATCTGGGGCATGCTGTATCCCCAGCTGGGATTGTCTCACTGCACATGAGTGGAAGTGTGTAAGAAAGAGTTAATGAAGGTTTCTCCTGGTTGTCCTGTCCCCTCCTGGCTTCCTCAGAATTTTGCCTGGACTGCAGAAATGATGGGTACCTGCTTTGACCATGGGCAGAGACTGGAGGTAAAGGTAGCAGCAAGTTCCTTCCACCCCAAATTACAACATCATCTGGCAAATGTCTGGGCCTGGATCTTTCTCCTTTCCTGTTCCCCTGGTGTGAGAGCCAAGCTCTGTTTGAAACAGTCACACCGAAGTCCCGACTGCACATCTGTACCAGCGGTGCTGGGGGAATGAGCTGGATTACAGGGAGCGGCAGAAGTGACACTAGAGGGCAGGGCTGGCACACGGTTGGAGCCTTCCCAGGCGCGGTGGGACAAGCCTGGGGCTGGACTGGGGTGCCAGTGGGCAGGACTGGGGCGAGGCTCGGGCAGCGCTGGGGCCGGGGTGGAGGGCGACCCTGGTGATGCTGTCCTGCTTTAGCCCCCGCTTGCAGCCGTGGGAGGCAGGAGTGGGTGCAGGCAATGCAGCAGGGGCTGGGAGCTCTGCGACTGCTTTCTGGGGTGCATGGGGATGATAAGGCATGGGGCACATCTCCAGATGCCCATGCTGGCCTCTGCCACCACCCAAGAACGGTATGGAATCAAGCCTTAAATGCCCAGGTGACAAATTAGAAATCACAGCATGATACAAAACATCACGGATTAAATACATTGCCCAGTTCCTGAATGTTTCCTGGGCACCCCACACTGTCCACCTCATCCCCGTGGGCTGCAGCAGCCTCTGGTTTCCACTCATGCCAGACAGGAGCTGGCTGGGACCCGATTGCCTGTGCAGCAGAAATGATTCTACAAGGCAGGGTGAAAACCAGCAGCCCACAGCAAAAAGGCATAAGGATGCTCCTTTGTCCCTCTGTCTCTGAAGAAGAGAGGATAACCTTGAGGGAAGGTGGACAGCATCTCAGGGTGACCCCCTAGTTCGAAAGGATGGCTGGGGATGGCTCTGCTTGCCATGGCTCAGGAGCAGCCTGGCTGCAGCAATGCTGAGCTCTCTGCCTGGAGCTGGAAATGCCCCTGCTGCCAAGGCCAGTTCAGGTGAGGGAGCAGTAGCCCAGCCCCGTAGGAGCAGGACAGGCAGGTAGTGGGCTGTGATTTATGAGGCAAGCCCTTGGAAACTCTCCAAACCCAGCGCTTAAGTGCTTCTGAATGGCAGCATTAATTACTATTAAAAACATACATTTATATCTCTCTCACCTGCTTTAAATCCTGTGAAATTAGATTTCCTACCCAACCCTTCCAGCCTTCGTGGCAGCCCAGGGTGTTTTATGGGCCTATAAAGGCCCACAGTACCTGCTGTCTACATGGGCTCTTATTTACGAGGCCTTTAACAGTCTTCTGGCTGCACCATCTGAGCCCCCTAATCATTTCGTTTCCGTGTGCCTTGGAGGGAGTGGTCCCTTCAGCCACCCCAACAGCCATTCCTCCCCACAGGGACTGGCTGATTCCGAGATCCAGGTACCTGGGCAGGGAGAGAGGCTGTGCTGGGGCATCCTGATGAACCATTTCCAGCGTTTGGACCAGCTCCCCTGATTTTACATAGAAAAGGGATTCAGTGAGACAAGTGCCTCATGACAGTGTTGTGAATGTCCTTGTTTGTGTGTCTTTTAAAGCAAAGTCATGCCAGGCATCACCAAAAGCCACCCAGAACCTCCCAGGGTTGGGCTAAAACCCCAGATTTACTGAGCACAGAGACAATAGTTTATATACATAAAAAGCAAAGATAATTTCCATAGATTAGCCTTTCTTTTGGATGTGAACTATGTAGAAGTATCTTAAAATAGCCAGTTTTCCCCTAATGGACTCCAGCCATTTTGCAATTCATCCTATTTTGGATTCCTTGACAGTGTGTTTAAAAATATAGTGTGCCTTTGGACAGAGATGTGAACCCCATGTAGCTGGGGGTCCTCTTGTCCCCAGGTCACAGAGGATAGGGTGGGGTGGAGTCAGGAGCTCCATTCTTCTCCAAGTCTCTCCTACATAATATCCCCACCTGCCTCCCCAGCACTTCTGGGTCGTTGGATGTGCTGGAGTGCGGGTGATGCTCTGGGGAACTGGCCAAATTTGTGTGCCTGTATCAGCCTGCCGGGGAGGAAGTGATAGATATCTCTGCCTCCTGACTCCCAGGCTGAGCATGCTAATTTATAGATTGTATCTGTCACTCCTGATAAACGATGTCTTACTTCCCTAATGCCACCTTCAAATTGAGTTTTTAAGGCTAGGTCAGGTGGAGAAACCAAAGGGTGTCTCTGCTTTTGCTTTACTCTGACTTCCTTTTCTACAACTGGGCTGAAGCTGGCTTTTCAGGTAAAAGGTGGATCTGTTGTGGCATCTGCTTTGCTGGCCAGTTGGGCAGAGTGTCTGCCCCTAACTGGGCTCTGAAAACTCCTGCCTGGCTCCCTCAGGTGTTTGGTTTGTTCTGATGTGTTTTTGGAGTGTGCCAGCCGAGGCATCTCCCTCCTCATCCCACTCCCTCCAGCTCTGTTCCCAGTCTCTTCCAGCACTGCTGAGCTGGCTGAGATGGTAGAGGTTGACCCAAGCCCTTGCTAAAGAGGGTGCCAGAGCCTGAACTTCTTCAGTAGCACAAGAGGCATTAACAGAAAGCTCCCAGCATTGGCTCCTGCCCACACTTGAAGCCAACAGTGTGCCCGTGCCACTCTTCAGGGAAAAGTGGCATTTTCCTTTCTCTGCACATTTCAGGTGGGATCTGTCAAGCATTAATTTCTTAAGGGGTTGTGTTTGAATGAGCACGAGCAAAGCTTTGGTGAGCATCCTTCTCCAGCAGCAGAGAGGACCGTTTTTCTGGAGCACAGCCAATAGCTTAGAGCTGTACATACGTGAGCAGCTTTGTTCCTCCTCCAGGGAGCTGACTAACAAAGTTAAGAGTTGGCCAAGCAGGCCAGGATTAAGCATATCATTGCTCTAACCCTCCTGGGGTTATGGTGGTTAAAGGCACGTGGGCAAGACCTGTTTATCTTGTCATTATTAAGCCCAGAATATTTTCTTTTTCCCTGAGAACAGAGTTCACTAAGCTACGTCTTTATGCCCTTTATGCCTGAATGTCACGGCAGTAACACAAAATAAATCAGCCTGGTGAATACCTTCCACAGGTGATGAAAGAACGAACCAGTAATGCCTCACAGAGGCAGTAACCTTCTGCCCAGGGCTAACTCTGAAACCTGGTAAATCATCATCCAAACTACACCACAGCCCTTGCTCAATTTCTAGCAGCCACAGCAGTCAGAATTTCCCTGCATAACAATTACAGCCATTTGAGATCGCAAATCCTGCAGCACACTGGAAACTAAAAATGATGGAGCTGGGAACAATAAACAGAATTTGAACTTCCAATTAAAGAATCACAGAGGAGATGGCTATGATTTGATTCAGATTTAATTCAATCCAAGTTTCTCCCTTTCAAGGCTTGTTTTTTTCCTCCAGCCACTGCAGACTCTCCCATTCGCTGCAATTCAAGTTGCAGAATAAACCTTGCTGTTGAATTTAGGTCAAGCTAGGCTGGGAATACACTGGGCCTTGGCTATTATTAAATGAATATGTATAGCATGAAAACCATGCTGCAAATGCAGGATTGGATGCTTTAAAGCCAGCATCCAGTTCTGTTTCACCTGGAGGACCTGTGAGCAATTGAAGGGGGACAGGAGCTGGCAGGGGGCACAAGGGATCAAATTGGTACGGTGTCTTCCAAAACTAATAAGTTGAAATCCTCAACCTCCCTGTAGCTTGGGATCTTGGTACTGAGGAGGCACTACCTCAAGTCAAGAAAAAGTCAGAGGAACCCAAGGTAGAGTAGGGGCTGACAGCAAAGTTCCCTCCAGCTGCCTCCTCCCCCACCATTCCAGCTGGCTGCACAGGAAAATTTTCATGATATTATATTTGTGCTTTTTAACCTCTGCTTCCTGTTGACATGATGTTGAACATTCTCAGAATACTAATAAGAAGATTGAAGGACCCACATGAGTCCAGCACTCATGAACAAATGAGAGGAAATGGGCAAGGAACCCTGACCTCCCAAACTTCTTGAACAGCAGGAAAGCAAGTGAGGGCTGCCCACAGGCAGGAGCTGCTCCTGGACATCCAGTTGTGTTTAATGCATTCTTTGCCTCCATCTTCAACACAGATGAGGGTCGAAGGGGATTTCAGAGCCCTGAGCTGAAGGACTGTGACTGTGACATCACCTTCTGGTTGATCCTGAAATTGTGCAGGATTGGCTGCTCCAGCTGGATCGCTACAAATCTGTGGGGCCTGATGGGATTAATCCAAGAAGCCTCAATGAACTGCTGATATCATCAAAAACCTGTCTCAATATTTTTTGAGTAGTCTTGGGAATCCAGAGGGGTCTGAGCTGACTGGGAGCTGGCAAATGTTATCCTGATTTTCAAGAAGGACAAGAAGAACTCCAGAAACTACAGGCCTCTCAATCTCATGTCAGGGCTCAGTAAAGTTATGGAGAAGATTATTCTGGGAGGTGTTGAAAGACAACTGAAAGACAACACAGTCACTAGCCACAGCCAGAGAGCTTCATGAGAGGAAAGTCCTCTCAAGTGCTTATAACACCTAATTTGCTTTTATGACAAGATAACCCACCTGGCTGATCAAGGGAAGCCAGTTGATGTTATCTTTTTGGATTTCAGTAAAGCTGAGCCCTGTGTGCAGCTTTGGGCACCACAATATTAGAAAGACATTAAGCTATTAGAGAGCATCCAAAGGAGGGCCATGAGGATGATGAAGGGTCTGGAGGGGAAGCTGTATGAGGAGAGGCTGAGGTCACTTGGTTCCTTCAGCCTGGACAAGAGGAGAGTGAGGGGAGCCCTCACTGCAGGCTGCAACTTCCCTGTCAGGGGAAGAGGAGGGGCAGACATTGATCTCTTCTCTCTGGTGATCAGTGACAGGACCAAGGGAATGGCCTGAATTTGTGTCAGAAAGTTTAGATTGGATATTAGGAAAAGGTTCTTCACTGAGAGAGGCTGGCTGGGCACTGGAACAGGCTCCCCAGAGAACTGGTCCCAGCACCAGCCTGACAGAGTTCAAGAGCTTTGGACAACACACTTGGACACAAGGTGTGACTTCTGGGGATGATCCTGTGAAGGGCCAGGAGTTGGACTCAATGATCCTTGTGGGTCCCTTCCAACTCAGCATCCTCTGAGATTCTGTGTAAATAGAAAGGCAAATGTAGTTGAGGAGGAGAAGGCTGTGTGAGGCTGGGAAGCAGGCTGGGCATGGGGCCAGGAAGGTGGCTCAGTGCTCCTGCTGCGGCAAAACTGAAACAATCCCTTTTATCTTTCTGTATGTATCAAGAATGCAGGATATGAGCAGCAAGAGGGCTGCTGACAGTGCTTCAATGCTCAGCAAGTTGCAGCCTGAAAATTATTCCATGGATTAAAGCATAGAAGGGCCAGTTTACGCCTCACAGAGGAGCTGTTGGCTACTGTAACATAATCCAGGAGCTGCAGGGCTCCTTGCATCGGCTTGTACTGTGATGACAGAAGTGCATCTTGTGGCATTGCCTCTCTACTGCCCTGTTCTGTGTGGGGCCATATATTAAGAACCAAAAGGTAGGCATCCCTTCCTTGCTTCCACTTATTCATCAACGGATATAAAAAGAGTATAAAGATAATTCCCAAGAGCTCACTGAACACAAGCATTCACATAACTTCTGCCCCACTCCAGCTCTATCTAATCTCCAGGATCTCCTGCTAGACAGGCAGACAGGCTAGAGAAAAACAAGTACCAGAGGCTGGAGGGGAATCATTTCACCAGTACAGCCAGTCCTACAACATGTTCCACATTAACTGGCCCAGATGCAGGTGCGTGGGGGCTGACAGGGAGAGGAGTGAGGTCTGTTGGTATGTATCTTTTCCTCAGCTCATCCCTTGTTCATACTTCCCAGCACACTTGGAATGGCACCACCCTGATCCCCCTAGGATCACTAACCATGCTCTCTGTTGCACACACCATGTGGAATGCCACATTCCCCAGCACATGGGTTCTCACATCTCATTTTGTGCTGGTGGGCTGCTGATGTGACTCTGATTGCCTGATAAATGTAACTGAAGTGAGTGGGTTACCCTGGTGTTATTACCTGGAGCTGCTGGGGGCAGTTAGCTGGAGCGCAGCTCTGCTGCCTTCTGCCTTTGCAGCAGCACAGGGCACTCCTGGGCAGTCAGTGCCGTGCTCTGGATTGCTCCCTTCCTGCCTCCTCCAAGCTAGGAAAACACTCTGCCATGCAGCCCTGCTGTATCCAACTAGCTCAGACAGTCCTTTAAGCTGCACCTTTTTGGTTTTGTAGAATCTCCCTCACTTACACTCTTGAAGGAAGCCTTTTAATGCACTTCTGTTTTATTACTTGTCCTTTTCAATATGCCTCTAGCCTGTTACACGGTGTGAGGCCAAACTCTCCTGCACCACTTGCCAACAATATTGTGCTATGGCAGACAATTAAACAAAAAAGCTTCTCAAAGAACTCTTCAGGCAGGGTTACATCTCAAAATCTATTGGTGAAAGTGGAGACCTGAGAATGTGCAGGACTATTGCATCAGGCATGAAGGAGTGGAAGTATGTGATTGTAGAGCCTGGATTTGGGAAAGTGCTTGTTGTCCAGTATGCCAAGGGGCTAGTGGCAGGATTAGGAGCATTGTTCTGCATCAGGATCATTTGAGTGTAGAGTTTGTTAGTCAACATGCTAGTCAGTAGTTTTAAAATAAGGCATGGAAGTCCAGATTTCTGCAGAGAAGGAGTTGGACAATCTTCTCCTGATGTGGAGCCAGGCACTGTAGGGTGGTCAGTCTCCTCTCAGGGAAGTCACTAACCCCTCAGGGACTCTGACAGAAAACCAGTGGCAGTTGCAGGGCCAGGACTCTGACAGCTATTGTCCCTCCTTTTAATTGCAAGCTCCTTTCTTTGAAGAATGACCACAGATTAAATTATATCAGCTAAAACTGAGTGCACCCCACACTGAAGAGATCCAGGAAGCAAAAGCTATCTGGAACCTGTCTTTTCATCTGTTTTATTGAACAGATCTTAAAGATTTGGAGCCCCCACGGTTTTCCACAGTCTCAAAAAGCTCCTGCAGCCAAGACCTGTTCAACATCAGGGCACTTCTACGCTCCACCCCTCTGTGCCTCATCCCAAAGTAAAGAAAAGACAGTGCTCACCATTTCTGAGCAAGCAAAGGGAGGCTTTGTTTTTGGGGTGGGACAACCACAATGGTGCCTGGAAAGGGGGTGTGTGAGGGCAGTGGTAAAAGCAGAGAAAGGGGCTGCAGTTCAGCACCAGCTAAAGAGGTTCATGATTCTAAAGCCAGCCCATGGACACCCATTCGTGCTTGCAGTGCTGTGTGCCAGCCTCTGCTGCAGAGCAGGCAGCAACTCCACAGAATGAGGAGAGGGAGCCCAAGATCTGTGGTCACACAATAGGGAAAGCTGAGGCAAATTTGCCTTTGAAGAGAAGAGAGGAAAGTGCACAAAGCAGGCTGAAGCCCCCTTCTGAAAGCATTTGCTGTGGTGCCCAGTCGAGGTAACCTACATCCCCAGCACACAGTGCAGACAGGACCAGGGCCGAATCGAATTTTGTCAGGAGCTTGTGCCCTTCCAGGAATGTCTGATATTCCTCTAGTGCAGAGGAGTGTGCTAAGATAAAAGAGAAGCCTTTCTGTTCATCCTTGCAGAATTCCTGTAGCACCAGAGCACACATGGCACAAAAAGAGTTCAGAATTGTGTAGGGTGGACCTGGTGCCTGACCACGCTGGCACCATGCCATGCCATGCCATGCCATGCCATGCCATGCCATGCCATGCCATGCCATGCCATCCCCACACAGAGCAGGCTGTCACTGCTGCTCCCACATGGACAGCTGGCTCCTTGCTGTCACATCAGCCAAGGCCATGCTGCCACATCCCTGTCCTCAGCAGGCAGTCACTCTGCATGTCCCCAGCTGCAGCATTGACCCAGAGCTCACCACCTACAGCCTTCCATCCCTGGAAGGTGTGGAGTTCACGAGCTCTTGCAGCAGGCATGTTGTGAGGTTGTCCTTCCCTGGGTAGGGAAAGCAAGGTTGGAAGAGCCAGAGTAAGAGCACAGGCTCCTCAGCTTCTTCCAGGTTGTTTCCTGCCATCTTTGCCAGACTTGGCCATCTTATGGGACAAAGGCCCTCCTAGCAAAAAACCAGCAAACATGGAGTGGAGGAAGGGGGCATGACACAGATCCCAGGCTTTAAAGCTCTGCCCTCCACTCCCCCTTTGCCTTGTAGAACTGGCCCTATCACCTCTCAGGAAGACTCAGGCTCTTCATTTAACTCTCAATGCACCTGAGGCGGCTCAGCTCACAGAAGTTCTCACCTGTATGGAAACCTTTTTATTATTTTTTTTTAATTTCTGTTTTTATAGAGGCTTTTGAAGATGCTTGTTGCCATGGAAACATGCTTTAAAGAGTGCCTTTTCCCTTCCCTATCTGGAGAACTTCTGTTGCCATAACAGCTGCATCCAGCTCCTCCCTTCTCGCTGCCAGCTGCCCCACTATGGGATGCAGTGAGGTTCTGCCCTTGGGGTCCCTGAGCCCCCAGTGGTCAGGGCCAGAGGAGATGTTTATACTCCTGTGGGTGTTTGGTGTCCCTCCTCACGCCTCTATGAGCTGGGTATTGAAGAGACAGCCTGCTGAAAGAGCATCCCTGGGCCATGCAGTGCCTCCAAGCCCCTTTCTTGCACAGGGGAGGGGCTCTGCCCTTACCCTTGGCTCTCACATCCCACATCAGTGACACTGGCTGGTTTTTTGAACCATTTCTCCTAAAGCCCTTGACTGAACCATTCCCCTACAGCTCAGTGGTCAGCACTGGGTCTGTGCTAAAAGGAACATCTGTGATTAGGGTGGCTTTGATCTCTGCAGCACACAGTGCTGGGCAGCTGCATCTGTTTTCTGGCTCCCACACCGAGCAGGGTCCCTCATCTTGGTGACAGCCTTCCCTGGGCAGTGGTGCATCCCTGGTGGATAGGACACACTTGCTGGAGGAGCATCCATCTGCAGAGCAGCCCAGCCCATGACACACAGCAGGGAGGATGGCACAGGTGGCTGCTGCCCATCTTCTGGGCACCCTGTTACAGCCCTGCTCATCTCATTGTCACTGCAGACAAACCACAGCAACTAACCTGTTTCTTTCCAACTCACTTTGCAACCATTAGCTCCTGTGGCCACAGCTCCCAGTTCCTTCACAGCAGCAGAGCAACCTTGGACTGTGCTGTGAACCCTCTGGTCTGGCAAGTCCAGGCTAACCCGAAGCATCCCTGCTCTAGCAGCTTGGCAGGGTGACCCCAGGCAAGATCTGGGGTCACAGGCAGTAGGACCTCAACCACATCTGGCTGTGCTGTGCCCCTCTATCCTGCTGCACCTTCAGCCAGCCAGGTCTGCAGCCACTCCCCAGCTCTGAGAGGCCAAATTTTTGCCTTGACATCCCTGAACTACCTCCTCAGTTCTGCTTACACCCCTTGCTCCTGGCCTGCATTGCCTCCCTCTTCTCCCACTCTCACGTGTTGCCTGAGTAATATCTTCCCTTTGCGTGAATGAGTCGTTTGGGGACAGGGTGCTGCAACATCCCCCCAGGGCCTGCGGTGCCTCCAAGCACGATTCTAGAACAGGTGGGAGGAGAGGGGGCGAAAAGGGGGGCTGCAGATCCCCCGCCCTCCCTGCTGGGCATGCACATGCCTGTCACAGATGGCTGCTTGCCTCCCACCCTGTGGCTGCGTCAGCCACTTGCATCTCTTTGGCAGGACTGTCCACCGGGCAGGGATCCCCCAGCGCACATCAGCAGAGCCAGTTCCAGTGCTGGATAAGGCACAGCCCACACCAGAGGGGTGGGGAGCCACAGTGAGTGGCAGAGGTGCAGCTAGCAATGCCCAGAGTACCCAGAGGGAGACGGGTTTCCCATCTGCCCCCTTACAGTGCCTTGCCTGAAGCATTACTGTAGCAAAGCAGACTCTGTCCTCTGTTCCCCTGTCTTTCCTGCTTCCCCACAGGCTGCTGCAGAGCCAAGCCTAATGGAGAGCACATTGCTGGCTGCCTTCATCTCAATTAATGCAGCCCTGCTTGCTTTAGCAATTACCTGCCAGTGCTTGGCAGCCCGCTTCCAGCTCGACATCTCCTGCCAGCATCTACAGCCGATGAGTAGAAGTGGGGAGCAGATATGGAGCTCCTTCATCCATGGATGCTCCGAGGGCTGGATGCCCTCTCTGCCAGAGGTACCCATGTGCCCACGACAGGCTTCTGGGACTAGGACAGGGACCACTGGCCACCAGAGAGCTCTAGCTGAGTGCATTAGCCCCTGGCCAGACTATAAATTAGACTTTGCATTAGCAAAGTCACCGTGGCCAGAGAAGGGTGGCAAGGCTCTCAGCACAGGTACAGCTTCTGTGGCTGCATCCATGCTCATGGGAAAGCACTACATCAGGAAAGGAGGTCAGTGAGAGCAGTTCTATGGTTCCCCATAGCCACTAAGTGCTGGCTGGCAGGTGACAGCATTAGTCAGCCACTGGGACAACTGAATGTCTTCAGGAAGGGGCACAAAGGCCATACTGGCTTCTTCTGCACTGGCACCACAACTCCAAATCCCCCAGAGACACTAGCCTTGAAAGGAAAAAAGAAAAATTTTCTCATAAATCAGGGCAAGAAGGGTTAGGAGATTACTGGGCTTTTTTTCTTAAATGTGATTTTTTTTTTAAGTTAGAAGAGAAAATGCTCTTTTTATTTACTTCCTGCTTTCTGGGCTTTTAGGGTGCATCAGGGTCAGGTTTTCAAAGTGTTTCTCCAAGCAGTGAGGGATAGAAGCTTATTTAAAAGTGAAGTGAGGTGGGAGAGAGAGAAAAACATGCTCTTGCCATCCGGAACTGGGTTTGCAGAAGAAACAGCAAGTCCTGAGAAAGGCACAGCAATGGGGTCACCCTTTACAGCTCTCCAGCTTGTGGTGTCTCAAAACTTTGTCCCTAAATTCTCATATTTTTCCAAGTGCCTCCCACTACCTTCCTTCACCACTGTGGCTTGCCCTGAATGGCCCAGTGTGTGGGATGCAGCATTTCAAACCCATCCCAAAACCCCTTCCTCCTCTGGAGCTCAGCTCTCCAGTAGCCCTGTATCTGCTGAAGTGCTCATGCAAAATAGAAGTCACAGAGACAAACATTCCAGAAGAGGGAGAAGTATCTCCAGCCTTCTCCGGAGGGCAGTACCAGTGGAAATTCAAATGGCCACAATGTAATTTCCCCATGATGTTGAAAACTCTCTCTTGGCTTCGGTTCTATCCTGAATAGAACTCTTTACACAGCATTAGCACTTGCTCTGCACCGTAGCAAGGTCTCGCCACACTTAACTCGATCAGCGCGGTTCCCTGTGGCTGTGTATGCGTGAGGGCCAGGTGTCTGTGTGCACAGAGCCAAACAAAACACCTCTGAGGCTAAAGATCATTTTTGCCACCCAAATCTTTTGGTTTTGCTACTGATCACCGTGACCAGGAAAGTTTAAAGTCTGGTGTAGCTGCACATCCCAGAATACCTCTGTGCCATGACATTCCATGGTCCCCGAGCCATTCTATAGGCTGGGGAGCAGCTCAGAGCAGGCTGTGGATGTGCTGTCCTACTTCCCCCATCAGAGAGGGAATGGACTTTAGGAACTAGCTGTATTTTCACCAAAAGCTGTCAAAGATGTATTAGGCAATAGCTCTTTGCACAGTGATGTCTATCAACTCTTCCAATCTTTATGGGGATGGTGCTCCTGATGTTATACATCTGCTTTGGGGTGGACAGTGGGTGATGTGTGCAGTCCTGAAAGCAGCCATGGTCCCCTCAGCCCTGTCGTGGCACACCAGAGAGTAAAGAAGCTCCACACCTGGCTCTGGGGATGTAAGATTTCAGCAGGAGGCATGGCTGCTGCAGAAAGCAGCCTCAGAGTCAGCGCTGGCAGCCTCCATCCTTCTGGCCAGCTCCAGATTCACCAGCCCAGCTGCCCTGGCCACCCATGACAGAGGCACCTGTGGCAGCCCAGGTGACAGACTGTCCTGCAAGGCTGTTTTTAATCTTTGCATGTGGAAAGGTGTAGTTATCAAGCAGCTGGCTTGTCCCACCCCAGAGGAAGCTGGAGGCATACCAGCCAGGTTGCATCAGGAGAGGCAGCAGCAAGGTCCTTTGGGATCACTGTGCCCCTGAGTAGGGAGCTCCAAGCCACGAGCGAGTGCTGGCAGACAAAGGGATGCTGTTTGTGTTTGCTATGACACATGGGGTACCTGGCCCCTCACACAGGTCAGAGGTGCAGCAGCTGGGCTTCCCGCAGCAGGGTTTGGCTGGAAGTCCCAGTTTACACTAGCACCTGGGTGCTTTTCAACCAACAGGCATGCTCTGCACCTCCTCCCTACCTGTCAGCATGCCCAGAAACTAAACCTGATTGTAGACCTGAAAGAGAAATGCCAGCTTTGTGAGTTGTGGAGGAGTTGATGCTTGCAGTGTCAGTGCTGTGCCTAGCAGTCCCATGCACTGAGGACACCAGGACTCTGAAGGGTTGGATAGCAGGGGACCAGCTGGGAGGCACCTCAGCTCCGGCTGGGGCTCACAGGGCAGCCAGCTGCTCTGTCAAACTGCATGAGGCCAGAGGGCCAACCCCTCCTGAGCCAGCTGGGACTCCGAAGAGGCTCATCTCCTGCTCTGTTTACCACACCTTTCCTGCCAAGGATTTTCTTGGCCAAGCAGTGGCTGGGTCTCAGTGCTGCTGCCCGATGCTGCTTGGCTGAAACAGAGCTACCCTGAGAGGGAGGGGGGCCTGGCAGCGATGGATGTGCTTTGCCAGCCTTGCTGGGCTGGCTCCTGAGTGTGTGGCTGCATCTGACAGGCCTGTGCTGGCACCAGATTGATGTCCTTTTTGTTCCTGATAAGGATCCCAAGTCTCCTCTGAGTTCCAGCAGCAATTCTTTTATCCCTCCCGATTGTGGCATCGGCGCTCCCGAAGTCCCCCGAGATGCATCAATCGCGGAGCTGCAGGCGCTGCGGCTGCTATCGGCAGAGATGATGGAAAAGCTACAGGAACAGCTGTCATTTCTCCCTGTTTGCGTTTTGTTCTCGGCCTATCAGTAGGATGTTTTCCACCAGACACCTATCAATCTGCCGCAGCAGAGCCCAGCCTTGTCTGAGTGCCCGCCGCTGCCAGTGCCAAAGCCTGCCTGCAGCCACTGTGCCTTCTCCCCTGCCTGGGAGCTGCCCATCCTGCAGCACCGGGAGTGCAGGGCTCCATCCTGGGGCCAGGGCAGCAGGTGAGGCATTGGGATGCAGACAGGGACTTCTGTGCTTGCTCTGGCCCCTGGCCTGTCCCCATTGCTGCTCCCTTCCTCAGGGCTTTGTTTCAGCAGCCCTCTGCTTTGGGCCGGCTGAGGTGTGCCCTGCAGGTTCCAGGAGATGAGGGGGAGAAGGGCACCGGCGTCAAGCAGCAGGCAAACCCAGCCCAGCCCCTGGACAAGAAAGAGCAGAGGGGCTCTGTGGAAGGCAGCATAGCAGCCCTTATGCCAAGAGGGATGGTATCACCCGAGACAAGCTCTGTACAGCCCAGCATTAGGGCTGGGCATTCAGGGCTACACTGGGGATTGCCCACCCACCCTCTCCCACTCTGGGCTCCTGTGGAAGTACTGCCCTGGGAGGAGGAGCTGCAGCCCTGGACAGGGTGAGTCAAGCCCATCCTTGTGATGTCAGGGCTGACAGCAGAACAGGAAGAAGGTCACATGGACATAAGTGGCAGGGGGCACATTTTTTAACTACACGTAATGAGATAAAGTACCTCTAGAGTACCTCATATTAAAAAAAGCTTTGATTTTACTTGTTCTTCCTCAAATTCTTTTGAATTGAGTATGTACATAAGAAGAATTTTTAGTAAGCCAGGGTTACAGGAGCTCCAAGCACATTTCCTTTCAGAAGGGACCTTCCAGAGCACCATGGAGCAAAGAGGACTGTGGGGTCTGTGATGTCTCCAGCTCCTTCTGCACTCTGCTGCTGGAATTACCTGCCTTCAGGCCAGCAAAGGTGGCAGATCCCATGGCCTCAGTGCCCAGCACTTGTGTCACCTGCTCTGTGATAGCTACAGACAAGATAAAGACAGGCACTGAGTCCCATTTAATGCCACTCTCTATCCATCACTGAGCTCACAGGCGTATCGTGCCTCATTATTTAAAATCCTCAGACTGCTCCTGCCCTGTGCAGGAGTCAGCACTGAAAACGACACCTGCAGTAATCCAAGTTTTCCCTCACAACTGGGCAGGAAAGTCACTGTCCACTTGCTGCTCCCTGAAAATGGCCAGAGGAGGAAACAGTTCCTATTCCACAGCCTCCAGGCACCTGCCAGCTGGGACCTCTCTCCCTTGCCATCCATTCTGTCCCACTGGTGATTTCACATCCTTCTGTACTGGGCTTTCCTATTCACGTAGTTCTGTCTCCCTCTCTCTCCCTAGCCTTGGCTTTGCTTCTTGCCCCTCATCAGCTCCTTGTCATGGTGTCCCTCAGTAGCTGTGCCCAAGCCCAGGCCGCAGAATGCCACTGCTCTGCCAGCAGGTCTGAGCAGATACCCCGTTTCTTTCTGTGAGCCTGGAAACACTTGATATGGCCAAAATTTGCATGCAGGCATCTGCAGGTTTTTTATGGCATCTTCTTGTCTCTTAGCTGTTGGCATGGCTGACGTGCAACTGCATAGCTGGGCTGTCAGTGCCACCACAGAGCAGCTGGGAGCAACCCCAGATGGGTGACCCTGCCCCCTCAGATGCAGCTGAGGCAGCTCCTGGTTTGGCTCTGAAGAGTGTCCTTGTGTTTGGGCTGGCAGGTGCCAGTTGGCATCGCCCCTCCCCTCCTGCTCCAGGTTTGGTTGGGGTGTCTTCAGGCAGAGACTAAATGTTCCAGACACTGGCTGAGAAAGCAGACTATTCTAAAGACATGTTTCCTTCTCTTTGGGTTTGTTTGGTTTTCTTGTTTTTAATCCTCACTTAACTCAACTGAGTGACATATATTGCTTTTGCTGAAAAACCACTGCCACACTTGGGCGGGGATTGCAGATTGCTGTGATAGCCCCTAGCTTTTCTTGCTCAGGCTAAAGCATCTTCTGTCAAAGTCAAGAGCTGATTGCCCTGCTAGTGCCACATTAGAAACTCTCTTCTGGCTCCTCATGCAGGAGTGATCAAGCTGTCCCAATGTAACAAGTTCTTTGGATGCAGCCTGTTCTCCTGGGGTGCCCAGTGTCCAGCTCTGCATTAACCTGACTCCCCAGTGAAGCTTTTCCATCCAAGCCTGTGTTACAGTGGTGTTAATTAAACAAATACATCTCAATTCTGATCAAAATGCACATGTAAATTGTTGTGATGTTTCAAAACAGGCTGCATTTTAGCAGTTGGCTCTGCAATTCCTTGTGCCTCCTCAGAGAGTGCATGGCCAATGAACCTTAGTGGGGGTTGAAACCTCCCAGGCCCTCCTGCTTGGGACACAGGACTCTTGCTGTCTTCATACCCTGCCAAATCCAGCTCTTCATCTGTGCCTCCCTGCACAGGACTGTGTGCCAGGGCAGGCACTGTTTTATTCCTGGGCACCTCACTGACTGAGTCTTGCTTTCTCTTTGTGCAAGAGCAGATTGACTGCTTCTTCAGCTGGGATGAAAACTTCAGGTTCGAGGTAAAGGCTGAGCTGTGGCACTCAGGCTTCATCTGCAATGCCCAGGACAGCACAGGATTTTTCCACTACACAGCCTGACTGAGCCACACAGTGCTGCATCTTGTATTATGCTTGTTTGCTTTCCTCTCTTCTCTGGCAAATGAACAGAAAGGAAAGAGAGAGAGAGAGAGAGAGAGAGAAGGCTTTTTAACCTGTTTATAGACTCAAAGTAATTATAAATAGAAAGGTTGCCTGCCTTTTTTGGTGAAGATAAACTTCTTGAGAGACAGCCTTTGTGCATATTAAGCACTGCTCCTGAAGCTCTCTCCCACTGCATGGCAGGGAGAGAGGACACATGCTGCACATATCAAAGGCACTAAATACGGCTGAGATGCTACAGGGGGTACTATGAACTGTACCAATGACATTTTCATCTTGGGGGAAGAAAAAGAAAGAGTGAAAAAAATCTGCCTAAAACTTCTGCCTAAGAAGGTGAATTTGCAAATGGGTCTGATCATGAAAGGGAGCTTTTTGGGGCACTGCCCCCTGAGGTTACCCCCTCCAGCTGGGCACCAGCAGATCTGAGTCTCCTACTCCACGACCAGATCTGGTCTTGTTAGCATTTAAATTCTCCCTGCAAATGCAGAGCCTGGGTGATGAAAGGCTAGTGAGATGCTTCTGCTGCTGTTTGTCCCTGCTAAGCCACCCCAAGCACTCCTGCTCCTTTCACCAAGGTTGTAGCATGGTGGGGGCTGGTCTCTTCCTCCAAGTAACAAGTGACAGGACAAGAGGCAATGGCCACAAGCTGCGCCAGGGGACATTAAAGTTGGATATTAGGAAAAATATTTTCACTGAAGCAGTTGTCAAGCCTTGGAATAGGCTGCCCAAAGAAGTGTTGGAGTCAGCATCCCTGGAAGTATTTAAAAGACGTGTAGATATGGCACTTAGGAATATGGTATAGTGGTGGACTTGGTGGTACCAGGTCAATGGTTGGACTTCGTGATCTTAAAGGTCTTTTCCAACCTGAACCATTCTATGAGTCTATCATTTCCAGCCTGCCCTCACCCCTTGGAGGGCTGGGAAGCTGCTGCAGGCTATTTGTCAGCCACGTGCTGACTGACAGCAGCTTTGGAGCAGCCAGCTGTGATGTGACAGGGTGTTTGGGCAAAGGTTCTGCAGCCTAGTGGGGCTTGAAACCACTTGGCAGCCATTGCTGGGCCAGAGCAGGACTCCTCTGAGGACCAAGACCCCCAGCATTAGCTCCAGTGAGGTTACTCCCTGCTTTGCCATGCTGCCGTGTTGCCTGTTGTAGGGGCATGGATTTACCTCTGGCATGTTTGTCCTATCCACAAGCTGTACGAGCAGAAGCAACCAGAGCAGGGAAGAGCCAGGGTTTGTGCCAGAATGGCACTTCCCTGCTCAAGTGGCTTCTGGGCTTTTGCCATGTCTGCAGCTGTCGCCAGCTGGGACTCCAAGCAGTGGCGATGGCCCCTCCCTGCTGCTCTGCACCTTGCTCACAGCAGTCACAGGCTGTGATGAGACTTGGCTGTGATGAGATTAACTATGTAGGAGCTGTTTCTCCACTTTCTTCCTCCTCCTCCCATCACCACTTACTTCTTCATCCTTGTGCTCTAAGTAAGGAACTTCATCTCTTGCCAAATCCCCCGTCTGTGTTGGGGGATTGGGGTGAGCCAGGCGTAAAATGAAAATAAATCACTAATTCCTCCTAATAATGCCTGATTTCCTGATTTGATATCCCACATTAATTCTAATTACTCACCCAGAGTCAGGGCATTAATCAACACGTTAAAACTTCTCCTCGCTTAGCAACACTGACGTGCCAGGCATCTGGCACGGCCGGGGCGCTGGGGATTTGTCTGTCACACCGGCCCCGTCTGCAGCAGCTCTGCGAGGAGGACGCCCCACCTGGCTGGGCACACAGGGGCACAAGGATCTCGCCGCAGCTTTGGGGTGGTTGGGAACTGTGGCCGGGCACTCAGCATCCTCCTTGCTTCCCTCCTTGCAAGGGTGAGGACCTCGCGAGGGCATTGCCGACCATGCAGTTCCATGGCATGATCCAGCAGCTGTGGTATCCAAGGTTAAATGGAAATGCCTTGCTCAATAATGTCTCTTCAGCAGAAGTACTGATAGATGATCCACTCATCTCATAGCCTTCTTTTGAAAAATATAAACTAGGTACAACACCTCTCTGTGGAGAGAGGTGAAAAGGTAGTGAGGGGGAATCACACCTGCCAAAATTCCTGATCTGCTACCATCATCGTTTTCCTCAGCAAAGCACTTCCAGGCAGGAAGGATGAATTGATTTCAATTCAATTCAAGTTGATCTAAATCTGTAAACAGGAAGCCTTTAAATAATCCACTCCAATCTTGTTTCACATTTGAGCTACTTCCCTGTTTTACTGAAGCAAGCTGACTGGTGCTGGTCAGCAAAACCCAATACTTGCTTTTTGCCAGCTTCCACTGTAGTTAAACCAGCTTATTAGAGCTATTATGTAATTAACATTTATTCGGATTTTTTTTTTCACTTTGTGTTGAAAGGCTTAGTATTGCATTTATTCACTAGATGATTTTTTAAAAAATTCATCAGTTGAATAAGCTTTAATTTGGATGGTAATTAACCGAAACATGTGCAAAGTCAGAATCTGCACTTGGTTTTATGATCCTGCCTTACCTGTCCTAGATACAAGACAAAAGAGGTCTCTTAAAATATGTTTGCATTTAAAAGCCATACAATTTGTTAAAGGCAGTTAATGAACTCAGCTTGGTTTCTGGCTATAGGGTCCTTGTGGATTTTCAGCAGTATAGATTTCAACCTTGCAGGTGTCACTGCTAGGACAAGGGTGGAAAATGAGCCTTTCTCCTTTCTGGTATTTGCAGCAGACTCTCAAATGTGACCAAGCCCATCCTTGAGCCAAGGACAGTCCTTTTGCTGCACTTAGCCCATTGCTGCTGCCATATTCTGGTGCTGTGTTTCATTCCAGGTTTTGGATGCCTCCTGAGTTCTTGGCTTAGCATTAACTTCTGAGCAATAAACATGCATTTTGTGAGTACTTATATTTACATGAGATTTATCAACCCACAGTTATTTTATGCCTTGACTTAGAGTTTCCAATCAAGAGAACTAATTTTTAGGAGAAATACAGAACTAAAATACTCCCAATTAGCAGTAATATTTAAATACATCCTGCTCCTAGGGCTCAGGCAATAGCAGCCATCTGAGCTTGAGGAAGAAGCAGAGTCCTCCCACGCTCAAAACTAAAACTGGGTTGTTGCTTGATGGCATCAAACCGCACTTGCTTCTGTTTCCTGACCCAGGCTGAGACCCAGTGGTTGTCCTTCCACTGGTGGCAGCCACCAGACCTCTGAAATTTTCCTTTAAAGAGAAACCAAGCATTTATGGTCAGCAGATAAACAGAAAACCATGCTGTAGACAATGTGCAGTGGAGCCCAGCGTGTGCCGAGGCTCGTCCTGCGCCAGACCCCAGCAGGGAGTGGACAGAGGCCTGATCCGTGCACCTCAGGGACCATGCAGCCCTTGGCCTGATGGTGCCAGGTTTGTAATGGCAGGCAGGGGTTTTTAAACTAAGAGCCTGCCCTGCTACCTTCGGAGAGCACAGCTTCATCTGGGTGGAAATCACAGTGCTGCCCTCTCATTTCCCTCCCCTACAAGCTGCAGGTCGGTGGTTTACAGCCAGGGGTCAATGGATCTCGAGAGTGCTGTGGGCTATTTCTAACAGTAAGAAAAGTGAGCCTCTTGTTGGCAGCCTTTCAGTTCCTCTACAGAAATTTGTGACTCTGTGGGAATATTTTTAGGAGATATACAACTGGGAAAGCTCACAGAGCTCAAATCAAGATGGATGCATTCACCCAGGAGAGTTTTACAGCCTTCATATTCAAACTCCCCACTATCTCCTGGGAAGTGCACAGAATTAATTATACTTCAGCAAGGCTAGGACTGCCCTATAGCAGCTGAAGAGCTGCTGTCCAGCCCAGCTGGACAAATTCATCCACCAGAGCCCCTCACCATGCGCAGAAGGACGGACCGTGCTCGGTCCCACCAGGCAAAAGGGATCTGGGGACTTTAGCTGTGGCCCTGCCCAGGTGACAGCACATGAGTGCTAACAGGGCCTTCATTAATGTGCACAGCCTCTCCTCGCTATCTCGAGGTCTCTGCTTGCCACTAAATCATCTGGTTTGGAACAAATTCACTGGGAAGAACTATAGCAAGTCAAGCAGAGGTCTTGGGCATGGGGAACAACGGCCCATAAAGCAAACATGCAGCAGTGTGCTCAGCTGCTGGGGATGCTGCTGGCACATGTACTCAGGAAGATTAATATGCACTGAACAACCAGGAGTGGGGAGGGAAGCTTGCAAGGTTCCTCTCATTAGCTCATCATTCCAGCTGAATTAATGACTCACAAGTTTCGCCCAGCCCTTGCTGGGTCTGTTAATAAATAGCACCACAGCTTAGTGGAGAGTTGAGGGCATGCCTATGTGAGGGGGGCTTAAAAGCCTCTTAGACCCTCTGCAGGGAGAATGAGGGAGAGATGCAGTCTCAAGATGCTGGGATCGAGTGCAGAGAGTGGGGGGGAGTGCCATGTTCTGCCAGCATTCTTCATTTCTCCCTTCCCTCTCATGCAGGGATGCAGCCCGAGAGTCTGTGTGCCCTGAGCAGCTAGAGGAAATCACAGATGAATTAAAAATGAACCTGCTTCGGGCAGAAGAAAGGAAGCTTGTCAGAGAATATGCATATGGAAGCAGGGAATAAGAATGGGCAGTACGGGAAATACGGGTATTAAGAACTGACGCATTCCTGCATGTACAGAGAGACTTTTAAGGGCCTATTATCAGTGGCACCATACCTGCAGCCAGCTCCAAGGGAAAGCAAGGTCCCTGCTGAGATGACCCAGCAAGACAGCAGAAGCTTGGCTGAAGATCCTATGTCCTGCTGATGCCAAGGGACATGATAGGGAAGTGAACAGAGAGTACCTGCATCGACACAGAGTGTGCCTGGAGGGCTTCAGCAAGGCTCTGGTTTCAAGGTGGTTTTATTGAGGCAGAAATTACAGCACGGCAAAGCAGAACTGGGGCAAAGCAGACTCTTACAGAGGGCTCTGGGATGTCCAATGGGGCAGAAGTTTGGAGCTAAGACAAGCAGGAGGGGTACTGTATGCCAAGGCTTTTTTTATACTAATGGTTGCAAGCTAAACCCAAGGAAGGAGCTTGATGGGGATTAGGAATAATACATTTGCCTTGCAACTCAAGGCAGAATGTTCAGAATGTTGCCAGATCCTGCTCCAGGCACGGCTGCTTGGCAGGTGCTACCCAGGGACAATGTGGGTGTTTGTCCAGATAACCTGGAGCATCACTGTATCTGAGCAGTTTGATCCCTGTGACAGTCTCCATGGGGAGCACTCCAGGGCAGGAGCAGGGACTGGGATCCAGGAAGCACTGGCAGAGGTGGGTCCCGAGACAAGGGAGCCACGAGTCCATGGGCAGCAGGGCAGAGAACAGGAAAGGTCAGGAAGACCTGTGGGTGGCTTTGCATGGCATTAGAGGTACAACAAGGTGCCTCACAGAACTGGGAGGGTGCAGAACTAATACCTCTCCTGCATGGTTGAAAGGAGGATGTTGGCTTGTGCCATACCAACTTAATGGCCAAAGGGTCAAGGCATCTGGTTGGAAGCTCAGCAAAACCAATGGCTCCTTCAGTCCTGTCCTGCCAAGTGCTGCTGGGCTCCCTGTTGTGTCCTAGCCCCCTGCAGTCCCTCAGCTGTCCACCTCTCCTCCATTTCTGCTCACCTCCAGCCACTTGGGCTTTGCTTTCCAGCACCAAGCAATGCCCTTTGACTCAGAGAGGATCAGCCCTACAGAAAAGCCATGAGCAGATGTTCTCCCTTATCATCCTCTCAAATATTCCTTTCATGCCTCCTCTCCCCCACCTTCTCCTCCTCCTTTATTCTCTGACTCAAGAGCTGAAATGAAAACACCTCCTTCTCCAACGACCCCCAACAACAGCAGGAGAGAAACCAGCTCCATTCTCTTGATTTGCAAAAAAAAGAAATACAGAGAAAGGTCTTGATAGCATTGTATCAAAAAGCGGATGCTGTGCTGTGCACAGATGTCTCAGGAGACCGGATCTCAGCTCCTTTGACTGTTTGAAGACTTGCTGAGTCTCCAGGGATCTCAGCAGCTCCAAAGCTGCCACGGTGAAGTGAGAAAAATCAGACAGATCCACTGCTGGCAAAGGTTTCCTCTGCAGATATCAAAGGAGGCAGCACAGAACCGGCATATATTCAGCATGGCCAAGGAACAAGATGACTGGGAGGGGAAGCTCTGGGAGCTAAACTTACACTCAATAACAGGGCTGGAGGAGTTATGACTTCTCTCTCGTTCCTGCACGTATCATCCAAGGAATGGTCCAGAGAGAGGAGACAGGAGGTGAGGTCAGGCTCAGCTGATCAAAGGACTTGGAAAACTGAGCTGGGAGCAAGAGGGAAAGCCAGGACATAAGAAACATTGACTGCTGGAGGAAGGAGAGGCACTCAAGTTGTGCACCTCAGAAGCACAAAAGCCAGGATGCTGAAATACATGGTGATGGGTAAATCATTACTTTCTTGGTCCTCTCTGCACCATTCATTAAGAGAAGTCCTACTGCATACACTATTTTCACCACATATTTTCACATTGGGTTTCCTGGCCCTTGAGAACACAGTGATTCAAGCACATAATTCCTCTCATCTGCAGATTTGCCGCTGCCTCTGGAAAACTTTACACAGGAGTGCAAAAATCACCTGCAAAAAGCCCCAGGGCAACAGGCCCTGTCCTATGTCCTATTTCTGGTGCCCTGTGCACATTCTTCCTCTGTCCAAACCGTAACCGTTCACATTCAGAAGTCCTTGCTGAGATTTTCCTGCCAGAGAAGCAAGCCCTTTCCAGTGTTTCAGGCTCCCTTTGCTTTTGACCTCTCCTGGGCTTAGACTACAGCACAAAGAGGCACTAGGTGTTCGAGCAGAGCCTTTGCCACACTCACCTCCAGCAGCCATGTGTCCTGGCAGCACACCAACAGTGCTGCCTGGTGCAAGGTTGTTGTCTTTGAGAGAAGGAGCACAGGAAAAGGAGAGATTTGACCATCCTGATAAGGATTTTTCATCTTTCCCTCCCTGCTGTGAGCCCAAGTGTGCCAAGGTGAGCTTGGGATTGCTCCTGTGTTGCCAGTGTGCTGTCCTCCTGCCCACATTTCCTTCACACTTATTCTCCAGCCCACTCACTTTATTCCCTCGCAAAAAGGATGAAGTCACCTCAAGACAGACTTATCAGGAAGTCAAACAAGCTACACTCCAAAACTGCCAGTTTCTTTACTCTGTGTATTCATGCAGAGTAGAGAGTTGGTACAGATGTAAGTAAACAGGACATCCATGGGGTATTCAGGAGGAAGCTGATTTCCCACAGGTGTCCCAGGGCTGCTTGTGGCATCAGAGACTTGCTCTCCTCGTGATCTCACCGGGATCAAGGATGAAAGAAATGTAATAACAGGCTGGAGCTGCTCTCCTGGAGGCAACAAGGTATCTCCTGTCCACTGATGCTCAGCATGGGCTGGAGAGTGACCATGCTCACTGGGAGGGGGAAAAAGTCTCCCTCCCTCAGTTCCAAATAACACCAGCAGACAACTTGGGATCAGGGAACAAACAGATGACAAGAAGGAAGAAGACAAGGATGAAAGGGAGCTGAGGTCAGTGTGAGACATGGGATCACTCCTGCCTTGCTTCTGATTGCAGGTGGGAAACCAGTGAAGGACCAGAAAAGCCACAGGCAATATAGGATGCTCACTGTGATCCCCAGCAAGGAACCAATCAGTTGTGCTGGAGGGAATGTCATGCTGAAGCTCTCCAGATGTTTCCTAGTAGGTGGGCTGGGATGGGAAATAGGCTCATCAAAGCTCCCTGTTACCTCTCTGGAATAGCTTTCTCTTTCTGAAATTGATGTAGCAGCTGCAGAGGGGTGCAGAGGCAGCACAAGTCCTTTTCCACCCTCCTGCACTCTGCTGTCATGCTCCTTCACCTGGACCTAACCTGCAGAGTGGACCGATGGACCATACCACATCCCGCCAGGCCTGGAAGTGCAGAGACCTGATGGTTCTGTCATCTTTGGGAAGGAGCAGTGCTGGACGTTTTTCAAAGCTATGCTATGGTGATCTACCATCGTACACATGCTGTTACTGCCTTCACAGGCAAGAGCATCAGGTAATCAGCCACGTTCATTACGAGCTCATTAGCTTTCCGGAAGCTTCCACCTCACTGAGGACTCAGTTGTGCCTCCTTACAGACATATTACAGCGTTTGCTCTGCAAACAGCTCCAGCAAAATCGATAAGAGCAGTCCCATGGAAAGATGCTTTGTGGAATGAAGAAAGGTGTTACTGTCTGGCCAGATGGATGCACAACACATAGCTCTCTGCTGGTAGAAAAGCAACGCCTTGTATTCAAAAACTCAGTCACCAACACCTTAAATTACTTGAATGACTAAGTCAGCTACTGTTTCAAGGGCAATAACATTTCACAAACAACACATGGAATTCTTTGCTCATCTTCATTGTACCAGCTGCAAGGCTTGCATTGCTGTTTTCTAAGAGATCCCACTACATTTTCTTAAGATTCCCTCAAAAGCTGCTCTAAGATTACAGTTTTAAACAAAACATAATTCTCTCTAGTGCTTTGATCCTTCCATTGCTCAGCTTTCTCCAAAGGGCTCAGAATGTTACTCCTTAGAAGCCACATCCTTTTAACTTCCATGTTTGTGCATGTTGCAGCAGTTCCTCATGGACAAGCATCCTTCTGCTGTTGCCCCTGCGGCGTCTCAAGCCTTAGAGGAGACCTCAACCACAGAGCTGAGCTGCAAAGGATGATGCTCTCTGTGACTCTGGGAGTCTTGGCTCCCTCTGAAAACATCTTACAGTCTCTCCTGCTCCTCCTGCAAAGGCTTTTTTAAAATTAGATCTAGAAAAGATCTAGAGTTACACAGAAAGGGAGCAGGCAGTAACCCGAATCTTTTGCTTTGCTCTGTGGGCACCAAATTTCGTACCAAGAGAGCTCTACTGATGCTGAGAAAGGAGTATACATTGGCTTATGCTGGGGTAAACCAGAGGGCACAGCCACAGAGAAGTCTGGATGACTCCTGGGGGAATCCTGCTGTAGGGACTTGCCCTGGATGGCAGGAGCACAGGGTGAGAGAGAGAGGGAGGGAGGGAGCTACTGTATGCCCCAGTGAGCTGAAAGAAAATCCTTTCCATTTTGACATTTTTGGGACAGGGTAAAAGAGGCACATTTTGTGCATGTTGAGAAATTCCCCGCCTTCCTACTGGTGTCACAGTGGCTCTGAGCTCCAGCATCAATAGCTCTGTCTCACATTACCAAAGACCCCCCTCCACCTGCAGCCCACAAATCCCAGCCCCTCTGGGTGGCTGAACTTCCTACCATAGGTGAGCCAGGGGTGCAGAGCTGGGCTGGTGACACCAAGTGAGGACAGCCTCTGCTCAGCCACCACCAGGCAAGTCCAGGCCCGAGCTGGAAGGCCAAGCCAGGGTCTCAAGGTTTGTGGGCTGGTGCAGGTCCCAGCTGTAGCGTGGCTCGGGCAGGGACAGAGGGCTGAGCTAATTCCAGGGCAGCCCTGTGCCTCCCTCCTCTCCCCTGTGCCAGCCCCACTGTGGGCATGGAGGGTGAGGTGCTGGGTTAAAGTGGGGGCACACAGGGGGCTGGAAAGGCCTGGCTGTGCCTGCCGTGGATGCAAAGGAGCCAGCCAGCTGCCCACAGAGCCGCATGAGACACAGCTTGTTGACATGCCTAGCCACACGTTTGACCACGGTTAGAGAATGTGCTGCCAGACCCAAGGCACCACAACTCTGCTAGCAGAAAAATGCTCAATATTCTCTCTCACGCACTTCACTCATTGTCACTTTCCTGGCATGATGAGCCAAGGCAGGGATGCCAGCTCTCCACTCTTTAATGCTCTACTTCTGTGCCTAGGGATGACGTGGGCTGCTCCAGGCTGTCCCTCCTGCGGGGCAGAGCCACAGGGAAGAGCTTCATGGGGCTGCGAGCAGGAAGGTCTTTCCTGGTCCCTGTTGATGGCTCTGGCTTCCTGCCTGCCGGATCAGGTCTGCACCTCCGCCCGTCCGCTCTGGCTCGGGGCCGGGGCCGGGGCTGGCCTCGGGCGGTGCTCACGGCCCCGGGCTGCTCTCGGGATGCCGCCCGCACCGGAGCGCCGCAGGCAGAGCCAGAGCTGTCCCGGCAGCCGCGGCTGCTGTTGTTATTTCTCAGCCTCTGGATTTTTCCAGCACCGACATGGCTTTTCCTGGTGTTGCCATAACAACTGGCGTTAAGAGCTTGTTGACATTGCCCTGTTGTACTAATTGCACAATTTCCTGTCACTGTTACATGCCAGTTATTTCTTTAGAAGGGCTGAAATTGCTTTCGGCCACCTTGTCTGCTCCCTTGCTGCCTCCTTGGGCCTAGTTAGGGAGCTTGAGCGAGAGAGAAAATGTTCCTGAAATGCTCCAGGGAAGTGTCATTTAACCTGGTCCAGGGCAGCCGGTGACTCTGTAGCTGAAATGCAGGTAATTTATGATATTTTGCCTACACTGATGTTTTCACTGCTTTGCTGGCTGCAGGTATGACACCTGCAGCAGCAGGAAAACTCAGGGATATGTGGCTGCTGTGTGGAAGGTCTGGAACAGAGCTGGGGTAACATGTCACAACCACCCCTTTCTCCTGCCAGCACCACTGCTCCATGTCAGAACAACCATCTCAGGGGTGGGGGAAGCAGTGTGGAAGGGCTGTGCTTTCCCCAGTGCCAGGGTCTGACACTCCACACTGCCCTGTGTCCCTTCCCCTGGGAGTGCAAGCTCTGGCACACAATGAAGAAACTGGAGGTGTCACAGAGGTCCCCATCCACAAGGATGGGGGTCCTTGGGCTCCTGGCTAGTCCCTGGAACACTGTGGCAGGAGGCTGATGGGTTGACTGTGAGCTCAGGAGTTTTGCTCCATGTTTTGTTGGAGAGGAAATGATTAGGAGGATCAATAGCATTGATCCAGCCCAGTTTTCAAAGGATGCTCAGGTCACCTTGAAATGTTGTCCTAGTTCATGGAAACCCAGTCTTCCTCCAGCCACAGCTCTTCATGGTTGCTCTCTGGCCTCACCTGAACTCCTATTTTCCTTGTCCCCAGCATGTGCTGCTGGCTGCCTGGAGGCCCCTTCTGATCCCAGTCCAGGGTCCCTCACAGCACTCCATGGCTCGAAGCAGTCTCACTCTTCAAACTGAGGGTGGAGGGGAGAAACCATCTCAGATGAAGGCACCCTGAAGTTTGGCTAAGAGAAGCCAAAGGAGCCTCCTTCCCAGTCCTGTACCTACATCAGTCCCACAAACCAAGATACCACCTAGGGATGCTGGACGAAGGGCATGGGCAGTTTGGATGAAAGGGGAGCCCAGTCCCCATCCAGCACTCCAAGACAAGCAATAAGGCTGCCCTGTTGTGTTCCTTAGTAATTTATCACCAAGACACTCACTTTATAAATATTAAATGAAGGGCTCTATAAATTTTTAACATAGAAATAAAACTGCATTTGGTGGAGAAAAGAAACACCCCACTCCTTACCCTTTCCTGCTGTCTTTCTTTCTTTGCCTGGCCTTGCCACTGGTGGAACACAGCACTGCACCCATGGCTGCTGATGTGTGCATGGAGCTGATATTTTGCAGGGTGGGTTTATCTGCACAAGAGCCCAACGTCAGCACATCTGCCCAAGCTGCTGGGTATCGAGGGGGTCACACTGCAGACAGTCATTAAATGTAGTGTCATTAAATGTAGTCACAAAAATGTGACTGCAGGCTGTGTCCTGAACTGTTATCCAAAGTGACCCAGTGCGTCCTCAGCTTGTACCATCCTTAGTCACCAGTGCCCATGTAACACCCATGCTTGGCACCACTCTTCAGCACTTGCATCCCCACTGTCCCCCAGCACGTCACTGCCTGTGATCAGTTTTTGCTTGCCCATTTGAGCTAGGGCTTGCTGATGGTGTGCTCTTACCCTTTCTGCTGGGCCTCCCCATTCCTGGACCTCCGGACATGGGTGAGAAGAAGGTGACCACTGACTACAGCTGTGAAGGCCAGCTGGCATCTATTTGAAGCTGGCCAGATAAGAGCTTTGAACCTGTTCCTTTGCAGGGGCTGCTAACGAGGGTCACAGCTCTCCAAGCACAGCCCACACACCCCGGGAGCTATGGAAACACATCGCTCCTCACCGCCAGCCTGCTGCAATGAACAGCACGGCTGAATCATTAGGACAAGTGCTACTACAGCCCAAGTGCAAATCAGGGAAGACTAGACCTTTGGCAAATAATAGCTCTTTGCTCAAGCATGCTACTCTTCTGTATTCAACTGTGGCTCCTTATGTTGACCTCATCTCAGGGGATGTGTGGCAAAACGGGTGGAAGTGCCACCCCTCAGGGTCCCACACACATGGCTCTGCAGTCCAGCTGAAACTCAGTCACCCCTGATGGACAGCAAAGGAGTAGCCAGTGGTCAAGCTGGCCCTGAAGATGGTTGTGTTGCATCAGGCACTGCAGTGTCTCCGTATTGTTATGCTGCTTATGAGCAGAAAATGGACTTTGACATAAAAGCCTGGCGCCAGATTACACCATGCCTCTTGTTCTCCCTGAAACCTCTGTGGGACCACTTTCTCTTCTCACAGCTCTCTGTGAAGTGCAAATGCCAGCAAATCCCTCCTCCTGCAATCATTAACTGCAGGGAGGAAAATAATGTCAGCAGCTTTCTGATTAGAGGGGATAAGGTGGATTTTGCCTGGACTTCCCTCAGCCAGGCGGGAATGAATGGGGATCCCACTGAGCTTTCTTCTTGCTCCTGAGTGTCCTGATGGAGTCATCTTGGGCTCTGTGCTGCAGAGGGACTCCCACTTTGCAGCCAGCTGCAAAAATATCTGTAAGAGTTCTTCACTGCTTTGATGAACTCCAATACTTTGGCAAAATTTTGTTGTTTCTCTGCAAGCGAGAAGTATCAGAGTTAATGTTTACAATGCCATGTTGATGCAAAGGGATTAACTGCCCATGAGCTCCAGCTGAGGAAGGTAAGACTGAGATGCAACTTCCACTCCGTACACCAAGTGCTGCCTCCTGCAGCCAAGAAACCTCAAAAGTGTGAATGATGCTGCATCCAGCACCTCGGGATGTCTCCAGGCTGAACCAGCCCTCTCTGCTCCTCCCTGGCCAAGGCCCCTGATCCCACCATGGGCTGCCTTCACTGCAGCTCCTCAGTCACCTGGAGCATCACCCCCGTGGCTGGGGTTGGCAGGGAGGACAGGGAAGCAGCTTGTGCTGGGTGCTGAGTGCCACAGCCTGGCATGTAGAGGAGGATTTCCAAGCCCCCAGCTGCCAATCTGCACAACAGAGACAGGCATTAAACAAAACAAAAACTCGTAAAAGTGATTTAAAAAATAATAATGACAACACAAGTTATTAAAATCTGCACTCAGCTGGGCGTGGGGCTTATTGAGTATTTTCCTGGCATTTTGTCAGACTGTGGGATTGCCCCAGACACCAGGGCAGGGTGTATGACAAGGAGAGACAACGATCAATTTTTAATATTGCATATTTAAGCAAGCTTGGGCTCCAATCCATCATATCCCCTGGCTTTCCCTAAAATTAATCTTCAATAGCTTATCGAGAACTTCAGAAAATTAATATCCTACCACTTCACCTCAGGGGAACAGCACTTTTTCTGTCTGAATATGCATGCAAGAGCAAAGGAGCAAGAGATGAAGTGTCTCCCTGCAAAACTTCGGGATCAAAAGATGGTTTTAGCAGAGCCATCCACCACCTCCACAGGGTTCCAGCTCTGTGGGCACTGCTGGAGAGCCAAGGAGAGACACTGCAGGAAAAGCTGACAGAAAAGAGCATCCTGGGAGTCACTCAGAGCTTGCATTGTACTCACTACCCTGTGATCCCATGTCTTCTGTGGCCTTACTCCCACTGAGGAGGGATGCGGGGTGATGAGCAAGGCAGAAAAGACATGAACTTTCCCAGGCAATTCAGGACACTCCACATTTCTGTTTCTCATCCAGGCTCACAAATGATTGAATCTGCCCTTAGTGTCAGTCCAGGGAAGCGTGAAGAGGAACAGGAACAGGTTGTTTCCCTGTTGTCTAGCTCCAAGGAGCTGAACATCTGTGCTCTCACTCCCAAATTCAGTGGAGGGTAAAGGCTCCTGCTGGGAACTTGCAGGGCATGGCAGCATCCAAACCCCAGCAGCCTTTCAGAGAAGGATGGTGGGAGGCCAACAAGGGAGCGCAGTCGGTCAGCCGGGCACGGCTCCTGTCCCCAGAGGACCACACTGCTTGACTGCCTGACTCCCAGGAACAACTCGTTCATGAGTGAGTGGCTTTACAGCCACAGAGGAGGGTCCGAGTCCTCTGGTCTGGCAGCAACCCAGCAAGCCCTGGCAAGGCACCAGCAATGACTCCCCCAGCCGAGCCAGCGTGGGCCCCTCACAAACAGAGAACCCATCCCCAAGGAACGCTTTGAGCTGAGGAGTGCTCACTGGGCTCCCAGGGAGGCTGCTCAAGTAAACCCTCAGCACTGTGTGTGTATCTGCACATCAGGGTCAATGCTTCTGGCCCCTCTGCTCTGGACACACAAATGCAAACGTATGTCAGCACCAGTAGGAACAGCAAGGTGGATGTGTTTCCAGTTGACCAAAGCCAGGAGGACCCAGCCCCCACGGCTGTGCTCTGCTCTGGCTGCAGACGAGTGGCCTGCTCACTAGCAAGGAGGAGAACAGTGGGGGAGATTTTGTACTGTAAACTCACCCTGCTTTTCCATCACCTCTAGTTCTAAAATTTAAACCTAAATTTCCTCCTGGTGACATCCTCACCACTGCTGGCTGGCTGCTCTGCCATGCACCAGCCTCCTTCCTGAAAGCCAGGACACAAGGGGTGGCTGCTTGGCTCTCCCCCTCCAGCTGCATCCACCACAATCACCCCTCTCCAAAGCAGAGCAAAGCTTGCAGAACTCGTGTCCAGCTCGTGTTGCCAGACAGATCACCTCACAGCTGCTCAGTAAATGTGCCTGGGTGCTGGATCCTCCTTCCCTGCCTTCTCTTTGCTTCTGGGCTCAGGGTCTCTCTCAGCCAGGGGGGAAGAAAGAGAGAAGAGAAACAGGAGAAAAGGGATATGTCAGTGCCAGATCCATGCCAGCAGGAATGGAGGAGGCAAGTGGGGCAGACAAAGAGCTGGGGCCCAGAGGGATGACCCAAGCCATTTCACAGAAGCTCTCAAGAGGTTGCCCATCATCACAAGGGCTGGATTTAACTATCCCCATGTCTCTTGCCTAGGTCCAGTGTGGGAGACTCAAGGGGCTACAAGCTTGTCTGTGGCTCACTACATCAGAGCAGGGCTGGAGGAATTTGTTATCAATAGTTAAGCACCACAGAGCATAGGCAGAGGAGGGCTGCAGCACCCCATGGGACACTGAGCATCCCAGCAGTGTGAGATTCAGCACCTCCTGGGGGAGGCCAGTGAGCCAGACATGTGGGTGTTTATTAGGAGAACCCTTGGGTCTGGGGTGCTCTGGGGATACAAATGCAAGGTTTGGATAAGGAGAGGATTTTCCAGGGCTGCTGGGGCATGGACAAGTCCAGGAACGACCAGGACTGCGGTCTGCAAGACTGGCACCTGGCCCCACTGGGAATGCCCCCCAGGTGGCAGAGCTTTTGGCCAGATGCAGACACCTCCATCCTGCTGTGTTTCTTTGCTTTGTTCACCCATTTCCTGAGAGGAAATTGTGTGTCCTCCAGGAGACACAGCCAACTGCCCTGCTCCTCACAGAGGATCTGTCTGTGCCAGCCCTGTGAGCTGCCTCTGCCTCACACCAGCAGCTCCCTGAGAGGAGCAATTACATCTCTCCGTAAAGAGGGCACTTACGACACGTTCATCTTCCCCAGAACCTCCTGACTGCACTCTACAAGCACTAATTAATTAAGCTGTATACCTGGAGCTGCAGTGGGTTCAGTGCCTGCCTGCTACAGCAGGGAAACCCAGATGAGGTTACAGCAGAAAGGGTTTGGCTGCAGAGTGGATCGCTGCCACAGCCCAGAACAGGCTCTACGTACCTGCAGCTAGACTGCAGCACACAGGGGTACTCCAAATGGGGAAATCAAAACCTTGCCTGGCAACAAGAAATTACAGCAGGTAACAAGAAAGAAAAAATGAGGCAAAATGGATTTCTGGAGAGCAGATGGCTGAAGGTGTAAAAACAAAAAAAACAACAAGAAGAAAGCCTTCCCCCCAAAAAAACCAAACAGCAGATAGTTGGTAGCAAATGTTACACTGACAATAAAAATGAAGCCTCCAGGGGTAATTTGGGGAATTACAGATCAGTAAATTGCACATCTGTGTGCACCAAATTGATTGGAATGATAATTAAAAACAGAACATCTCATAATACAGCCCAGTGTGCGTGTCTCAGAGGAAAACCATGTCTCACTAATCTCCCAGATTTCCTTGAACGTATCAGCCCAGCGGCGGATGCAGAACAACAAAGTGGCTATTTATTTAGAGCTCCTCCAACAAAAGGTTGTCCAGGCTGCTGCTAAAAAAGCTAATTAGCCAGAGGGCAAAAGGCACCATCTTTTTCTTGCATGGGAACCTGGCAAGGAGTCCCAAAGTAGAGAGGATAAATAGTTTGGTTTATAATGGCAGAAGATTAGCAGTGGTGAAGTTGAGACACGTGCTAGGCTTCCTGCTATGCAAGGGTGCTATTTACGGCCTGGATGGAGGAGCAGAGACGGGAGGCAGGAACAAGTGCAAAGTTTTTCAGGTGATTCACGAGCAGAGTATACAGCAAGGAGCATCAGAGAATCCCGAAGGTACTGTATGGATGGGTACTACGGTGACAAATTATATTGATATAAAGAAATGCACTTTGCAGCACAAAACTTGCAGGCTTTTGTAAATATGGGGAATTTCTGTACCATCATCAGAAGATGCTGGGAACACCCTAGGAGCACCTCGGGCCACAATCCCTGCTGACAGAGCAGAAGCAGCTGGTGAAGCCTCGATGCAGCTGGGGCGGGTCGGGCGAAGTGCAGAGAGTTGCACAGGGACGAGCACCAGGCTGCAGGGTTGCTGTGGGGACTGCCAGCCTTACAAATTAACAAGGGGCTGAGAGAAGATGTGAAAGTGGAGTTTTCCCTGTTGCCTGGCAGAAGGGCTGGTCAGTGAAACAAAAGCAGGGATATGCTGGGAGAACAGCACTTCACCCGACGTGAGATTAAATAACGGTGGTTTTAACACAGGAAATAGCTGTTTGAGGCCAGAAACTCAGTGAGATTCGATGCTGTATTAGATAAACACGTAACCCAGCGCATCGCTATTGCTGGGGACATTTTGGGCATTTGTGCCTCGTGCTCGGTGCTCTGACTGACTTGGGGGGGCCAGGTTGTCCCACGTCTGCTGCGCCAGCCTCGCTCCTTACCCTGCCCCAGGTCTGCATCCACGCAGAAGCAGCTCCTACCTGAACAGGCTTTGCTGCCAAGAGTTAATACTGCGCTGCTGAATGGGACAATGAATGCACGGCAGGAGAGTGGCACAAGGAAAACTCCCAGGAACAAAAATTCTCCTCCTTGGCAATCTGTGCCTGCAAACTTTTGACAGTCTTAACTCTCAGCACAGAGCATCCCCTAGCACGGGAACTGCCCCAAACATGGCCTTCACCCCCCATCTGTGCTACCCCACCCTGTCCTGGTCTGTGTGACAGCTGCGTACCTGTCTCGGGCAGCCATGGCGAGCCCTGGGGAATGCCGCACCGGGAATACCCTCCAGCCGCGCCGGCAAGAAACCTCTCCTGCGACAAGGCAGGCAGCTGGCTTCAGCTCTCCCGTCCGCTGAAAGGGACACAACCTTTGAGCGGAGACACAACAGGAAGTGGAAAGCCTTAAGGAAATGCCAGGCTGAAGGCTCGTAGGGCTGCCGGAGCTCCAGCCAGCTCACAGCTCTGGGCCCCCGGCCGCGCCGGCTTCTCCCCAGCCAGCCCTCGCACTGGGATCAGCCCCAGCCTGCCGCTCTCCTGTTTTTATTCTCCCTCTGAGCCTCCAAAGAGGCAGCTGTGCTTGTGGACATTCTTTTTCTTTTTGATGCCAACAAACAGAGCCAGCGTTAAGCGAGTGAACCCTGCAGTCACCCTGGTGGGGGTAAAGCCCAGACTCAGCAAGGGCTTGTAGGAGCGACAGGTGAGTGCATTGGCCAATGGCATCTTCATCTCTCATGCCCTCCTTTGGAAAGGTTGAATTGGTCCCAGCATTTTTCTTTGGCTCCTATCAGCCACAAAACTATTTCCCATTGCAATGAGAAGATTTTATTTTCCTCTTTTTCCAGCAACACCAGCCCCGTGGCTCACCTGGCCACAACAGAGTGTAGGACACGGGTTATTACAGTGGGAATATGCTCCTTCAATCTCCTGGGGCTTCTCTCACACTAATTTTTAATCAAGGGAAGAAAGAGTCCATTTCTGCCCCAGGAACATATTCCTTACACATCTATGTCTGTACCTTTTAAGAGCAAAGAAACTCTTCCCCTCCATTTCCTTCCCAACTTCTCTCTCCCATATCCATCATCATTAGTGACTATAAACATCAGACCTGCAGCCATTAGGCTGCTATTCCTAGATAAATAATGCTTTTCATATTTAATTTACAAGTGGTTGCGGAGCTTCTTTGGGGTGCACAGGGTTAATTAAGAGCTGAATTAGATGGAAATGCTTCTCCCTCAGGAAACTCAATTAAACTGTCCTGGACAAAACCCAAGGATGGTCAGGATTTCTCCCCAAAAAGCGATGCTGTGCCAGCCACCCCGACCACGATGTCCCCTCTGCCTGGGGATAGAGCCTCTTCTCCTACCCGATGCCACATAGACATGTGCCAACACTGCTGGTGGGAACAGCTGGCTGCCTTTAGCCCCCTGGGAAAGGGAAAGAGACACTGAAGCAGTAGAGGTAAATAACAGGCAGCAAAGAGGGACAGGACTAAGGAGCACCCGGCACCTGCATGGGACACACACTGTAACAGCTCCTCCTTTTTGTGCACGAATGCTGAGAGCCCCCATGTTTCAGTCAGATATGACAGTGATGATGCTCATGGTTAATCCTCCTGCTTCACAGACAAGTTGCCAAACGCTCCTCAGGAAAGTGATCTCCAAAACAGGAGGAGTACAAGACCTTGCTTTGCATCTGAAGGAAGATCCTGGCCTCCTCATCCCAGACATCAGCTCACCAAGGCAAGCCATGCTGCAAATCACAAACCACCATAGGTCCCGTGTGAGCTGTACATCCTTCTTGTGGTGGGTCATGGGCAGCAGCTCCTTTTCTTCCCAAGAATATAGAGCAGCACTGCTGGAAGAAATGAATCCCAAAAGTTTAGAAAACCCTCTAGAGAAGGAAGTGAGATCCTTTGGGATGACAGCAAAGTTTGTTTACATGGACTTTTTGCTCTGATCCCAGCAATAAGGAAGGGAGCACTTATCTGGCTCATTAGACAGGATGAAAATTCTAAAATTCAAGTGCTCGATATCCATATACAACATATTGTAAGGACCTGTCAATCCAAGGAAGTGTTTGGTGGCCATGATCACCTCTTTGAACTAATACTCATTTAAACCTACTTTTATTCTTCCATATGTGTCTTTTCAACAGTCAAATGCGAGATGCAAAAGGTCTAATGGCACCACTGTACCACCCTGCCCTGAGTGGCTTCAGCTTCAACAAGGTGGAGGAGTTTCACTCAGCAGCAGGTGCTTGATCTTAGGGACCTGCGTGTTCTGCAGCCCTTTCCCTGCCTCCATGCCCTCATGACCCTGGCAGAAGCCTCACCTGAAAGTGATTCAGCTGTTCCCCTGACTCTCAGAGCACATGGAAGATGAATACCATGTCATCCTTTCTAATATCAGCCTCACTGTTTGATGTGATTACCTGCTGTGTTCGCTTGGCACTTGAACACTCAGACCTATCAATTTAATCTTAATTGTGCCCTTAATTTGATCATTGTGTTGTTCTACCTCTAACTGGCTTAAAGGAACCTGGTAGTAAATTTGCCTTGCAATACGATCAACTTTAGTGTATCTTTGGTTGGCTTTTATATAAAGTTTTTGAGGCACAGCACAGAAATCAGTTTACTTTGTTGACTGGCAGCATGGATAATGAACTTGGAGGGTAGAATTCCCTTTGATAACATGCTCTGCTACCAAACCAGAGCTCCTGTATTTCACAAAGCCTTCCCTGTCCTTCCCATTGCCATGGAGGGGCTCAGACAGAGACGGCTGCTGGGGAGCCAGGCAAGGTCACAGCAGTCAGGAAGGGTTTCCTCAGCTGAGGGAGTGTATGTATGTATTCCTGTTCAGATAGGGTTACTTCCTCCAAAAGCATTTCCAAGTGCACCTGGGTAGGGAGAAAAAGAGTCAGGCATTTGCTACACCTCCACCAGGGCGTTTTTCCCTCTTGGTGTCTCGGCTTGTGTGCCCTTAGCTACAGGGAGCCCCAAACAGTATCCCTCAGTGCCCTGTCTGTCTGGGAGGATGATCAAGGGAGAAAATCAAGCCTTAGAAATTCTTTTGTCCCCTTCCTCCAGAAGGTGCAAATCCTTATCTCCTTGGGACCATCAGGTGAGGTTTTCCACACAAACACAGGCTCCATGGAGGTGAGAGAAAGTGAGAGCAGAACAGAAGAAATCCTGGGCATCACATTCCTTCATCCTAGAACTTTGCAAAGCCTACACAGACTTCCCCCAGCTTCTCAGAAGTGAAACCAAGTGCCTGCCAGCCAAGTCCCACCTGGGGCTGCCTGCTCAGCCTGCCGGTAAGTGGATGGGCTAACCCGAGTGTTCAAAACAAGTCTCTTGCTGACAAAAAACCTCAAGAGCCTGGCAAGGACAGAGCCCCAGTAAGCACACTGTGTCCAGACATGCAGAGAGAGCCAAGGATGCCCTGGCATGCCATCTTCCCTATCCCCTGGGAAATTTTTATATTTAATTGGAAGAGAGTTAAGGAGAAAGACAAGCGCATGTGTAGGAGTGAACCACCACCCGGGTAGCTGATTTCCTCCATGCAGGAGACAGAAGCAAAGGAACATTTAATCCTGCTGTCTGAGCATGGCCAAATTGAGATCTACAGGGACTTCTCTGTGCAAATGCTGTCCAGCAACAAACAGCCTGGGTAACAGGATAAGCTTTATCTGAACAATCAGCCACTTCAGTGCAGCCTTCCAGGGCCACTCGAACCGGCCAGCAAGGGGTCGCCTGGGGACAACTCCTCCAGGCTGGCAGGAGAGTCAAGAAAAGGAACTGCTGCAGAGCAGCCTGGGATGTGGCTGGATTTGGGCAACATTGCCAAAAATCCTCAGTGAGACCCCCCTTTGCTTAGAAAGTGCCCTGTCACCTCCCCGCCTTGACAAAGTCCTTCTGCTGCCGCCGCAGGGCACGAGGCTGCTGAGGCTTCCCCGTCCCTGTCCCCGTGCCCAGCGCAGCCCCGGTGCCCTCGGCACTGCAGCCCCTCGCACACCGAGCAGAGCTTTCGCCTCCGCCGCCGCCGGCGTCCCTGCCGTGACCCGCCTGCCTCCGGAGAGCTCTTGTGAGCGAAGGGATATTAACGATGCTGCCTTTTGATATGCAAACGGAGTGCTCATTACGCCTCTCGCCCCACATCCTCTGAGCGGTTAATTAAAGAGTGTGCAGCAGGCAGAAAATTATCGTCGCCTGCAAAATAAACCAACAACACTCGGATGGCTTCACTCTCCCCCTCCAAAGCACGTGCAGCCAGCCCTGGCAGCAGCAGGAGGGATGGACAGGTGGATCCACGCTGCCTGGTGCTCGGGCAGGTGAATCCCACAGCTCCTGCACCTGCACAGCCATAACCTGCAGTGTGGGAAGCTGCAGCCAGGACACAATGGCTGCGTTGGAGTCAGACAGGTTCAGGGCAGCTGTGGCACAAGGGACAAACACACAGCTCTGGGACCACAAAGGCACCAGTGCCACCTGCCAGCACCATGCTGCTCTTTGTTCAACTTCTCCCAGGCTCTGAGAGAGAGATCCCATTGATGAGCCCCAGGAAAGGATGTCCTTCCCCTTCCCCAGGCCCTGCCTGGCCACTCACCACTGGAAGGAGAGATGGGAACAGGTTATTTTAGCGCTGAGTTTCATGATGTCTCTGTTACCCAGGGAGAGGAAGACCTGGACTGACCACTGCACTTTGCAGGGAGGACAGTCATGTCCAGGTGTCCTTGATGATGAGCCCTGGGGAGCTGCTGCTGCAGCCCAGCAGCAAGGCAAGGTCAGCAAGGCTGATGTGTAAAAGGCTGATGCTTTGACCCATGCCACTGCTCTGCTGAGGGAAAGGGCTCTTCCCAGGCCCATCCCCCAAATCCATCTCACCCTGCTCCAGAGTCTTGTCTTGCAAACCATCATCAGCTTTTTAGGGCTCTGAATCCAGTCCTCGCAGAAAGAAGCAAGTGCCTGCAGCAATCGAAACACATCAAAGGGAAGTCAGAGCCCACAATTTCCTTCTGCTCCGACTAAACGAGGAATCAAATTAACCTGAGAGTGAGCTGAGGGAGACTGCCCTGACCCACTTTCCCTCTTAGGTGGGTTCACGTTTAACCTGAGAGCGGATTGGTCGCAGTGGCCCCCAGGGGCTGCCTCTCCCCACTTTGCCATGACTAGCCACCAGAGGATGATGCTTGAAACTCTGGATGTCAGCACATGGCTTTCCTCCCTCCCAGCTGAAAAAGAGAGGGGAAGATAGGATAGTAGTTTACTCTTGTGTGGGTTTGGACACATTTTGGGTGTCCCTTTGGCTTATGGCAAATCTTCGATATCTGAGCAAGGATCTGCTTGGAGAAAAAGCACAGCCCTTATCCAGAAGGACACACTGTTTTTCCCCCTGCCGTTTTCTGAGATACAGCCTGCATTTGTTGATGCTGTTGGGAAACAGAGTTTACAGCAGAAATGAGTAACTCCCACTCACTCCTCTCACAGAGCTGGTTAGAAGTGACAGAAGCAGCAGGTGCCCTGTGGACAGTAATGGACTCACTGTATCCCTTTCCACCCAAAAACACTGCCTGCTTTGTTGGGAAATGGAGAACATGATGGAGGCAAGTTTAGGAGCTGCCTGATGCTTTGGAGAAAGATCACTCCTTTGCTCTTTTGCCCATCAATATAAAAGCAAGCCCCCACTCTTGCTGTAAGCACTAGTACAACCCAAGTTGTGCTACATGGCACAAACACGGCTTCTCCCTGGCCTTGCAGGACAGGCTGTGACTGCTGTTTGCCTGAGGAGGTGGTTCTGGTCCCCACCTGTTTGATCTTTCTCTTCCCTCTGTTCCAAGCCAGAGGAGTTTCTGTGGCCTGGGAAGCAGGTCCCCTCCGTAGCAGGGTGTTTCTCTCTGCAGCTGGAGCGGGATGATTGAGGATGAGCAGGATGATGGAGGATGAGCAGGATGATGGAGGATGAGCAGGATGATGGAGGATGAGCAGGATGATGTCCTGCTCAGCACTGCAGGACAGACCCTGACCCCAGTGTCCTCCACACATCCAGCAGGGAAGTGCTGGGAGTGGGCTCCAAGCAGCCCCTCAGGTACTGCTACTGCTCCAGTTGTTCCTGCAGCCTTTCTCCCACACCTCAAGCCTTCAGGGACCTTGCTGCAATGCCAAAGGTCCATAACTCCCACGTCAGCAGCTCTTCACAGCTCCAGGGAATGTGCTGCCCCTGCCCTTCAGCCTCCCTCCTGCTCCTCCCACAAGCAGTGCAATCCGTCTCCTCATCTCAGGACTTGCCCTGCCATCCATCACTGACTGCCTGAGCACATTATCCTTCACTTCTCCAGGCAGCGGTCGAGGAAGGCAGCTGGGACCAAGCAGTTCCTCTGCTGAGTCCCAGACACGCTCACACCTTGGCTCTGGGAGGCTGTGCTGCAGGGCTGGAGCTTTGCTGACTCGAACTCTCCAAAGACCAACAAAGTCCTGGAGCAGCCTGGCACTGCGAGCACCACCTGTGATCCGTGGAGATGGAAGTTGGCAGATGGGACATTCTGAATGCCACCACTGTGGACCATAGGCAGCTCAGCCCATCCTTGTTGCTGTGTCCTGGCCAGTCTCCCCAAGGCTGCAGTATGGGCTGTGCACTGCCAGGAGGGAGCTCAGTGCCCTCTCTTTGAGAGAGGGCAGCAGGGATGCTGGGAGTGCAGCCCAGGGCACAGACAGGGGCACAGGCATGTGAGAGAGGATGGGGCCAGTTTCTGCCCAGCACTTGAATGATTTTGCCCAAGACCGTAAAATTTCAGAGGCAGAAGCCTATTCCTTACTCTGATATTTTTCTCTGATGTCACTTGAGTTTCTTTCCCATTCTTTGACTTTTCCACTCCTTGAGGCGGGGGCTTTTGCCTGCAGCATCCCTGCACCCCAGTGCCTGCACTCCTTGTGCTGCTCCCCTGCAAATCCTCCTGACAGCCAGCTACAGCCTTCCCACATATGCCACAGCTGCCCTCCTGAGCCCCCACTCACCAGTCCCTCCTTCCCTCCCTGTCAGAGTCCCCAGAACAGTTCTGGCCCCCCCATGTGCTCTGGGGGGAGCAGTGGCCAAACACGAGCTGTTCTGCCATATGACTACAGCAGAGAAATACAACAGCATTTGCTCGGAATGATACAGAAGAAAAATGACAGCAAGGAAATCCCAGTGCTCCCACCTCTGAGATTTCCTCAATAACACCTCCTGTGGCAGGGGTGTCTCCATGGGGGCATTGCTTTCCTGAGCTCCTAGGGATTTGATCCAATCTGATCTGGTATGACAGACATGGTAACCAGGGGAAAAAAGATTTTGGAAGGCTAAAAAGAATCACAGCTTCTGGTGGTATATTACGGACATCAAAAAACCAATTCTGATAAATATGTGGTTTAATGGGAGTCAGTAGTAACAGGTGCTACAAATTTAAATACCTCACTGCACATTCAGTACATAGCTAGGCAGAATTATGAAGCACTTTGGATTAATATGCATTTAGTACAACGCACCAGTATATAGTTTGTATTGAATTGCTGCACTTCTGTGTGCATGCTAATATTAAATGGGCAACTACTTGTGTACATAGCAGCAGATATTCAGATGCCAATGCTAATCTTTCAACGACCCTAATGCAATATTTTGGAGAAACATCCAATGACCAGAGGGCTAAGTGGTGGTCAGACCCTGCTGGCTCCTGTTTGTGCGTCCTGCGAGTTTGGAACAGCAGGAAAGGATGAACAGTGTTGGTTCTTAGATAATGCTTTTTGGGGTGACTTGACACGGACACACCCCAAGGGACGGGCTCACCCACGGCCCCTCTGAGCAGCTCCCTCCTGGGGACAGATGTCTCAGCTGCTGCTGCCCAGCCAGCGGGCCCTGGCTGCCACTTGGCTCCGCGGTGCCAGTGAGTCACCAGTGTCACGAGAAGAGTGGAGTCCTCCAGGGATGTCACATCCTCCTTGCTGCCCGCTCTGCCCGCGGCAGCCTGGGGAGAGGCCACGCCATGGGCAGCCCCACAGCCTGCAGCTCTCTGGCTGGTGCTTGATTCCCTCAGGACTTTTGCCCAGGCTGATGTGAAAACTTTCCACTTCTTCCCCAGGGACCAATCTGCAGCCTTGGACCTGGGATTACCAGGCAGCTTCCCACCCACTTTCATTCCTTTCTCTCTAGCTTCATCCCTCTCCTCCCTCCTCCCTTGGGTATTTGCTACCCTGGCTCCATCTCTTAAGCAGACATGCGGCTCTTTTGCTCTCTACATACCAGCTTTTCAGCCGGCTCTCCTGTTTTTATACAAACTGTCCCAGTCTGTTTCAGCCTCTGGCAGCCACCCTAGGCTGGACATGGTACCCCAGGATGCTGTTAGGGCTCTCTGGAGGCACAGATTGCCAATTGATTGCCTCAGCCATGCCAAAGACATCCCCAGCCTCAAATCCTACTCTGAGTTTCAACCTGCAGTCCTGTGGGGATCCATCATTCTTGCATTCCTGCTCCCTAGCAAGACAATGAAACATGACCATCAAGCTTTCCCTTCTCATTCCTCACCCTACCCTTTCCCTGGCAGGTCCCTCACACAGTTCACAGTCCTGGAAACTGGGTCTGGTGCCACTATTCGAGGAGAAAAATCCCATAGACATCATGGCATCCTCCATCCTTGGAGTTTTGCGAGACCTGACTGGATAAAGCCCTGAGCAACCCAGTCTGGCCCCATAGCTGACCCTGATTTGAGCAGGAGGTAGGACTTGAAACCTCCTGAAGTCCCTGAGAGTTTTCTTGTGGCCCTAAGCCCCTGCCCACACAAACTTTAGAGGTGGTGCCAGACCTTTCTCAAGCTGCAAGGGGCTAACCTTTGCTCAGGCTGGTGGCAGCATCTTTAAAGCTCTCCCCTCACAGCCAGAAGCTCCCTCCTCCAGGGTCCCCCTGCTTCACAGGCCCCTTCCAACCTTCCCCTTTACTGACTCCCTGAGGGAGCCCCTCTCTCCCTGGCAGTGCCAGGCTCCCACCATGGTGCTGAGTGAGAGCTGGCTCGTCAGAGATGGGAGGCACACATTGCCTGCTGGGGGAGCTGAATAAAATGAGCAGAAAATGCGCTGAAGCCTTTTCCACTTTTTTTATGGCTGACAAATTAGTTTTACATTAGGTTTTTGATGTGCTTGGCTTGTCAGCTCTGCTTGCAGCGTGGTGGTACCAGGCAGTACAGGGGGAGAGGGGACAGCAGTGGGGGCAGCAGGGACAGGTGGCATCATGCTGGAGCAGATGGTGCCTGTGCATGTTGGATGCAACCCCACTGTCAGATGGCTCCGGCTGCCCCAGCTCCAGGAGAAAGCAGTGAGCCTTCTCGCCTGTTCCCCAGGGCTTTGGGGACTACTGCCTTGTGTGAGCAGGAAGGGGGGACAGGTTTCCAGGGGGCTCTGGGCAATACACAAACCACTCAGGTCCAGACAGACACCTGGCTCTGTCCCTTCCCTTGGGAGCCACAGTCATGACCCTTTGAGGAGCAGGGCACTGTCCAAGTTCCACCTCTTCATCTGGCAAAGATGGTGGGTAGAGACCATCCCCAGTGAGTGCCTGAAATCTCTGCTTAGCTCTCCTCTGCCTCTACAAAGGCTACAGGAAGTCAGAAGAAACCTTGACTCTGCAAGCACCATGAAGGTCTCTGATTCCATCCTTAGGAAGTCACAGGAGGGTTCCCTTGGTCCTGGAATAGCAGCAGGCAGGTAAAAGCCACAATGAAATGAGAAGGCATCCAATACATTATTGGGAAAGGGCAGTTTCATCAAACCCAAAATATCACCCCTGTTTCCATCGAATTGCTGCCAGTTCTGGACCAGTTCTAGAGGGGGTATATTATAGATGAGGCACAGCCAGCTCAGAGGAGGCTGTTTAAACTACAGCAGACCCTGAGCTGCTGTAGTTTACACTGGGGAATAAATTCAAGCCTTTCATCTATCCATCCTCAGGGGTTTTAAGTGTCTCCTTGCTTGCAGGGGTTAGCAAAGCGAGTGTTTTCAAAGGGAAGTGAAGGGATGGCAAAAAACAGCATCCACAGCTGGGAGCAAAGAGCAGCTTTTGTGGAAGTCACGCAAAGAGAGAAATCAATACAGCTCTAAAACAGGCACGACAAAAGAACAAGTGGAAAAATCAAGTGGCCCACCAAATCAAACCAGAAGGTGCAAGCAAGGAGCTTCACAGCTGCCTGGGACAGCAGGACAGGCCACTGAGGAGGAACAAAGACAGAATAAGAGCTCAGATTATGTGGAGCAACAAAATGGCTCAAGATATCACACTTCCAGTATCAAGTCTCGTGAGTCCTGCTGTGGAGCCCAAGGCACTGCTGTCTGCAGGATCTCCTGCACCTGTCTGGGGAGCCAGGCAGGCCCCATGCCTCAGCTGACCTCTTGTGCTGGTGCCTCCTGCTCCTTGTGTGATCCTTTCTTCTTTCTGACTCCACGTTATCTAACATGTTATCTAACATGTTTCTGCAGGTTATCTAACCACGCTCCTCAGGGAAGGATGAGGCCCTCAGACAGTCCCGAGGTGTGTTGCTGGCTGCTGTGAGAACAGTGCACAGACACAATGTACACCGCCATTCATTTGCAGCCATGAACCTTTTCCATGGGCATCTCCTGGAGGAGCCAGGCAGTGCCTGTTTAGAGTGGAGGTGTCCCAGCCCAGAGCCCCTGCTTTGGCCCTAGAGGACCCAGGGCATGCTCTTGCCCTCCTCTGGGGACCCAGGCAGTGTGCCTGCCCTAGACAGTGTCCTTGCCTGCTCCTGTCACTGTGCTGGGTCAGCAGCCTGGGAATCCATTCCTGTGTTACGCCTGGAGGAGAAGCAGCACCAACATGCAGACTCAGCAGAAGAGGTGTCCTGTGGGGAAAAAGGCTGCTTCCCTGTCCCCCCTCCAGCACAGCCAAAATCATGGGCAAGCCCTGAGCAAGGGCAGGGGAAGCAGGAAGCAGCAGGAGGTCTTAGGGAGCGGAGTGAACTTGGAAGGCACCTCCTGAATCTTATCATAGAGCTAATCCAGGATTTGGATGCTCGGATACTGACAGCAGCAACCACAGGAACACAAGCAGGAAGCCTGAAGCAGAATGTCCTGCGGACCCCAGCCAGCCCGTGCCCCATGCCGTGGTGCTGTGGCCTCCTTGGCTGCCTGGTGCCCAACCTGTAATGAACAATCAGGGCCAGGAGCCCAGGCTCCTTTTTATAGCCTTTATTAAGAAATCAGCTCTGGGGTGAGGGCTCGAGGGGTACCGCCACTGCTCCCTTCGGACGGCACAGAGGAGGAGGAGTGCAGGCAGCTTTGCCCTCAGGCAGAGCCGGGACTTCCATCCTCACGGGAGTGCCCAGGAAGACGCTGAATCAGCCCGAAGTCCAGGGGTGTCATGTGCTTTCAGGTCTACTCTGGTCAGGGTGAATTCAAAAGTTCCATGGAGAGACAGTCTTGCCTTTCCCCGGCACAGTCCTGCGGTTGGTTTTGCAGATTTTGGCTCTGGCTCGTTGTTTTAGGGGTATTTTCTCCTAAATTGAGGCTTTTCGGTGGTAATTTGCATTTCTTTCCCATCACCTCTTCGCCATTGTTCTTCTCGTCGCCGCCCTCCCCGCCCGGCCCGGCTCCGCTCCGCTCCGGGCCCGCCTTTGTCTCTGGTCCGAAGGGGCAGCAACAGCTTCCACCCGGTGGAATAAAGGGGTAAACAGGGGATTACAGAAACACAGGGGAGGTAGGGGTAACAGGATTGATAAACCAGGGATGCAACAGGGGTTTTACAGCTTTTTGGGTAACATAACACAACACAATACAGAAACTGTGAACTTTAACTTTTGCCATTAAAACAGATAACATTAACATGAGGAAATTCTGGGTTTTTTATTCATAACACAACCTAAGATCCCACACGTGCCATGGAACCATCTAGAGCTCCCTATCTTGAACAAAGCCCTGACCTTCCACCCTCTTCCCCAACGTGGCTTGCAGGGGAAGCCCAATTACACCAAGCCCCCCGCAGGCCCATGAACGGAGCGAGCGGTGACAGCGGAGCGGGCCCAGGGTGGAGGTGGCCGCGCCTCGCAGGAGGAGCCCCCGGCCCCGGTGGGCCCCGAGCCTGCTGCCTGCGGCCCGCTGGCCCCGCTGCCGTGCTTGCAGGCAGGGCTGCCATGGCCGGGCTGCTGCGGCTCCCTGAAAGGGCTCATTGTCGGCCGGGACGGAGCAGGGACACTGGCGGCATTGAGGGGGGGGTGCCCGTGCCCCCGGCTGGCCGCAGGGCCAGCCTGCCCCGTGCCGGGCCGCCGGCAGCCCCGACCCCACAGACCTCCTTGAAAAGGCTCGTTTGTAAGGCTGCCCGCAGCAAGGGGCTGCAGGAGCATGAGGCACCTGGCATGCGCTTCTGCAGCTCCCAAATGAGAGCAGCCTCTGCACTGCTCCTCCTACCCCGTGCCCTGCCGGCCTCACCACCGTGGCACAGCTCGCCAGACCTGACTTTTGCCCGTCCCCAGCCCCTCCATGTGGAGCTGCAGCTCTGCTCAGCACGGCCACCACCACCCCAGAGCTCCTCAAAGCAGCTGATGGAGCCTCCCCACTCTCGCTGCTCCCCCTCTCCTTGGGACGGGGCTAAGTGGATCCAGCCCCGCTGGGGAGGGAACAGGGGCAGGACTCCAGACCTCCCTGGAGCTCCTGCAGCCACCAGTAAACACACGAGAGGCGCCTGCAGCCACCAGGACACACAGAAATCGGAGGAAGGAAGGACGCCTGCTTGGGGAAGCTGGCCCCAAGGCTTCCGGCACCTGCAGCCAAGGGACGCCAGGATGGGACGTCCCTTGCAGGTGCCGGAGGCAAAGCCCCCCAGCCTCTCCCCACTAGTCTCCTGAGAGGCGTGTCAAAGGAAAAATTACTTCCACAGTGACCTGGCTGCATGACCTGTCAGATGGCAAACAGCATTCTCCCTTCCGGCCCTGGAGCCAGGTCGTGTGCCAGGACACATGGGCAGTGTTTCAGGGATTGGGTGTTTCAGGACAGGGTGAAGCCGCAGCTCCCCACCTTTGCCAGCCCAGACCCAGTGGAAAGCAGGTTCATCCCCTTCCCTCCCAGGGCAGCCCTGCACACTAGCAAGGAGCAGTTCATGGCTGCCAGTGAGAAAACCCTTTCCAGGCTCCTGGATGGCACGGTGTTTTGGGGAGGGGGCATGGGGCTTGTACCCAGCACTGTGAAGGGATTCAGTGCACAGCCTTCTGCACCCTCTGAGCAGCAGCTGGAGGAGGCAGAGGCTCCTTGGGGACCCATCTGTCCTTCGAGAGACAGGCAGATGCCTGGGGCACTTTCTGGGCTTGCAGTGGCAATGTCACCAACTCATGTGCATCCCAGTTATGTGTAGGCTCCTGCAGAGGCTTTGTGAACTTCAGGCAGTTTAGGATGAAATGAGAGACTCCACTGATGCCAAGCTAATTCAAGGTTCTGCAGAAGTGTGACAATCACATCAAAAGGGCTGTGGAGGCAGAGCAGATGCTGTACATGCCCATGATGTGGGTCACACCTGGCTCTCCGGCAGAGACACAGCTCTGGGATGCTGGGAGTACCCTGGATGCTCTGCCAGGGGCGGCCCTTGCCTCTTGGGGTCAGGGCTGAGGGCACAGCGGGTCCCATCACCTCCTGCTGCTGCATGGCCAGGCCTGCAGCCCCTTCCTGGGCAAGCTCCCTGCTCCCTTATGGCAGATGTGCCCTCACCAGTGCGATCCCTGAGCCGGAATAGAGGCAAAACTATCTCAGGACAGAACCACAGCCCTCCAGCCACACTTTCCTCTAGTCTCAAGCACTGCAGACAGGATGCAGCAGCCTCCACACTTTACCTGGGGACTGGCCAGTCCCTCTCAAGATGCCTCTGCTCTGTGGGGATCCCTATGAAATGTGGTGCCCATGGTCATACCAACCTCAGAGCAACTTAAAAGTCCCCAAAGCACTGCAAGTAACAATAAGAGCAACAGCACAACATACAACCTAATACCTTGCATCCTTTTTTTCCAAAATGGGAAACTAATCTGACCCAAAATGCCTGGATACTGAGACAGACCTGCTCTAAGATCCAGCAGAGCCCACACCTTCCTCTCTGGCCAGCATCCCAGCCTTGGCAGTGTGCAAGGAGAGGCTCTCATTTCCCCTACACACAGGACATGTGGCATCCAGGCCTAGCAGGTGGCAGGCTGTTCCCTGTCTTAGTCCTTGCAGAGTCTTTTGATGGAAATATTAAGGCTGGTATGGATGCTAGACAAATGCAAGCTCATGTGTGTATGAACTAGAGGAAAAGCAGAATGGGAGCTAAAAGAAGGGCTGTATTCATAAGCAAGGATGCATTTCCAGTTAGTCAAGCAGAGCACCACCAATCCCAGGTCTGATAAGCCTCAGGACAAATACTGTGTTAGCAAAACACAGCAGCATGTTACTACTTCCTGTTAACCCAGCAGGAACATAGTTGCAGAAGACAACTCTGAACAGACAGACAATATCAGTCAAATAAACTAGTTTGGGATTTCCCAGCAAGAGGAACACAGGAATCATAGGGAGGACCCAGCAACCAGCATCCCCTGTCCTCTGGGTCATAGAGATCCTGGAGAACTCTTAGGGACACACGTCTTGGTGTTTGTATCTAAGAGAACATGAATGGGGAAACACATTGGAGATTTTGTGTAATAAAGTCACCTTCCCCTCTGTAAGACTGTGCTGTCTTGTGCCATGATTGAGTGACCCTCGCCCTTCAATCACTGACAGGAATTTTCAGGACACGTGAGTGTGTGGATGTGGAGCACCTTACCCTGGCACGGCGTGAAGGCGGCACTCATGGCTGGCTTTGATGGCCCTGTCATTTGTTCTGGGATTAAGGCAACCCATGTACCTGATGCCACCAAGAATTACTGAGAGATAGTTTCTGAGGGTTTTTCTACCTGTCTGAGGCAGCTGGGAAGGCTCTGTGGGGCTGGCAGGGCGGCAGCGGCCCAGGACTGGTTAGGAAGGGCTGTGGGTTGTCAAAAAGACAAACTGCTCTTTAACCAGGCTTTCAATCTCCAGTCTTCACTGACACTTTCACGAATCCCCCATTTTCAGTCCAGTGAAATATGGAGTGTCTTAGTAAATTCACACCCAACCCCTCTGCAAACTCATAATATGTGAATGATTTTTATTAAAAACACCAGAAGCAGCGTTGAAGTTACTGCTGTTTTTCTAACTCCCAAGGAAATGAGACGACAAAAGATACAGGCTGAGTAAAAGCATTGACTTGAATACAGCATGATTTATGGGGCACATTTAACATCCTGAAGCCTGAAGTACACTTTTAGAGAGAAGAAAGCAAAAATACAAAGATATATGTGTCAGTCCAATATGGCTTTTGATACTGGCCTGGGGTCTCCATCAGTAGATGATTTTCCTCTTGACCTCACCTCAGGGGAGGTGGGAACAGGCCCGGGAAGGATGACCTAGGGGTTGGGCCAAGCTGGGGGAGAACTGCACTGTGTCCCATTTATGTTATTTTCTGTTCTAGGAGTCAGGCAGACCCCAGGAGCTTGTAAGGTTTGACCTTTTCCCAGGAGGTTTCTCAGGAGTAAGTTGGGATGCTAGGGGGATGACCAGCCCAGGCTGTTATGGATCACAGTGTGCTAAGCAGGTGTGCTGAGCCAAGGCAGGATCCTTAGGTGAGTTAGCACAGCTGCTCTCACAGTCAGTCCTGAGATGCTCTCTGTGCCTGTGGGGTGCGTGTTTTCAAACAGACATCAGGCAGGCTGGAGAGAGCAGCAAGAATCATGAAAAGCCCAGAAAACTCTGCTTCAGTATGAGAGATAAAGAAGTTTAGTCTATTTAACTTCTCAGAGAGAAGGTTAAGAGGTGCCTTGATCATGATCTATTAATACCTACACAGGAGAAATAGTTCAGATAGTAGATAGCTCTTTAATCTAATAGGCAGAGGCATAATGTGATCCGGTGGCTGGAAGCCAAAACTCAATGTCTCCAGCCTAGAAATAAGGGGAATGTTTCACAATCAGGCACATCAAGCTCTGGAACAACTCACAGCAGTAAAGGCATCTCTCCTGAGACAAAGGTGTGCCCATGCTGACAGCTCTGGTGTGGGAATTACTGAGTACAAGGCTGTAGCCTGTCAGCCATAGGGGCAAGGCTGAGCAGCCACAATGACTATTTGGCACCAAAAATCTGGGATTTTACAAATGGGTGGTTGATTGAGTTTATTTTTGTATAAAGGAGGAGAATCTCTCCCACAACTCCTGCCCAGCAATTTAAAACTGATCTGTAGCCACGATTCTGCGAGTATGTCAAAGTGACTGCATAACATTGAGGGAGTTACTTTTGTCCTCATCCATTTCCTTTACCTTTTGTGTTATATTGACTTCTTGTGGCTCTTGGGAGGGCAAACCGAAGAGGAAGGGGGAGTGAAAGGCAGGGGTAAATAAACATATCCTTGGGACATTACCACGCCTGCACACACAGAATTTATAAGCTACTCAAGAGAAGGGATTATAGCATGAGCTGTTTATCTCTCCTTCTGAACTACAGAAGCATGATAAGTCTGAAGTATTTTGTTAAGGCTTCTACATGAAGGCCAATGAGAAAGAACATTTTCTGAAAGTCAGGTGTCCCCAAAATATTCCAGTCTTTGTCCCTTAAGACCAAGGTATCAAAAAATCACTCCGTGAGAAATCTCGACTGGGGCTCCTGCGGGGCTTAGGAACGATTTCAGCAACCCCATCGGGTTCTGGCAGACTTTCGAAACTCCTGGAAGGGAGGCTTGCACCCTCTAGCCCTTCAAAGGGAGCCCCAGGGCGGGGAAAAGGCAGCGGCAGCCCCGCTTCGTGGCAGCCCTCCCGCGGCTCCCCGCCTGCTGCAATGCCCCAGCCGCGGCCACGCTGCTGCCGAGCGGCCAGCGAGCCAACAGCAGCGCTCCCGCTGCGACACACCTCCCCATCCTCCGGGGATGGCAGCAAAGTTTTTACCTGCTCGGCCCGGAGAGGCGCTTCCTTCCAGCACGGAAAGCCTGAGCCGGGCGGGAGCGTTCCTGCATTGCTGCCGGAGCGGCTGCGGGCACTGCAGCCCAGGGAGAGCCTCCCCTCCTCCGGCAGAAAAAACGCGCAGCACGCAGGTGGGCTCACAAACACCACACTGCCATCTGACACAGCCTTGTAAAATGCCGTGCTTAAGCACGCCAATAATGTTTTCTCTTAGTTTGCCTCTAAATTTACGTGCCTCGATGCATTGCTGTTTATGTTACCGGCGTTTCACAGGATGTACGGGGTATGTAACCTGGCCAGGTTACTGACGGAATCGTAACTTTGCTCCCGACTGCATTTGGAGTGATTAGACCAGTGACCTTCATATCACCTTAACAGCCACATTGATATTTTATTACATATACTTCCAAACATGTTGTTAAGGAAGGGTTTTTGAACCTTAAGAAAAGAAAATACAAACTCTTTGCAGAAATCTGTTGCTGAAGAGCATGGAAATTGGATATTTTCAAACTGCATTTTGGCTCAGATGAAAATTTACAAGGTGAGTTTCTTTGGCTCACCAAGTCACCGGCAGCCTCTCTGCTCTCCTGCCTGGAGCCACACAGGGGAGAAATGATGCCTTTTAAACAGAACCAAATTTTCTTGATGAGGGTGAGGTACAGCCACAGCAGTCCTTCCCTCTGAAAGCAAACTGACCACAAACACACAGCCTAATTAATATTTTAATACTCAACAGTCAGAGATAGAGAGCTGTAATATGTACTAATGAATAGCATCTCTCTAGATTAACACCTAAAATACCACGACAGCATCAGAAAACATGATCAGCTGAAATCATCAGAAGCATCTCTTTCTCCTTCAACCCTGGTTTCATTTCTCTTTTTTTTTTGCACCATTCTCTCAAATTGCTTTCTTTTGTATGAGACAACCTCTACAGCACTTGTGGGTATGAGTCCAAGTATCTCTGGGACTGCTCCAAGCTGTGGGACACCCTGGATTTCTGCAGTACTTTAGGGCAGTCTCAGCGATGTGTAAAAGAGGAGCAAACCCCGACTCCCTGGAAAGGCTGGGAGGCACGCAGGTGCCTGCCTGGTCTCGTATTCTTACTGCGAGCCCCTTGATTTCTTCCTGGCACTGGTCCCTGGACTGGTTTATGCCCCCTTCGGCCAAACTCCTTGAAATCCTGCCATTCTTGCACTTCCAGTGCCTTGGCCCCCTGTGGGAGTGGAGCACAGCCATGGCTGTGGGCCAGCTGGATGCCTGCTCACAGCTGCTCCCCACCACTCGCTGGAGGTGCCAGGTAAGAGGGAGCACAGGTCAGGTGCATGTCGTGGGCACCCGGAGCTCCCAAAGGCCTGCAAGCCACATGGGGGTGGCACTCAGGGCCATTGCACAGGTACTGGGGGCTCCCAGGTACAATGGGGGCTACACCATGGTGAATGAATCAGCAGGAAGGGGACGGCCTGAGCCAGCACATCACCTGAGAAGCACCAGCAACAGACACCCCAGGGCCACCCGCTTGTTTCCAGCAGCAGCTGGTGGCACGGCTCTTTCCTAGCTCCAGGAAGTCAGACAGGCAGGAGCCTCAGTCTTTGTCCTTTGCAAGGTGTAGGAAAACAAATAAGAGACCGAGTGGCTTCAGGGCTTTCTCATTCAAAACAGGGATACACCAATGCAATAGCACTGTATAACGAATGCTACAATGGGGAGCTGTTGCTATGGTGAGGGAAATAATATTTAAGCACCAACTGTTTATAAATATAAAATTCCTACAAAGTTTTCTAAAATTAGATTAAGGGGGCTAGGGCTGTCATGAGATTGTAAAAAACTTGAGAAATACCAGTATTTTTGGACACACAAGATCTGGGTACTCCTAAAACAGCAAATGTAAGTTCAAAATGCTAAACAACAAACGTGACAACCTGCCGTTGTGCTTCCCGAGTTTTAAAGGCAATCTCATAGCTCTGAACTCACTGTCGCAGCCTGGCAGGTCTCTAAGAGTGGAAGGCAAGACCGGTGTTCCCAGGGATTTATTCTTCACTTGACACAAGTGCAGCGCAGAGACCTGGGCCCCACTGCTACTCGTAGCCTGCTCTCTGCCAAGTGTAGTTCTGAGCTGCTGCTGAACAGGCTGGTACCATGAGCCCACAGTTATATGCTGCAAATCCTAGTGCCAGAGGTAAAGATTTGGAAATTCCTGAGCTGGGGAGGCAGCTCCTTGAAGAGCTCAGAGTTTTCGGGAGATGGATGTTGCTCACATGGATGTGAGAAGAAAACTGCTGTGCCCAGTGCCCAGACAGTTCCAAACATGCTCCAAATAAAACAGAGACATAAAAAAATGAATATTAATTGTAGCATCTCCAGAATGATAACCTATCTTTTGCTGGCAGCTGTCATTTCAGCAGAGCTGCAGTTAAACTGCTAAAAATGCAGTTTAGTTGGCAAGCGCTGGACAAAAGGGAAACATTCAAAAGTTGCCAAAAGTAAATGTCTGACCTGTTTCTAGGGGTCGAACCGAAGCAGAAGGAGGAATGTGACTGTCAGAGCACAGCCACTTCAGCTGCTCTGACAGACTCCCATGCCTCTTTTCCTCTGTCCTATCCTACCTTCCAAGGTGGGATGGATGGTGTGAAGGTGCCATCACCTGCCACTATTTTGGCACTGGCATCACTGAGGATGGTTTTGGACGCTGCTCGTGGTGGTGAGCCCTGATTTAAGTGGCACAGGGAAGATTCCTGGCGCTGGAGAACCAGTCCCCATGACAATATTGTTTTTGATGAGCAAAGGCCACCAGAAAACGAGGGAATGAATGTGCACCATCATCGCTACCAAGTCCGGCAGGGCCCGAGGGGCTGCTGGTGCCGCGGCAGCGGGGAGCGAAGAGGGTGTGAGGTACCCGCTGCCCCGCGTCCAGCCGGTCCGCAGGGACCCCCGTGTCCCCATCAGCACCCAGCCTGGGAGACACATCCACGGGGGGAGCCTCACCGGGCCCTCCTACCGCCCCCGCGACAGGAGGGGCTCTGGCCGCTCCGGCCGAGCGCCTCGGGGAGGTAAATAAGGAAACGGGGAGTTTCCTGCCCGGCAAAGCCGGGGAGCCCGGCGGCCGGGCTGGGGTGAGCGGGCGGCGCGGGCGGCAC
>VYXF01009867.1:286563-342459 GCA_013397295.1 Polioptila caerulea
GACTTTTCCTGCTGGTGCCCAGCCCGGCTGCGGAGGGACCCCGGCCCGGGATGCGAGCGCCCGGGGGCAGCCGCCGCCCGGGGCTGCCTTAGCGGCGAAGGCACAGCAGCTCTGGCCCCAGACCCCCGGGGGAACGAGCTGCTGCGAAACTTGGGCTGCTGTTGGGCGAGGAGCTGCCGCCTGGAGCAAGTGAGTAAGTCCCCGGTGGCACAGGGAGGCCAGATGCTCTGCCCGGCCGTGTAGGCGCGCCGGCCGGCGGAGCGAATGCCCCGGCGCTTGCTGTCAGACCTCCAGGCGGTCTGAGAAACCCGCCGTGAGGGCGCAGGCTGACGAGGAGACCTCGCGGAGTAGGGTGCAAGCACGCCATAGCATGGAGCAATCCTACGGGAAAGCTGTGCGGTTCGAGATTTGGGCTCTTGACGGGGCCGTAGGTTAGGGACGCTGCAAAAAGAGTCTTTTGAGGTGGTGAATGAGCGCGTTCATCTCAAAAGAGCCTTCCCAGCTCCTGCCAGGGAATGCTCTGGGAGTGAGCAGGCACAAGCAGGCTGGTGGATGGCTCAGGGGAAGGTGGAGAGCACAAAACCCCCTGTATTTGGTTTATCGAGGTGTTCGCATCCTCGGGAAGAGGCAGATGTAGTTCAGCAGATAAGGCATAAACGGGCACAGGTGGATGTTGTGATAAGAAAACTCTGGGACTGGCTGGGGTTGGCATTACTTGATAGTGATTAATTAACTGAAAACGTGTATCCTGTGTGCCAGTCGGAAAGAGGAGGATTCGCTGTTGAAAGTCCTTCGATTGTTTAAGTGCTGGTCAAAGCGAGCAGTAATCTGGTGTTAAAGGATCTGTTGGTCCCTCTGAAATACGGAGGAAATGAACAGAGATATGGGAACGGGGGACATGCCAGGGTGGCTTTGAGCGCAGGGGTCCTGTGCCTTATCATAAGAAAAGTGCTGTATGAGCTGATGAATGCAAGAGCAGAATGAGTTTGGGGCCACGAAGCACCTCCACTTGGCACACGGCGAGGCACCCGGGGAAGGTGGCGGGCACGAGTCCCCAGCTGGCATTTGGAGCTGTCACTGTAGGGAAGCTCTGGTCCTGTATGGCTGAAGAGGAGGCAGGGCTGGAAATTCATTCCCACCACGTCAGGATCTCATGTTGGTGGGGCTTGCTGAGGGAGAGGCTTGGGGACAGAGACCAGCCCTGCTCATGTGTCTGTGGTGGTGCCCAAAGTCAAGTAATGCCTATGGTGAGGGGACGGGGGACAGCTCGGCACTGCTTTTTCTCAGTGGTCTCTCTTTGCTCTGGGGAGTGGTGGGGTCCAGGCTGGGTGGCCCACAGGCGTGTTTGGTGGCAGCCAGCCTTTGCAGAGCCAACAGTGTGACTAAGCCACTGCGACCAAGTGGGATGCTTGCGCCCCACCAGAAGCCTGTATTTCCTGCCACAATGGTCACAGTGTTGTTCCACGGGGTAAACTCTTTGCTCAGTGGGAGAACGCTGGGATGTGTCAGGGCTTTTGCCAGTGGATCACTGGCTGAGAGTCATTTTGCAAACCTGTGACTTGACTTTTGTGCCTGGGTGGCGAGCTGGGGAGGAGTGGGGCTGCAGGAGGGAGCTGCTGGCTGGGCGGGGAGGCACTGCCGGGTGCTGGCTGCCGCTTGTCCCCTCCAGCAGCCCTCAAAAAGCCGTACTGCTCTGGGCAAGGCATGCGGGGGTGTAACGTGCTGGGCAGGGGACAGAAGCGCAGGTGCAGGGCTGAGCAGGCGCTGAAGTTGGTGCTATGAATTCTCTGGGTGACTATGAATGCATGAGTCTCTGGGTGGGAGAAGGGAAAGGGGGAAGAGGGGTTGTCCGCCATGAGTCACATTTTGGGATGTGTCCTCTGGTGAGCCTGCTGCAGTCTCACTTGTGTCAGGAGAGGGGTTTTGCCTTACGGTCTCATGCAGGGTGTGCCGTGTGCCCCTCTGTGCCCGTGTGCTTGTGCCCAGCAGGTGGGCAGGTGGGCAGGCAGCCCTGCCCACTCCCGCAGTCATCCACCCCTCTCCCTGGCACCCAGACCCCGGCGCTTCTGAGGCGCTCAGTGCTCACAGTTGTGTTTTCCAGCTGGTCCCAAAGTCCTGAGTCACTCTGCCGTTTCCATGGAAACAGCCTTGCTGGCGGGAATCAGTTTTGGGGGTAGAGGGTGCCGGTAGCTGGACTGGCACCAGGCAGGCCTGCGGGAAGGACTGGCAAGGCTCAGGCACTCCTCCAGTGCATCACCTTCGTGCCGGGGATTTTGCAAAGGCTGGAGCAGGCACCTCTGTTGCACAGACCCTCAGACCTTCTTCCACTCCCTTTTCCCTTCCTCCCTGCCATAGGGAAGCAGAGAGGTTTCAGGATGAACCCAGCCAGGCGGAGGGTACAACTTCTGGGGAGCTGTTGAGAGAGGGGGACAGCCTGGACGGCAGCCAAAAAGAGCTGGGTTTTTTGACTGCCCTGTGAGAGAGCCTTGCGAACAGCAGTAACAGTATCAGTACCTGCAAGGGCTCCTGCCTAAAGCTGCCATCTCCCTGAGTTGCCTGAACTCGGCCACCTTCGAGGAGCAAGGGAACCTGCAGGGAAGGCTTGGGCAGGAGTCAAGGCAGCTGCCCACGTGGAGATGCTGTGGGAGCTCCCCACGAGGATGAGAGTGCCTCAGTGCAATGAGGCACTGCCCTGCAAAACACCTAGCTGCTTTTGGAGCGGAGGAGACCTGTGAGTTGTACTGACCCCTGCAACTTCCCCACAGACTCTAGCCTGCCTGGCAGCACCTCAACTCAGCTGCCAGTGCAGCCTTCAGTGCCACGGCCTGACTGCATGGCTCCAAAAGCTGATAATTCCTATCAAACCTAGGAAGACCATGTCTAAAACAGGAGCCCCTGGTCCCTGCTGCACAATGGCTGGCCAGCCGCATTCCCTGCTCGCAGCACCGGTGACTCACAGATGCCATTCAGCTTAATTCATCACCTCCGATCTCCCCAGCGCTCCTGGGCTGTCTTGCTGGCTTCTCGCCTGCTCATCTCCCTCAGAGCCGTGCTGGGAGTCAGTGGAGGAGGAGGAAGAGGAAGGCAGGTGATTGTGCATCCGCTGCTGTTGGCAGGTGCACAGGGTGGGGGGAGGTTGCACTGCGTCCATCCTCTCCCTTCCTCCAGGCTCAAGGCTGTGGGAAGTGGAGCAGGGGAGAGGAAAAGCTCAGCACCTTCCTCTTCTCACAGACAATGCTCCTGTCCCTGTGCCAGGCACTGGCTGGCCTCCTGCTGCACTTAGAGAGCCGGTTGCCGGATGCTGTGTATCCCTTGTGGACAGCCTGGTCCCAGTGCGACTGCAGGCAGCTGCACAGAAATGCAGGCAAGGCAGCAGAGTGCAGTTCGGCGTGCTGTGACCACAAGGGGGTTAAGGCTGGCAGAGGGGCAGTGGTGGCCCCAGCACAGCACCAAAAGAGCCCACGTGCCTTCTGGCAGGCACCTCGCAGTACCAGCGGTGCCAGGGGCTGGAAAGAGTGAGTGATGTACCCCTGCCTACCCCGTGCTCCATCTCATAGTCCCAGCTGCCTGGAGGGACACACTGAACTTGGCTCCCACCCTTGGGCGGCGTTTGCTCATCATCTTTGGTGGAGCTGAGCTGGGCAGAGAGTGATTTCGACTGAGAACACTTCTAGCACAGAAACATCAACGAGGCCAGCATTTCGGATGACTCCCATGGTCAGGGGCTGAGGAGCAAAAACGATTCATGCCTCACACAGGACTCTTGGATGCAGCCCCTTGTGAGCATGGCCCTCTCTGCAGCTGCTGTCTGAACTGCTGGCCCTGGGTATCAGTGCCTGAAGAGGAATAGGCCAATTTAAGAGCAAGGCTCCTCGGGGCAGGAATGGAGTGTGAGCGGCTGTCCTGCTGTGCCTGTGTGCAGCACACATCCTCCTGGGGCATGTTGGCTGCAGCCACTGCTCAGCCTGCCCATTCCAAGCCATGTGGAGCTCTGCACAGCTCCTCCTTGGCAGATGTTAACCCCAGCCTGGCTCTGTCTGACAGATGAACAAGGAGCAATGGGAGTAAAAGTGATCCTTGGTCATCCCAGCAGCTCCTAAGTGCCATGTGCTTCTGCTGCCCCAGGAGCTCCTCCAGGGCACTCACCTGTCAGTTGCCACTGCCCCTGGAGCCCAGGGCTGGATTAAACAGGAACTGCAGCACCTCAGGGACAGGCAGCGATGGGAGGAGGCTCTGGCTGGCTTTAAAGGCCACAAATGAGACATCAGGGAGGGAAGCCTCCCAAAACCTTCCCCTCCCTGGTTGCAGCTCAGCATATGGGCAGGGCACACACCAAGGATGTCAAGGGGCAGCAAAGGCTGAAGCTGGGCTGTGGTTTAGCACTTGCTCAGTCAAGAAGGTGAATCAATGCCCTGTTTTTCCCCCTTTGCCACTTGGGACATTGCAAAGAGGAATGGGTCAGTGTGGGTGGAGAACCTGAAATGCTCACGGCCAGTGAGTGATCTGGTGGGAATTGGGACCAAGAAGGCATCTGGTCTCTGGTTTGCCTTTTTTGGGGAGCTGGCAGCAGGTTTCTGCTATAAGCAGGACAATCTGAGTCTCATCTGCTCCAGCTTCCATCAGCAGTGAAGCAAAGAGCAGGAGTTGAGGTTGTGTGTGAGGCATGCAGTGTGGTTGGCCATCACTAGAGAGCAGGAAAGCATTCCCACTGCAGCTTCCACCTAGGCAGCATGCAGAAGATGCTTGGGCCAGGACCTGTTCTGCCTTAGCAGATCTGGAAAAACACTTTATCCAAGGGATAGAATATCCCATGTGGACACTGGCTGATTTTCCCCTTTGCAGGGTGGATAACCCCAATCCAGCAGTAGCAATATCCAAGCATCTCTGTCTTTGGTCCTCCAGCTGTGTGCCACAATCCTTGGCAGGCAGCAGTCCAGGTGAAAGCAACCTGTATTCAAAGCATCATTTTGGGTCTAAAGCACAGCTCTCAGTGCACAGACACAGGGAGTGCTGGTGAGGGGCTGCATGCAGCAGCTGTGCTGACCCCCTGTCCCGACATCCTGCTCTAAACCCCTGCTTCCAGTGAGAGGTCTCTGGAGCTGATAGTTCCTGAAGCTTTCTGCCTCCACAAATCAGCTGGGGCAATCAGTAAACAATAAAAATACTAATTAAAAAGAAAAGCAAGGCTTTTTTACTCACCTGTAGGTCTGAGCTGCCCTTCTGGTGTCACTTGCTGGGTAACAGGGTCTCCCTGGGGATTGGAACACGTTGAGGATATGGGAACGACATACCATGGCAGCTGCTGTGGGCCGTGCAGGGACCACACACCAGGAGCACTGCACTGTCCCAAGCCCATCAGGGATTTCAGTGTGCTCTGGGTTAGAACAGCCCTCACAGGCTGAAATCCATCGCTGGCCCACTGGTCTCCCTCAGAGACCTCATACAAGCAGCAATAGCGCTGGCTCTGACAGTCCCACCCACAGTGACCGGTGTGCTGGGGCTGAGCAGGGCACCAGGCACTCACCACGAGCTTGGGGCCTGCACATTGTTCTCCTGGGGACCCACAGAGAGCAGGGAAGAGGAGGCAATGGCCGTGATGATGGAGTGGGCTCTGCTGGGTGATACTTGGGTCTTGTCCCATTGGTTTGCCTGAGCTGGATGGGCAGGTGAATGTAACACACTGCGGGAGGAGGGACATGGAAGGAAGATGGGCAAGGGAAAAAGTGGGTGCAGGAGAGCTTCGAAACCATTGCTAATACTGGTTTGTCTCCCAGGACAGCTGTTTTAGCTTGTTTGGAGTTTCTGGGGTGCATCCTCTATGTCCTGTCTCTCAGTCCCACCAATCCTCTGAGAGCAGTAGTATGTGGATGTGGAATGTCTGTGCTTTGGAGAGCAGTTGGCAGTCTAGGAACATTATTTGGCTAGTGAGCAGGGGCAATACTGAGGGACCACCACAGTTACATCCCCTACCAGCAATGTGGCAGCTCCCCAGGCATGATGGGTACTCTCCCCATCATGGTCCCTAAGCATCCCATCCAAAGGTCCTGCTCCGTTCCCCTTGCCCATGTGTTGGCAGCAGCAAGGCAGGGCTAGCACCACTGAAGTTGCTCTTTGCAACTACAGCCCCAGTCTTCCCTGCACCCATTCCTGATGCCAAGGGCTACTGCCCTGGTTAGCAATAGAGTATGGAAGAGATGCAGTTTCACATGCTTCCTCCTTTGCAGTATTATTTTTCCCCTCCGGTGCTTAGAATAGGAGAGCCCTGAATCCCAGAGTGGAGTAGGATCTTACTAGCCCCACGAGCTCATTGCTGAGGACACAGCTCTGGCTGTGCTCATCCCCAGAGGCTGACAGACTGTGCTGGCTGTTGGACCTCTGTGCAAAGAGGTTTGCAGCTCCAGGAGAGACATTGCCACTCTCTCAAGCAGGAGGTTGCTGGCCTGGATGGGCCATGCCTTATCCTGACGGAAAGGATGGAGACAAGATAGCACCATCCCCTGGCCTTTCCCTGCCACAGCTCCTGCACTGGGGGTCAAAGGCTGGTGGGGTGACAAGTGACTCACAAGGCAGCTGGGGAAGAGAGTTTGCAGCAACTGGATGGAGACACACAGACAATGTGACTGCCAGGCTCTAACATCCCCCTGCCTGGGTTGCAGGACATGGGGTGAGCTATGGGCCACAAGATTTATGTACACCCACAGCCTGGAAGGAACATGGACATGGACATGTTTCTCCAGGCTTGCCAGCCTCTGCCTGTTATTTTTCTTATGTGAAATTGGGCTCTGCAGTGTGTAACATTCACATGGTTATGATAGATGCACATACATTAGGAGGGCATTTGTTGGTACCTGCATCAGTTGGATACTTGGTAGTCCATGCTCAACTTGTGAATTCTCTGTTGGGTTGCAGACACCAAGACGGCCTGTGAAGAAGCTCCATGAAGGTGACCAGCCATGCAATGTTCCTGGAAGGCTGTACTCCTCCTAGCCTTGGCATCCATTGCAATCCAGTACACAGCAATCCGGACCTTCACTGCCAAGTCCTTTCACAACTGCCCCATCCCTAATCCTGTGAACTGCAGCCTGAGCCAGGACACTGATGTGGCTGACAGGCTGTGCGATGAGAATCCCACTTTCCCATATAACCTCTCCAGGAAGACTCATGTTCTCATCCTTGCCACCACCCGCAGCGGCTCCTCATTTGTCGGGCAGCTGTTCAACCAGCACTTTGATGTCTTCTATTTATTTGAGCCCCTCTACCACGTCCAGTACACCCTGATCCCAAAGCTGACCCAGAGCAAGAGTACGACAGACAGGCGGGTCATGCTGGGCGCCAGCCGAGACCTGCTGAGGAGCCTGTATGACTGCGACCTCTACTTCCTGGAGAACTACATCAAGCCCCAGCCTGTCAACCACACCACCGACCGCCTCTTCCGCAGGGGAGCCAGCAAGGCCCTGTGCTCACCCCCTGTATGCGAGTCCCTGGGAGCTGTGGATCTCCACTTGGAGGAAGGAGACTGCGTGAAGAAGTGTGGGACCTTGAACCTGACGCTGGCCACCGAGTCCTGCAGAGAGCACGGCCATGTGGCCATCAAAACCGTACGGGTGCCCGAGGTCAGTGACCTCCGGGCCCTGGTGGAGGACCCGCGGCTGAACTTGAAGGTCATCCAGCTGGTGAGGGACCCCCGGGGGATCCTGGCATCCCGGAGTGAGACCTTCCGAGACACCTACAGGCTGTGGAGGATCTGGGATGGCACTGGCAGGAAGCCATACAACCTGGACGTGACCCAGCTCACCACGGTGTGCGAGGACTTCTGGAACTCTGTGTCCACCGGCCTCAACCGGCCACCATGGCTCAAGGGCAAGTACATGCTGGTGCGGTACGAAGACCTGGCAAGGAACCCCATGAAAAAGACTGAGGAGATCTACGATTTCCTGGGCATCCCCATGGACAGCAACGTCGAGCGCTGGATACAGAACAACACCCGAGGAGACAGGTCCTCCTCCAAACACAAGTACGGGACGGTGCGCAACTCGGCGGCGACGGCGGAGAAGTGGCGCTTCCGTCTGTCCTACGAGATCGTGGCGTTCACCCAGCACGCCTGCCAGCAGGTGCTGGCACAGCTTGGCTACAAAACTGCTGGCTCTGAGGAGGAGCTGAAGAACCTCTCCATCAGCCTGGTGGAGGAGAGAGACTTCCTGCCCTTCTCCTAAGGCAGCCCCAACGGGCCTGGTTTTGATGCGTACTGTTTCTAACTGATGCCTTATTTTATTTTCTTTCCTTTTGTTTCCCCCTCTTTCTCTCTCTCGTCTTTTTCTCTCCAAAATTTGCACTAAACCTTGAGCGGGAATCTCAATGGCTGAGTCCAGGGGAAGTGACTGCTGCCCCTCAATACATTTTGGATGCCAGGAGGAGTTGGGTCTCTCCAAACAAGAGCTAGAACTCTGGATGGGTAACAATGTTTACAAAACACACAAAATGTATAAAGCAACCTTCAAGCTTTCCAAACCGAAGGGAATCTGGGGTACTGTACTTTTGCACTGTTTACTTTTACAATGTAAGAGGTAAATATAAATATAATTTATGAATGGTGTCATCCCCTCCAGAATAACTCCCCCTGCCCCAAATGAGCAGGTTAGACTGGAAGCTTAAAGTGGAACAGCCTCCTCATTTTTTATCTCAGTGCGACATGTCTGTCTGTTTAAAGTCCTGTTATTGGGCTGAGCAGTTGGTCAGCTGCTCCTACATGGTTGTTTGGTAACACCTGTGATATTTCTTTGTGCCAAAAACTCACAAAAAAAAAAAAAAAAAAAAGGAAAAAAAACCAATGGGGTCTTTTGGAAANTTTAAAAAAAAAAAAAAAAAAAAAAAAGGGAAAAAAAGCAATTGGGTCATTTGGTAAAAGCCCGACACATTTAATGCTTTATTTCTGTGTTTTCTGTAAATAAAAGTGCAATAAAACTGACCTGGGGGTGAACTTCAACTGAAAGACCTCAGCGAGTTTACTGGGGTGGATGCACCACCAGGCAGACAGCAGCATCTCTTGGCTTGCCTGACTCCTGCTAGGCTGGGAGCGGGTAGGGCAGGCTGGGGGAGGAGACACCACAGCCCCCAGGGCCTGTGCAGCCACCTCCTCGGGCGTGTGCATGTTTGCATCTGAAGTGTGTCAAAATGCAAGCAGTTAAGCCAATTGAGTTTAGAAGTCTTAATTTACTGACCTGAAAGCTTGTTGGTTTGCATGGGACTTGAAGTGCCTGACTCCAGAGTGCTAATGGCACCAGCACAGTGAACCCCTTCCCATCAGGCTGCCTCCCACCATGTCTGACAGTGCGCATACCAGTGTTGGCATGGCCTGTCCTGGAGGACAAGGAAAGGGCTCTGGTGCAGGTAATGAAACTGCTGGAATGAAAATGAATGAACAAGATGATCCTGGCCATACACAAGTATTCCTTCGTGAGATGCCTGCTGCCTGCAAGACACTTGGGCCTGTGGGCTGGGTAGGTCAGAAAGCTGCTGAATGGGGGAGTCAGGCATACAGGGCAGAACACTGAAAGCCTTACACAAGACACTGCTGGTCTACTTCATCCCTGTCTCATGGAACAGCTGGCCAGCTCCTCCAACCCAGCTGGCAGAGTCCCAACAGTCGAGCCCTTGAGACACGTCCTGCAGATCACAAGCAGCCACAGATGGGAAGCCGCTGGGGCCAGTCCCCAGGGTACAGAGGACAACAATGGCCCAGGAGTTTCCCATTTGCTCCTGGAGTTAAGCAGGGCAGTGACCCACAGAGAGATGAGACCACAACTTGTGACATATACTCACAGCTGCACACTCCCAGCTTTGGGCCTGCTCCTGGCCCACAGGTGTCTGAGCCACCCACAGCCCACCTACCTGGGCAGGTCTTCTCTCCAAAGGTCTCTTCTGAGCTCTGCTGCCCACCAGCTTTCGCCCCACTCTGACTTGGGAGAAGACTGGGTGCTGCAATTGCTCTCAGGGGGGTGGGACACACTGCCTGAGTGAGACAGGTCAAAGCTGTAATTACAGGTGATTTTGCACCATCCTTTCACCCCTTAAAAGACCTCTGGAGAAGCAGCTTATTAATGGTGTTTTGCGACTTGGCTTAATGTGGCAAACCAGCTGGGCTGCAGGAAAGGTGAGAAGCTGTGATGTACCTGATAGTTTCTCCTCAGGGCTCACAGCTCCAGCACCCATACTTAATCTGTGCTGTCTGCAAGGCTACATGGATGGTTCCAGCTCTGTGAGGAGGAATAGGGGCATAGCCTGCACTTGCTGTGGGATGGGCACTTTCCTCATCTTTGCCCACAGTGGGCACAGGGGCAGCCCCTGAAAGAGACTGTGTCCCCAGGTGTCTTCACATCCCTGTTATTGCCAAACCTGCTCCTGCCACCAGCTCAGTGCCTCCCAAGCCACCCTGCCTGGCTGAGTCTGCAGGCGAGGATGGAGGGATGGGGCAGGTGGCAGAGGTGGCTGCACACAGCCTTACTGGTGCGCTGTGTGCTGCTCTTCCCAAGCAGCTGGCAGCAAAATGCCAACCAAATAAATGGCTTGATTGCCCTGTTATTAGTTACTAAATTAATCCTTTTGTCAGCACTTAACAAATGCTGAGCTGTTGGCTCCTGGCCTCGACCCAGTGAAAGGGACACCCTGTCTTGTGGCTGATCCAGCACTGCCCGGCCACTGGGCTGCAATCCTCCCTGAAGGCTGTGCATTCCCGGGAGCACTGTGTGGCTCTGCCCTGGGTTAAGTGACCGTGGAGCAGAAGGGGTGGCTGGAGTTCCTGGCTGTGCCCCCCAGCACCAACACTGCCAGCCAGCCAGCAGAGGGTCAGGCTGTCCCATGGGGGCTCGCTGCAGCTCCGGGGAGGGATGTCAAACTGCCATCTCCTGCAGAAAGAGCAGGCTGCTGTGAGGAGAATTTGCTTCCTCAGCTGGGAAAAGTGGCTATGCAAACCTGCCTGAAGGAACAGCGGCTGTAGAGGCAAAATTTCCCATCTTCAGCTGCTGAGATCCCACTTTCAGGGCTAGGCCAGCTGTCCCCAGCCTGAAAGCTGCCTTATGCGCTGGTCTTTAAACCAACACAAAAAATTGAGTTTAGAAGTCTTATCCAAACTGTTCTTACCATTCCAATCAGGAAAGGTGCCTGCAGCAAAATGGCTTTTGAACCGCAGTTGAAAGCTATGTCCTAGTTTAAGCAGGGATGGAGATTCAGCCTTGCTTGGTGCCTCATCTAGAGCCCTTAGGGGAGAGATCTAATTTCCCAAGGAATCTCTAACATCTTCCTTCAACTGTGCTTCCTCTCCTCATTTCCCCCCACTAGGAACAAGAGCCAGCATAATCACAGTTTTTATCCTCAAATTTTACTGTAATTAAAATACAGAGATGCAGAATATTCCCAGAAACACACTGCAAAACAAACCAAGCAAACAAATTCAGTAGGAAACCAATTACAGACAATGAAATGATAAAGAACAAAAGTGTTCTCTGGAGCCCAGCACTGTGCACAGGACCATGTGCCCACAGTTTTGGGTTGCCAAAGGCCTCCTCAGCTCCTACAGAAGCAGAGTTGGGCCCTGGCTCTTCAGCTCTCTCTAACCATCTCCATATTCCCACTCATGCTGTTGTTTTTACAAGAATGACTGCAATGGAGACACAAAAATGACCCATCCACAAGGATAAGAGCCAACAAGGGAACCCAGAGAAAAAGCAAGTGGGTTAAGATTTTCCACGCACAAAACACAAGGGGATGGAGAGGGGTGGAAGACATGCACTTCTCTCACAGCCAGGGGAGCTGCAGGGGCAATGCCCCTCTGCCCTCCCAGACACTGCGAGTGCGGATGTTTAATGGAGATCTCAGCAAAAGCCTTGGGGAGCTCTATCCATGGGCAAGACTGAAAGCTAAGGGAGGGATAAAAAATAAAGGATAATGAGACCAAGGTCAGGGAAAAGGGAGAAGAGGATGCACCTGTGGGTCTCCTTGCAGCCAGGACATGTTTGCTGGGCACAGGAAACAGCCAGGCAAGGTGGGACACAGAGCTGCGAACAGGGCCACATCCCACCTCCACCATGGGGGAGACCCAGCCCCATCATGGAGAGATCATGACAAAAGCCTGGGGGAGATTTGGGAAGGGTGGGTGATAAGAAGGGAGCTGATCTGATGCTTCAACCATCCGTTGATCTATCTAAATGGAAATTGCTAGCAATCATCATTACTATGGAAGCAGGGCACAAGCCAGGCATGGACCACCACCACACACCAAAACCCACATTGACCCACTTCCCTTTCTGTGCTCTTCCCTAGGACAAACTCCATTGCATTCCTCTTCTGATTCAAAGCCTGTCCTAAGAAACAAATTCTCTCCATGGTCCCCATTTTCTTGGTCCCTCACTCCTCAACTCTTACTGTCACACCACTCTCTCCTCATCTTCTGTGTACCAACCCCCTTTAGTCCTTCCCTCTACCCCAATGCCACCTCCTCCTATTTTGTACCAAGCTACCCCATCTGGTAGCCATGGGATTTATCCACAACATAGTTTATGCCCTTCCTACCATGAATGGGCAGCGAGAGCAGGGCTCCACCGGTGGCCCAGGTCTGGAGTCTCTGTAGTGGGGAAGGAGAAAAGACAGAGCATCTGACAAGAGCCAACAGCTTCCCCATCCAATCCAGACCCCGTTGTCCTGCAACCAAAGCTGTCAGAAGGCATCTTTACTTTTAGACTGGGAAGATTGACCCTGTTTTCCCTCTGCTCTGGCACTGTAAATGCCCAGAAAAGGAGGCTGGGACTGTGTCATCATGGTGAACTGAGCAGGTCTAGCACAGACTTTCTTAAAGCCTTTGAGTCCTGGAGAGTTATTTGCTCCTAAATGCCTGTTTAGCAGTGTGAGGCCTTGTTTTTGGAGTAGATTAAATCTTCTACCCCTGCCTGCTAATTTGATCTCTTGCTACTCATGGTCCCTGAGCTCTCCTTTAAGCTGGGCTGTAAGAACAGCAGTTTAGGCTGTGACTTCTCCTCTCCAGCTCATCTCTTCTTCTCCAGGCCATCCTGCAAGGAAATGACAGTTCCAGACAAATGGTAGACTTTACTCTATTTCCTGCAAGGATGCACAGAAGAGAAGAAATAAAAAGATAGGAAACCCTCAGGGCCCCAGTGGCCTTCCTTACATTACCTTTATCCCATTTGCCATGCCTGCTCTGTACACACAGTGCCTGCAGACAACAGCTTGGGCAGGATGGACTGCCTCCCCCAGCAAGAGCCTGTGTGAGACACTATTTAGCCAAAAGCATGATCAGCCTCCCACCACCCACCCAGAGCTGGCTGCTGAAGGTTCTTAGATTCTATCTTCTCCTGTCTAAGACCTGGGAGAGACATTAGGAAGAAGACTCTTCTGTCCCAGTTGGCCAGAAGCTATCTTTCTCAGAAGGTTGGTGACAACACAGCTAGTGACACACAAGCAGCTTTCAGCTCGGGGGCTAGAGCACGCTTCAGGGGCAGTCTGTGATCTGGAATAAGAGATGAGATGTGCCCAGGGAGGGCAGTGAGCAGAGATCCATGCAGTGCAAACTGTCCTCCAGCTTTGCAGGGCGTTTGAGACAAAGGGAGAACAGACAAGACTTCTTCTGGCCTTGACAACTGCCATGAGCATCCCAGCAAAGTACAGGCACACATCAAGGCCTGATCTTTTCTGTGAAGCCACTGCCTTCAGAGACAAAACTGACATGTCTGGGTCAACTTGGCCTTCAGCAGAACAAAGGACACAAAGTGAGAAAATGCACACACCTACCAAATGCTGCTTCCTCTGCAGAAACAAAAATGTAAGTCAGACCTCTCTCATGCTATCAAGAGTAGCAAACTATGGAGATCAGCAGCTTCTTACCACCACAAACAGCAGCTAAGTGTATGGAGAGTGAGTAACACCAGCATGATTATCAGGGGGACACAGCAACATACACCTCAAAATGTGGATTTAATAAAGGTCAGAATGAAAACTGCATCACAAACCTAAGAACATTCAGAAAAAATGGTGGCGGGTGTGTGTTGTACTTAAATATTCCCCAATATCTAAGTCCTAAGCACAAGAGAGCAGTCAGGAAGTGCAACGACCTCCAAGGGGAAATGAAAATCAAGAAAGTTGGCTTCAACATCCGAAAGATAGGGCTGAGAGAAAACAAACAGCATGGACAGGAGAAAGGGGATTTTTCACATTCCTTTGGTTTCAATAAACTATGCTTTTGGGCAACAGAGGGCAAAACATCCTCTAAACCACGATTTTTCTTTTGACCAGGACCCTATATAAAACTCTATGCTGAAAGTGCCTAAGATGACTATGTGAACTCTGCTGTGGCAGTGGCACAGGTTTGTTTCCCTGGCTGAAGACATGCCTGTGGACTTACACGTACTCATGCACGCTAACACAGATGCATATTTATAAAATACAGCACAAGCACTGCTTCACTTGCCTATGCATCCAACACCTATGGACCTAGGCAAATCACCTGCCACTGCCAGGAGCAGCAGAGTTAATGGTGGAGCCTGTGGCTTTCCTCATCCCAAGAATTACAGGGGACCTTGGAGTGAGTGAGTGAGTGCACGTTTGTGTTTGTATGTGTGTGTACAATGCCACATGGCCCCTTGAGCATCACGGGCCAGGCTGAGGATGGCTCTGACTCCCAGATGGATGCAGGTGTCTGGGTTTCTGCGGCACTACGACTATGGGTGGGCTATTTAGTGCAACATGATCGTTTAGAGGAGCTGGGCTGGCACCACAGGAGCAGCGTGCAGAAGAGGAGTTGCTGGTGCCCTGTGCAGGCTAACTGCTGTTGGAACACACTCAGCCCCTTGAGAAGTGTTCTCCAACATGGTGCAGCCCACTCACACCCAGGCCACTGCTCCTGGGGTGCTGAGTGGTGGGGAGAGCAACACTCTCAGCTTCCCCTCCAACCCTGCAGCAGAATTTGGGTGGCATTTGGGAACACACTTGCTCCTGGTTACTACTGACGTCTGAGGAGTGTGAGTGTGTGGCCAAGGGACAAAACACCCTTGTTACAGACAGGGATACTGGAAGGACTTCAAGGGTCAAACAAAAGGCCTGGTCTCTCTGTGGAACATCACTGCCTGTACTGCAATATCACAGAGGCCTGGCAAGTGCCACTGTCAAGTCCTTCCCCAAATGGGAACATACAGCAGCTTTCATATTCCTCCCTCTCACCAAGAAAACCTGTGCAGAAGTTGATGGTCTGGGATGTATCATTCTCTGGTGTGGCATGACCGCAGGGATGCTCTGCTGAGCTTGAGGGTTCCCTCTCTGAAGGTTCAATTCAGCCAGGCAGTAAATGACTGGGAGCAGCTTGTGGGGATGGGCCCTGCAAAGAAAAGGTAAGAGGTGCAGGGCAGAAGGGAGGCTTCCCCCTCTTCACAGTATCTCTCCTTTGTGTCAATGGGACTTCTGCAGTTCTCTGCCAGGCATACCTCCCAAACACACCTCCCAGAGGGAAGGGGTGTTTCAGAGGCTGTCTTCCCAGCTGAAGTTGAATTTCACTACACAATCCACACTTCAAGCCAGGCATAGTTCCCCTCATCCCCTGTTACTCCCCTCACCTCCAGGCAGATGGAGCCTGATGTCTTCTCCCACCCCTCCAGGCTTACAAGAGGAAGAAGGGAGGAAGGAAACTACAAGACAGAGACAACTGCGCCCCTAAAGTCCTCAGAGTAAAGATGGTTCCCAGTAGGTGATGGGAGTGAAAGGCATTGACAGTGGCTCTGTGAGCTCTGAGCCAGGCAGGCAGTGCTGAGCAGGCTGCAGCCAGAGTCTGCTCGGGTGCTTGACCCTCCCTGAAGCAGCTGGTTCCAACTCAAAGAGGTGCTGGGTAGGGGGAGAGTATGGGCGGGTTGATCTTTTGGAAGGGAGCTGTGGCAGGGATTAGTCAGCCTTGTCCTTCTTCTTTGCAGTGAAAGGGACTTTGCTGGCCACTGCACTGCCCACAGCTCCGACGCCGCCGGTCACTGCTGAGACGCTGCCCTTCACCAGTCCAACGCCAGCAGCAGGGACACTGGTCACAGCTGTTTTGGTGAGCTCCAGACTCTTGCTGCCCACCCAGGCAACTCCTCCCAGTGTGGCCCCCACAGCTCCCCGGGTGATACTGAAGAGGCCGCCTGTCACTCTCCAGATGACTCCTGCCTGCTGCTGTGGGTGGTCCTTGCTGGCATCTGTGGGGAGACAGAGAAAGGGAGTATCAGAAGTGGTCATGCTGGAGACCTCCCTGGGCACCTCTTCCAGCCCAGGATGGTTGTCAACCATGGCACACGCTCTCATATCCATAAAGCCTTGCAGCCCTAGACCTCTTGGTGCCTGAAGGAGAAACCAAGGTGATCTCAGGCCTACAGTATAGTAGGAAAGGACTTTGAGAGGGTAGGAGTGGGAACAGAATTGCCTTTGTGACAGAGAAGGGAAGAAGGCAGGTCAGTTACAGCCCCAAACTTGCAAGCCTTTGTGCTGCAGTGCGAAGCAAATCCCACTTTACAAGAGATGCAATTCCCTTCCCGTGCGTGTTGGCTAATGCCAGTAAATCACAAAGACTAATGCCAGCACAGGAGGCATGAACTACAGACAGCAACAGCTGACGTTTGTGTGGCCTGCAGGTCCTCAGAAGCATCTGTTTGGGAGCAGGTCTGCGCTCATGTCAGATATGGAACTGAGGCACAGCACAGACTTATCTGCAAGAGCTGTAATTGAGTGAGCAGAGATAGCAAACTGCAGTAAAGATACAGTGACAGAAACGTCACCTTGGGTTGTACAAGCCCTCCAGAGATCTCAGCTACGTATTTAATAGTGTTAAGACAGTGCTTAAGTTACTACACTGTGTCACTGCTGGTTTACCTGTGCCAGCTGGATCAAGGCCAGCATAATATACCCACCCAAGCTGCCATCACACCTGCCCACAACACTGCAGACATAACGTTCACAGCTCACCACTTCTTGGAAAAGGGTTGACTCTGAACTGCTCCTCACGGGATTCAAACCTGACAACTCTCCTGCTGGCCTGCACACAACCCTCTCCCTCTGCACCAGCTAACAAAGCGGCATGCAGGCAGCAGTGCAAGAGCTGCTCTTTTCATGGGGCAAGATATTTTGGATACTCTGACTTCTGATTCACTGCCATTTCTGTTCATGAGATGAGTTACCAATAATTGCAAAAACACAATAAAGCAATCCCAGCAGGTAAAAAAAGGAGTGCGTTCACCCTGAAGTCCATGTGGAGCTGGTGTGGAAGGTTTGCAGGTCCAACTATGAGAATTAATGTTCTGCTTTTTTTATGCCACTGTAGCTTGTGCTGTGTTCAAACACCAGTGACAACACCCACAAAAGTAGAGGTGGTGGGCAGGTGATGTCAAATCCATTGAAGTTTCCATTCTGGGAGAGTGATTCAGTTCAGAAAGGGTCCAGTCCACCCTACCTGTTAATGTTTCTAATTCTCCTACATGAAATAATGCCTCTGATCTCACAGTGTAAGAAAATAGCTTCAGCTGGGGTAATGAATATTGTATTTCCAGCTCTATTTCAAAGACAGCAGAGTGGTGAATGTTTGTGCTTCTGCAACTACAGATGGTGCTAAGTGGGAATAGTTTTTAGACGGACAACAAGTTGTGTCAGAGGAGCAGAAAACCTAAACATTTATAGGCTGTGCATTTCCCCCCCCCCAGTGAATCACAAAGTGAGCATCAGTAAAAAAATGCAGACAAAAAAAGGTAAAAAAAAATGGCAGAACATGAGTTAGCTCTGTAAAAAGCTAAATAGCAGTTACTTGAGAATGATGCTGGCACATGTTTGGCTATCTTACAGCTTTGTTAGATCTTTTCCTGAAGGATGGAAGTTCCCATGGCTTTATTCATTCGAGCATCTTGTTAGGTGGAAAGGACTACAGAAAGATATTGCTGGCTGTTCAAACACTGCAGTTTTGTTGTATTTACATAAAGTAAATCTATATGAGACTCCAAAATTTTGTGAAAGCATCTTGATCCTGCTTATCACAGCCCAGCAGAAAGTGCTGAAATATTCCCCATTAGCCTAAGAGGAGCCCTAATACATCACTATGCATTTCCATATCAGAAAAATGTGGGAGCAGCAATGTTGGGCCCCTGTTGCAATCACCATAGCAGTGGTGCTATACCTTTTCAAGACCCAGCATTCCTGGAGCTGTAGGCTTTTTGACTCTCCCAACCCTAAACCTAACCCTTAACCCCAACCCTGAACCTAACCTTGGGTGGCCCAGAACAAAAGGATGTAGAAGCAGCAATGTTGGGGCCCTACCAAGGTTGCCTTGGGATATCTTTTCCAGCCCCAGTGTTCCTGGAGCTGTAGGCTCTTTGACTCTCTCAACCCTAACCCTAAACCAGGATAAGGAGGTGTGATGGTCCTTCCCTAGGTATTGAATTCATCTAAAATTCTGCAAGTTTGGAGTTTTCTTGGACTCACACATTTTCCCCTAAGCTTCTCCCAGTGTAAATAAAAGTCTCCCTTGGGCAGGGAGTCTGATGTTCAGTAGCTCTGATGACCTAGAATAAGCCTTAAATTGCACATCTATCTGATAATGCAGACTGCAATATGGAGTTGGAGAAGGGCCAGTATGGAGCTTCCAGTGTACAGTTCTACCCAGTATACAACCTATTCCTTAGCTATTTCTCAAAAGTTTCTCAAGAGGTTTTCTTTTTCTCCCTCCCGGTGGGTTACTGAGACCCATCAACTCCATGTCCAGTTTAGCTGCTAGTCCTCAATTGCTCCACAGCGCTTATCCAGTACAGCCATTTCTGTGTTTTGTCTGCACTCCGTGGGCAGGAACAACTGAGGGGCCCAGAAATCCATGCAATTGTAAAGCAGGACTAGGTAAAAGCCAGAGTGGTCCTCCAAACAAATGCTATCCTTCAAGGATGGCCAGTCTCATGTTCCTACTCCCCCGTGTGAGGAAGCGGATCCTTCACGTCCCAGAGGACTGCAATGCAGAAGCTTCAGCCATTAAACACCTACTGGCGTGCTCAGCTGCAGAACCAAGAACTATATCAAAGTAGCAATAATCTTTCTGGCTCTCCCCCAGTAAAACTGCATCTTAGGCTACCTGGAACCTCTCTGTAGGAAGATTGATGGCTCTGGAGCTGCCCAGCTATCTGAATGACACTAGCGTAAGAATCTCTTACGTGGTATGTGAATGCCTGCAGGTGGACAGCCTGTGGACCAGAGAGAAGGTGGCAACTGCAGATGAGATTGAGGGACAATGTTACTCTGCCAGCAGAGAGCTAGAACATATTGGACAAAGTGTCAGGAAATACTAATGAAGACAAGAACAGGATAAAGGTTCTTTCTGATTAAGTTAGGCAGAGACAACAAAACTGCAGTGCACTGGAGCACCAGTGCTTGCAGACTGCCTGCACCTGGTCTGTAGCCACTCTCCCAGTCCTTAAAACTCCTCAGGCAGAAGGGATGGAAGATCTGGCCCTTGGAGGGTGGAAGGCTGCTACAGAAGCACTCTAACAGCTCCAGCACAAAGCAGAAGATGTACCACACCAAAAAAACCTCAAACCTATCAACAAAATGTACAAAACACCAAACCAAAACCCAAAGATGCTCAGGTTTTAATAGATTTGAACAGAAAAAGATAAATCCCTGGTGATCTCAACCACAAGGGGCCACATCCTAACCTGATAGCAAGCTGAAATGGGTCATATTTGTTCTATATTCCAGATGATGCGTTGAAAGCTTTCAAGCCATCCCTGGTTAGTTTGTCTTCAGGATTGCAATAAACCCCACAGTAAGCTGTCATGTAAGATAAGCATCAGATTTACAGTGCAAATTAGTCTCTCAGACAATGGAGCGAGCTAAGCATTTTGTTGGCACAGAGGAGTACGGATTAAGAGCAAGACAGACAGCAGAGATGAAATACACAAAATAATCAGAGAGACAGACACACTGCCTAAGCAGGGGAACAATTCTGTTCCCCGGAGCCGGATGCAGCCCATGCTGCTCATGAAAGCTCTTCACAATCTGTGGAGCCCTTTTTCCTCTCCATCAATGACCTGGCCTTTTCAAGGGTCCCTTCAGCTTCACTTCACCCCATGTCAGCTTAGAACAGAAGAATCTGTAGGAGAAAAGAGTTGACCAGAAGGCTCTCCTGTATGAAGGCCTGCTTTCTGGGCTGGGGCTGGCACCCCATACAACAGAGGTGTCTGCCCACACCCTCCTGCTTGGCCACCACCACCTGCCCTCCCACTGTCTTCTCCTCCAGAGCAGGAGTCCTGCCCACTGGGGCAGTTCTTCTCACCTGATCCTAACAGCATCTATGACTTGGGCAGAAGTGAGATGGTTAATAACAGATACAACTTTCTATGCTGCCATGACACTCCTCAGGGCTTTGCGCTGCATTCATTTGGAGAGACAAAATGCAAGCCTGTGCTGGTGCCCAGTACAAATAGCACAGGCACTACTCTTGCCCTCAGCCCCTGCCAGCAGGTGGTATGACAGGCAGGGTGAACTCTTTACTTTAAGAAGGACTTGTGCAAGTTACTCTTTCCTACTAACTTAAAAAACAGCCCCAAGCCAGGAAAGCAGTGTCAGAGAGCAACACTGATTTTGCATCTTTCCATTCCTGCTGGGCCCCAGACAAAGCAGCCAGGCTGCTCAGAGACCTAATGTAAACAGTCAATGTCATCATCTGTCCCTCAGTAGATGTGAGAGGAAGGGGTTAGGTCACTAGTTCAAACCTGAATTACTCCTCTGACAGCTATTAAGTGGCCACTGGTTGATTTAGGCAGGTTCCCTCACCTAGAAAAATGTTGGGTCTGGAGCAACAAGCAGGGGGTGGAGGGTCAGCTACTCACACAGTTTAGTTCCAGCTTTTCCCAGCTTATTTTTAAGCAACACTGAGCAAGTTGTTCTGACCTTTACTGCCTCTGTCCCATTGTGATGGAGAATGCGTGATTTTCTGAAAGCCTTGGTTGTTGAGTCACCAACAAGCATATATATGAGAGTGAAGTTTCCAGTCCTGATGTTTCTTGGAGAAAAAACTGAAAGTTTGATTCAAGTGCACTCTTAATGCTCTGGGAACCCCAAGTGGATTACTGTTATTTTTAACCTTGTGACTTTTTCAAGCCTACCTCAATTTGAAATGCATGGGGCTGGCACTGATGTTTCTCTTCTCTTTCTGTAAAGCAAAGTTGAAGTTAATGATCCCTATTTCCTTGTATTGCTGTGCTGTCATGAAGGTTAATTAGGTACAGTTGGTGCAGTGCTTTAAACAAGGAAATTGTACTTATATCTCATCATGACTGGCACAGATATGATTCCTGTTCCCGTTCTCAGTGGAGACACCAATGACAACTTCCAGTTTATCTCTGGGGAGGTTTCCAATTTCCAGACAAATCCCAAAGGTGAGAAGAAAACTTGCCCATCCCCCTGCATGCCAGCCTACTGTTGTGGAGCTACACAAGCTTATCCTGCAGCCAAGACCTTCCTTTTGGGTGACATGCTTCTTGGCCAGCACAAGCACCTGAAGCAGGCAGAAACCACTCTGCTGGGCACAAATGAAATCTCTCTGTCCACCACCTGGCAGGACCCTTCTCCAGAAAATGACCAACACCTCTGTCTTCCAAGCCTGTCTGCTGCTGGAGAAAGCTTATGTGCCTTGCAGGGCACAATTGTAACAGCCATTTATGTCTGAGAGGAAGGAGCTGCTGTTCACATCCTTTTTGTCATTTTTTGGATCAAGATCTAGATCCTGCAGCATCACAGGCAAAATGTTAAAGGGAATGCTATGAAGTGTTTGTTCTTCAAATATTCCTGCTTCACTCCTGCCATCAGTCCCATGCTGCAGCTGTTGGAACAGGCTTTGCAGGCTCAGCAGCTGGGCTTTACCCAGCCCTGCTCTGCCCAGGCACCAAATGCTACAAACCACAACGGCCGCCACCAGCAAAAAGCCTAGAAATGCCACATTGAGTTTAGCCCTGGAGTTTTAAACTTTAACTCTGCAATCAGCAAGACATACTTGTCTCTCTGCAACAGGATTGTTCAGGAAGCTGCTGCACACAGCAAAATGGGGGCAGCTGTCTCCACAGCCCAGCTCACCCCAGGGCTCTTCACTGGCACAATGAGCTTTAATTGTTCCTTGCACATGCCCCAGGAGCAGTATTAACTGCTGAAGCATCTACCTTGAAGCACTGAGAGACAGGGTTCAGGAGGGTAAATGAACAGTGATATGTGGAGTGGCTTGTTTTCCTCAGCTGAGCCTTAGGGGAGAAGCAGCCAAAGCTCTGACTCTGGAAGTGTGAGGCTTAGTTGGTTGGGAGCTCCCTGACTCTCTTTGCAGGGAAGCTTCGTGTCACCAAAACAGAAATTCTTTGTAAAAACATCACGGTATTCTTCAAACTTTCACTGAAGAAAGAATTCAGGGAGATCGGCCTCAGAGCAGGTAATAACTTGGTGGTCAAGGGATTTGACCAGGCTTGAGTCAGCCCAGGGACACTGCCAGCCACACACACACACACTAAATGGCCCAAGCAGCAGCTATTTGCACTTTTTTTTTTTAGCTGTTTCCCTTTGCAAGAAATACTAATTGGAGGAGAAACATAAACTTATCCCCTCACTTCCTAAGTGCTTTCAAATACCAGAACCAAGATCTCTGATATGGGCTTCTGTTTATTGAAAAATAGTTGTTCCTTTGCTTTGCCATTCCTTTGCAGGAGGTGACTGGGTTTTTTGATCCAGAAATATCTCTTTTATATAGCTATAACAGTTTGTCAGGAACAGCCAGAGTCTCCCTCAACCAGGATATCCTGAGACCCTTTGATTCTTACAAGACTTCAGCTACTCTGGGGTACAGAGACAGTCTCTAATGAAGCTGAAGACAGGATGTCCCACAGTCCAGAGGTAATGCTCATGTGCTCCAGTAAAACTCAAGTGAGTTGTCAGACAGGTGGTATCATCTACTAGAAAGGATGTGGATGAGGCAAGGAGCCTGGAGACCCAGCTCTGTTCTCAGCATTATTGCTGACAGCTCTCCTCTGCTTCCTCTCCATGTTCCTGGCCTGTTTGAGCCATGGATGGTGTGACTGCCCAGACAGCATGACCTGCAGTGGAGTGGGCTGGCAGGCAGGAATTAATCCCAGCTCTGCGAAGCCCAGCAAGTTGGGAAAGGGAGAAGTTCTCTCTTTGCACAGGGGAAATTAATGAACACTTATGGTTGGCCTTGTGGTACTTCTTAGAAACAACCTCACAGCTCTCACTGATATGCTCAGCCTCTCTTCTCTGAGAGAACAAGTGCACACCAGGACAAAATTCTCCAAAGCTTGCCATCCTTCTGATGCAGCTCACAAGGGCTTAAGGATGAGGATTTACCCTTTCTATAGGCAGCTGGTTTAAGACTCTTGTCTCATTTGATGCAAATACCATCTCTTACCATGGTGTATACATTGTAAGAAAGATTAGCCCACAGGAGAGAACTAGAGCAAAACTATAAGTGGTGTTGGCCCTTCAGGAAGGAAGAAATATGGGCATTCCCCCCTCTATCTCCATTGCAATATCTCTCTCTATGTGGAATAGATAGAGAAATGGGGTTTTGCTACTGGCCAGACTGGTCACTGAAAAGCCTATAGGATGTCTCAAGGCTGCTGACTGTGTGGAAAGATGACCTCAAAAGGCAAGAGATTCCAGCTTGCTGCAAAGAACTGTGCAGGGTGACTGCTTCCTCCCTACCCTCACCACCCTGTGGGCCTTGTGCTAGAAAATGCACTCGTGCATTATGGCAAGTATGAACAGCAAGGGACAGCTATTAGCTGGGCTCTACCTTTCCTATTTACAAGCATAAAAAAAGGCCATCAGACTTGATTTATTTGAACTTTATGTTCCTGCCTGTCTTCAATTTCCAGTTTTTGCTCCACCTACAAGCACTTGGATCATTTAAGAGGCTTGCTTAAAAGCTTGGCAAGAAGGAGCACATAAAGTTGCACCAATGGCTCCTTGTCCTTTTGGAGTCTCATCACTGCTTCACTGAGATTTTGGATCACAAGGACAGGAATCACCTCTTGCCATGAATATGGACTCTGATCCCACTTGGGGATCTGTAGCTGGAACAGGAATAATCCAGCAGACTCAACGATTTTCAGTGGCTTCAAGCTTGAAAGGTATGAGGACAAGAGCTTTCCAACAGAAAAATTTATTCCTTACAAATAACCCTTCCTAGCATTTGTGCCCAGGCTGAAGAGACCATCTTTTTAAGCCTGCTCTTTGACCCATGCTAGCTCAGCTCTTGTCAGGGCACATCACCTCCTCTGTCAATTCTGTAGCAGTGGTTGCACATTCTTCACTGAGCTGCTTTCAGCTGCTTGTGATAGCACCTGGCACAAAAAGACCACAAATGAATCAGAGGATCTTGTTAAACAGTCTTGTTAATTCAGCTCTGATAAAGACACAGGAAAAAAAAATAAATCAATATTTGTAAAGTGAAAAAGGACAAAATCTATAGAGAAATAAAGGTCATTTTCATGGTTCTATGAGGCCCTTACAAACAATGGAGAGTAAATAACATAATCCAAGCTTATGTAAGAAATAACTTTTCTTCCATGCTCTAGTGCTACCCAGTGGATTTTAAACAGAGGCAGACTCAGTTAAGCCTCCTTTGTCCAGTGAGGCTAAAAGTCCTTCCCACAACAATATTGCTAACTCACAATTTATCAAAAAAGCACATGAAGTGAGGTCCCAGCAGCAGCTTGGGGAGAAGCATAGGAGTGAGACTAACAGGAAGGTACTCTAGGCTGCCAAAATCAAACATCAAAAGTCTCCTCTATTTGTTCACCAACTGCCATGAATATTTTGTGTACTCTGCCATTATATTATCAAAGGCTTAATCCCTTCATCTCTGGAAACATATGATTGTAACTTGAGCATTTTACAGCTGAGATATCCGAGAATTTGTCCAAACATACTCCTAGTAAAGTTGAGAACATATCCCGCCTTGGTAGACGCAAGGATCCAGGCCCAGACATTTCCTCTTTCCACTCCTGGAGCAGTTGAGCAATGGATGCTGATGCTTTTCAGCAGGGTGGCTGGCACCAGTGAAATATTCAGAAATTCCAGATTTATTCTGATTATGTATTCCCTACTCCTCTCCAAGGGACATGGAGGAACTGAGGAAAAAAATGAATGGCAGCTGAAAAAGCAAAGGCACAAATTTTAACCGACCTTTGACTCAAAGAAATGACCTGTTCATCCCAGAGGCTATCCAGGGGTCTTTCTGTCTATCTAAAGGATAACAAGGCAGTTAAGCTAAATTCTGTGTCCTACAGAAGCAGCTGTGCTGGGGATTTACTGGGGAGGTACAGATATGCTTGCCTGCTCGTGCTCCAGTGTGCCAGGAATGGGCAGGATAGGCCTTTATTATTCTGCTGGTGGAAGGTATTTGATTGCCTAGCCTCAAAAACTCGTTTCACATCTCAGCTGACAAGGGGAGAGCACTGCAGTCATGAGTGGGCAGGTATGCTGCCTCTGGGAGCAAACAGACAGAGCATTCCTCCCCCACAGCCAGGCTGAACAGAGAAGGAAGGGACCCATCCGTGTCTCAGACTATTAGATCTATGCTAGTGCAAAAAATCATCCCCTAGCTCTGTACCCAAACCTCTCAAGTGTCCCCTCACCCTGTCACTTCAGAGAGAGTCAGCTGATCCTACCTGTTTCTTCAGTGAGCCTTCACCTGGAAATCTCAGCCCGGAATGCATAAATTAGAGAAAGCACTAACACTGCCCAAAGAGACATCAAACCTCCGCCTCTGCACTGCACAGACAAAGAGCTGCTGCCTAGGAACAGCAACCTACAAGTGTGGCAGTTCCCTTTGCTGCCTTCCATATTCATGTCCCTTCTCTCTCCAGGGCAGATCTCAATAAAGTACAGCAGGGATCCTCTGCACACTTGGCTTCTGGGTGGTTACTGAAGGCTTCTCCCTGGTGCTGCAGGTAAATCAGACTCCTTTGTCATTTTGGCAGGACTGCCAAAGAGCCAGGGTCTAGTTTGGCTCTCAGAAATGCTAGGATATCTAGGCCTCCCTTTGAGATTAGTGCTTCATATAGTTGGAGGAATATCTGGAATAAGAGAGACTCCTGCTTGCTGCCACAAATCAGTCCCTACACTCAGTCTCTCATGGGAGGGCCTGATAAACAGGCAGTGCTTTACCTGAAAGGGAGGAGTCCCTATTACCTCTTGGCTTTCTCCTGAGCCAGTCTTAACTCTAGCTTGGGATATCCCCTGTCACTGCCTGGAAAAGACCAGTTGACCATAAATTACTAGAATCACAGTGTTTGAAGTGAGAGAGCCCAATTCCCTCCCTATTCTGGTTTTAGTTCTCCTGAAGAGTTTCTATCCAGCAGTGCATCTCCCTTGCACAGGGAGGGGGAATATCAAACAACCTCCTAGCCATTTCAGCAAGACCTTCCCTAACTCAAAGATGTCTCTTCAGCCTGGTGAACACAGTTCCCAACAGGGATTTAATTTAAGACCAGTTTCAAAAACATTGCTAATCCTTCTGCTGTCATTTCCTTTAACAATTGCTGAAAATCTTCCCATAGGCCTGACTGGGATAGTGATGTGCTGTGGAAGACTGAAAGCCCAGAGAATCCGAGACCTCTCTGGATCACTGCCCTTCACCTGTTGTGAAGCAAAACCAAGCAAAGCCAGATTTGCCTGTCACAACAAGGGCTCTGTGAAAAAAATCATCTGCACACCTACGGAAGCCTTTCAGGCCTTCAAGTTAAGACATTTACTGTCTTGATTTTGTGATGCAGCCCAGCCTGGCAATGCTGTCATGCTTCTACTATTGGGAAATGAAGAGCAGCATTACCCTCCTCTACTGATTCCCCTAAATTTTCTTCTGCAGCTCTGTACACACAGGGGAGCAACAGGGCAGAACAATTGATTCCTTTAAAAATGAGGGAGCATCCAAGGATGCTTTCAAGTACCACACTGCAGAGCTGCAAGATCTATGTGTCAGGTTGTTCCCAGATTTCACATAAGGATGCCCAGCTCAGCTTGTGGTCCACATGCATGCACATGCTACCCTCATTCTCGACAGAATAAAACTTCTGAAACTCCAGATCCCACCATGCCACACTCTAGCTTGGCTAGTGCAATCATTACAGAAACTCGTTTGCACCTTTATTTTCCTCTCTTTGTTGCCAATCAGATGCATACAGGGAGTGACTGGAGTGACATGAATCTAATCAGAGCCTGATGCCACATCAGAAATCTCATCAAGTTATCTTCCAGTCTCAACAAGCTTTCCCCTGAAACAAAACAGCTTGTCATGGCTTCGAGAACCCCTGTGTATATTGTGTTCCCAGCAGGGTTTCTTAATGGGCTCAATAGTCAGAAACTTGAGTTTTATTTTACAAACTACAGACAAAAAACTTTTCTATTTAAATATCCTCTTAGCTCTTATTGGTGTTTTTCTGGACCTTTTCCCTACCAAAACCAATTCTGTATTGAGGGATTCCAGGAAGAAGAATCTTAGTTTGCCAACAACACAGAGCCTAAATGGCCTAGGAGCCCCTGCACTTAGCATTTCATGCCTACTGTGCACAAGCAGGGCCCAGCAGGCGTTGGCCAGGGGGAGCCAGGCAACTTCTGCAAATCCCCTGCTCTCCTTTCAGGCACACAAGCAGAAATCATCTCCTGACCTGCACGGGAATGAGGCCACCAGCAAGAAGAAGGATTTGATGGAGGGGCTGGAAGCCTCTGGTCCAGCAAGCAGCTGGGAGAGGTAGCAGGGTGGGCAAGCCTGCCAGTGCCAGAGAACCAGCCAGCCTCACCTGGTGCTCTGGGGGAAGAGGGGCACTGCACAACCCTGGCACCTGCAGCATGAGAGGAGGCAAGTATGGCCTCCCTCTGCGTGTCAAGCAGGCAACCCAAACAGAGACTCTGGCACAAGAGGAAAATGCAGCCACTCCTCAAGCTGTTGACCAGGAGGCACTGACAGAGACCTCAGAACAAGAGGAAAATTCAGCTGCTCCTCAGTTCACTGAGTTGGAGTCACAGACCGAGGTCCTGGCACCAGGTGCTGCAGTGAAGCCCCTCTGCATGTGGTCTCTGAGGAGAGGGCTGGGAAGGGCACTGGTCCACAGAGTGACACATCTACCAGGTGACACATCTACCAGGAGCTCTGGCACATCTGGAGGAGGCAGAGAGCTCCCTGGGCCCAAACCAAGCATTCCACCACATTCTGGATGGTGTTAGCATGAACAAGGTGCCACTGTTCTGCTGCCCAGGTTGCAGCAGGGATCTCCACATTCTCCCCATGAGGTAAGACACCCAAGAGCAGGCCAAGAGGGACCTCCAACTTAGAAAATGCAGCTGTCACCACCAAAACTAGCCCAGGCTGCAAAACTTACTACTCCTAAATGCTGAGTCCTGTTTCTGAAATGGACTGAAAGACACATGGCCTTCAAACCCCAACTTCCAGAGTGATGCTTAAGAAGTTTTATCAAGCCTCCTGATACTGCATTCAAGCAGCTTTCCAGGTTGGGGCCATCCTGTGCATGCATTGCTGCATCCTGCCAAGCACTAAAGGCCTCTCTTCCCCTACAGCAACAACTTGGCTGCCCGTTCCTGGCTGGCTGATGATAGCACCTGGATGCTGTCCAAGGCAGTAAGTTTCTTGCAGCTGAATATGTTTAGTCCCTCTCCTAGGGCATGCTCTCCATTACACAGCTATTGTTTATGACCCCAATTATCTCCCAGAAACTGGTCCTTGCCTGCAGTTAATAACCAAGGCTAAATGATCAAGTGTTAGGGCTCAGGCAAACTGGTTGTTAACTTCTCTGTCAACCAAGTTCAGAGTCTTTTACTGCTATTAGAAACTCAGATTAATGACGCATAACAAAAATGAACTCTCCAGTGACACAGCTAGGTGAGGTTAAGGGAGAGGGGGGAAAGAATCACTCCTCTTACCTGGAGGTATCAGCTGAGCAAGGAGGAGATGAACTCTCCTTTAACTCTCTTCTCAACCTCCCTGATGTCTGGGAGACAAATATCAAAGAATATCTCATTTTGTAGAGTACTTTAAACTTTCTTAGGATCTGGATCATGTGGGCAGATCTGTAACTGAAATGGGCTCACTGACCGGAAACTGCTTTCAGAAATGTATTAGATTTGCACAGCAAGGTTTTGGTAGCAGGGGCACCACAGGGCTGGCTTCTGCAAGAGGCAGAAGTATCCCTCATGTCTGACAGAGCCAACGCCAGTCCACTACAAGACAGATCCACCACTGGTCAAGGCCAAGCCCATGAGCAATGGTGGTAATGCCTCCAAGCTAACACACTTAAGAAGGGAAAAAAAAATTATTGCACAGAAATAGTTGTGGCCAGAGAAGTGAGAAAATCTGAGAGAAACAACTGCACAGACACCAAGGTCAGTGCAGAAGGATGGGCAGGAGGTGCCCCAGGAACCAAAGCTGAGATTCCCTGCAGCCCGTGGGGCAGACCATGATGGGGCAGCTGTGCCCCTGCAGCCCTGGAGGACCCCATGCTTCATTCTTGAAGGACTACAACTCATGGAAAGGGACCCACACTGGAGCAGTTTGTGAAGAGCTGTGGTCTGTGGGAAGGACTCATGTTGAAGAGGTTTGTGGAGGACTGTCTCCTGTGGGTGAGACCTCACACTGGAGCAGGGGAAGGAGTCTTTCCCCTGAGGAGAAACCACGTGATGAACTGACCATAACCCCCATTACTGTCTCCCTGCATCTCTGAGGGAGAGGAGGTAGAAAATTGGGAATAAAATTAAGCATGGGAAGGAGGGAGGGGTGTGGGGGGGAAGGGCATTTTAAAGATTTATTTTACTTTTCATTATCCTACTTTGATTTTGCTTTGTAATAAATTAAATAATCTTGTCATATGGAGTCTGTTTTGCTTGTGATGATAATCAGTGAGTGATCTCTCCCCATCCTTATCTCAACTAATGAGTTTTCATTTTATTTTCTCTCCCCTGCCCTGTTGAGGAAGGGAGTGAAAGAGTGGCTTTGGTGGGCACCTGGCATCCAGCAGGGTCAAACCACTACAAGGGACCTCTTCTAAACTGTAATTCCTACCCTAATATTTCAGATTTCCAACAGTTAACTAGAGCTGGTGAATTCTGCAAACCCCTGCAGGGCAGGAAAGCAAGACCTCACTTCAGAAAGAAAGGCTATATAGAATGAACATGCATGGAAATGAATCTCAGGTTTCAAAGGGAGATCTACACCCAATAACAGACATATTGTCAGCCTTTCCCAGCCCTTTCCTTACTGGTTCATCTGTAAAGCAGACCTCCAACAACTCCTCAGAAAATAGTAGTTTTAATCCAGAAAATGCTGATGCTGAATCCCTTTCACAGACCTTTCTGAACAGTAATGGGAAACCATCACCCTTGTGCTTACAGAGGCCACTAGGCATCTTACAGGACATAATTTTCTCAAGAGATTCACCAACTTCTACCCATAAAGTACAGAGAAGCCTGACTTTGGGGAATTACCACTATGGCTTTGGTAGTTGGTTTGACCCAATCTATACAGAGACACTCTGAGAGAACCAGAAAAATAAACCCAGGCAGTGCAGCTGTGCAACCTTGGGACCTGGGACAAACGGACAATGACATGGGAAGAGGAAGAGTAGCTAGAACAACCATGAGGATTTATGTCTGGATATACACGATAGTAGGAATTGGTGTCTACAAATGACTTTGAGTGTGGTGAGCTCACTGCCTGAATCTTGGAGTATGACTATCTTCTCCTGCCACCACAGATACACAGGGAATGGGAAAAGGAAAGGTCTTTGGCAGCCAGCCTCTCCTGCTCAGGTACCTTCAGCTTTCTTCTGGGACAGATGATACTCCAGACTCCTTATTTTCAAAATCTGCCAGATACCATCCAAAAGACCTTTATTCTCTTACCACTCCATGCATCAGCTGGGAAAAGGCAGACAAGGAATGAAAACTGGGAACAGAAGAGGGCACTTTTCCCTGTCTGATCAACTGCTGGATGACAGAAGGCCATCGATGTGTGTCACCATGTGTGCCAGCCTGGTAAAGATGGATGCCTCTTCTATCAGAAGATGGTGAAGAAACTACAGTGCTACAGGAAGAAACAGATTTTCTCATTGTGTGAAGAGGATGCGAGGATCATCCTGCACTTACAGAGCAGCACTCAAAGCATGCAACACTTCTTGCAAAAGTTTGCTAGTACTTTTTCTGTCCTGCCCAATCCATTCCCAGCCACAACCTTCACACTTGTGCGAACACAGTGACACTTCCTAATGAAAATGGAGTGCTATTTATTGTGTTCAGGCTGCCATCAAGGGAGAGGCTCTGTCAGTAGACACACCAGCACCCAGCTGCCCCACAGAGACATCTGAAGTGCAACTGGAAGAAACACAAACAAATACTCTGGTGTGAGGCCATGCCTGTAAGACAACAGCCATCAGCTAGGGAGCCTGTGGGCTGGCATGGTCCCAATGGGAGCTGAGTGGCTGCTGAGTCCTCTGCTGCCATCCTGCACCAGATCCTGGCAAAAGCAACCTGGCCACCACTCCTCGAGACTGCTCAGGCAGCTTTAAAAACACACTCTTTCATCCTTATGCATGGATTTACTTATTCATGTATTCTCAACAGAAGCACCAATGGCCATAATTGGATCCATTACTGGGTTATTAGAGCTCTCAGTCACTGCCTCTGCAGCTTCACACGGTGCTGGGGGAATGCACAGGAAGAACAAACAGGGCAGAGGCACAGCCAGTGGCAGGGGCTTTAAAAATCCATTAAGTCGTTGCTGAGGCAACTAAAACAAAATTTCTGGCAGGAGCTACTATATGTGGAGAACTGTAAATTTCTCCATTTGTGGAAAACATTGGTCATGTCTCTGAAAGGGAGGTGGAGGAAAGACAGAAAGAATGGCTCTTTTCAGAGACTGTTACAGCAAGAGCCAAAACTGGTCTGCTTACAAATTTATTCTTATGGCAAGCCCTGACGATGGTTGGATTCTACATACCAGAGCTTCCCAGGAGCCAGTGCACCGAGACAGAGCTGGCATGTTTGGAGGAGCATTTCTAGGTATTCAGTCCAGCTGGTCTTGAATGCCAGGAAAGCCACTCAAATGCAGCACAGACACAGCCCTGCAGTCCACTCACTTCTACCTTCACCTGCCTCCTCTGTCCCACATCCTGTCCAGGGTCTCCATGGAAAATTGAAGCTTGTCTGGGAATTAGCTTACACGAAGGTGATAGATTCTGGAACACCAAAGTTTCCATCCGTAAACAGTAGGAAATGAAAAGCAGTTGTTAGGTCTGGAAAACCTAAAATCTGTCTAAAAAAGCTGTTCCTGGTCTCAGAAAACACCCCAAGTTTTCAAGAGTGGTCAGCAGGGCAGTAACCACCTGGATGAAATGTCATGTGTCCCAACTTCGGAAGGTGTTCACTCCTTTAACATCACAACAGGGGTTGCAAACTTTCAGGCATCTCAAGCTCACATTTAATTATAATGTAAGACCTGCAAAAGCAGAATCAGTGTTGATTTAATGTTGATTGATTTACACTAAACAAGCTGTGCTATGCCACCTGTTTAATTTTCTGGGAGATCTCCCAGATCATGTCTGAGCCTACTTAGTTAGCACAAACCAATGGCCCCACATCCAACCTCTCCTGTTCAAGGATCAAGTTTGTTACTTATGAAGTAACTCAATTAGTTTGGAAATTCAGAACAGCACAGATTCCTGATGTGTAACTCTGAATTCTCTCAAGTTTAGCATATAGGCTGGAGCTAACTAATGGGCACTTTGCAAAAAGATTCAAGAGGGACAGTGGATGCTGCCAGCAGAAAATTTGCCTACTGAGAGATATTGTTCAGGCAAAATGACTGATGACAATATCCAGCTTTTCTCTGGAGTCAGCAACTTAAGTACAAAGATTTTATTGCAAGTTAGACTCACTTGTGGGACTGATTTCCACTGTGAAAGGAGGCGCAGAGGGAATGGGAGGACAAAGGTATGGGGACTGGTGTTGGGTCAGCACAGGGGAGCGGCATCCAAGCAGCCCCATTATAATGCTACCAGTCTCCTCTCCTCTGTCCCCTGGTGACACAGAGGCTCACAGCTTCCTGACCCTGGCTCTCAAGGCTCACATGACTTCACTTGCATTAATGATCTCAGTGAGAATTTTTTAAGCTGATTGACAGAAACCTGGAAAAAACCCACCTAGGAGCTATGGAATTGCACCATTGCCAAAGGGGAGCTTAATACAGGGCAGAAAAGAGGCACTGGCTAAAGGGACAGGAGGTCTTTAAATAGACACCCTAGGCCTGCTCTGTACAGCATTAAGGATTGTGGTGAGTCTCTGAGGTCAAGGTAAGAAATGAATACTTACAAAGCTCAGTGAGGCTTACGCTTACAATCCAGCACTAATTATCCTGTTAATCAAAGTAAAAATCCTTCAGTTTTGCAAATCCAGCCAGTAAAAGGCTGCAGATCCACAGCTCAGACATTTAACCCCCAACTACCCTATATGCTAGAAAGCAAATGAATAGGAAGGTTAAGAAAGGCTTTGAAATTTTACTCCACTCTACCTCATTAAAACCTTCTGCCTTCATTTCTACCTTACACCACTTGGATAAGAAATTGTTAACAAGGAGGTTTAGAGAAAATATATAAGATGCTACTTGTCTGTAGCTTTTAAAATCCTAAATCTGTAGTATATGAATATTGTTTGTCTAGACAAAAATCTTTTGTTGGCATAAACATCCCACTCAATCCATACTTCTGTCATGCACTGAGGTGTATGTCATATATCAACACCTCACATATTTTAGTTGGGTTAATGCAGTTCACTGTGTGGCTACTTCTAGTGAACAACAGAATTTTCACTGCAAACTACTTCTTTTAAAGTAGCTTGCTGCTTTGAGACACACAGACTTTGGTTTAAATGCTACAGTAAGGAAGGAAAAAAATCAGTCTATCAAACAAGAGAAAGGTAGACCACACACAGATCACTCCTCAATTTTCAGAGTCACTGATGCGGTGAGGATATATGTTATATGTTGCTTGAGACTAGGCTTGTCACTGGCTTTGGGTGGTGAAAGATCAGCAGCAGTTAAGGTTGGCTGGGAAATTTTCACTGTGCAGAAATGACAATTTGAGTCTTGACATTATAGCTGTTAACACCTGCATCTAAGCATTTCCCAACTTAGAAGCAGTCCTTAGCCTTGAAATAAAAGAGCCTGCTCTCATAAATTAGGACCCTATCATAGCTAATTAGGTAGGTACAAGTTCTACTTTAAATTCATAATTTTGAGGGCAGACCTTCATTTGTTTAGAACTTCTTTTTCATTATGAAGAATTACATAGAAATTATAGTGAAGCACACAAGCTATACATATGATGTCTCTGACTCTGGAAATATCAAATAGGGAGAGTGCTTTTATCAGGCTGATCTTCCCATATGCAAATATAAAAGCACAGGATAATAATTTTCAGACTGCCAGTGTTAGGTATGGTAATAGAGGTGCCACAGCTAAGCACATTTTTTTTTGTTATTATAAAAGCAACCAGATCCCACTTTAGAAACAGGTTATTTGTCCTAGTATTTGTACTTGGATATCCAAATATCTTACTGGTTTTTTGCTTAAAAACTTAATTTGCAGCCTAAATTTATTCATGGGCCATTTATACCCATTTCCTCTTGTGGCAATGTTGTCTTTCAGTTTAAATTGCTGTTCTCCCTCCCTGGTGTTTACTCCTCTGATGTATTTATAGAGAGCATTCATATCCTCTCAGCCTCTGTTTTGCTGGATTAAATGTGCCAAACACTTCTAGTTCTCATGTATGCAATGGATTCTCCGCTGTCCCCCTCATCCCAGAAGCCTTTTCCTCTATCTGTATGGCAGTCTAATGTTGACTTCCTTGCACCTGGTGTTTGGTAGTGTGCAGAGAACTGACAAAGCCACGATACTGCCTTCTCCCTCAAAGCACAGCTTGCCTTATACCATCTAGAATTGCATGTGGTTTTCAGTACACTGATAGGGTATGGGAATTTCTTTCATTAACCAACATACTCTAACCTCTAACCCTTCTCTTCCCTCAACCTCCTAATGAGCTCTCAGTTTATACCACACTACTTGTTACCAGCCCTTAGGTTACAGTATTTTTTCCCCCAGTACTGTTAACAAATGCTGCATTTCTATTATATTTGCCATTAGTCATCAGTTTTTGCTCTATGACATCCAAGCATTACTCCCAGTAATGGCAATATTCTAATTGCTTTGTATCATGTTTTTTCATACATCTATATCCAACAAAAAAATCTGTGCTGCAATCTAGAAATGGTGCAAGTCATCCCAGGCAAGTACCTGCTTCAGACTAGGAAGAGGATTAGTTTTCTACCAGCTCCAGCCTCCACCAACTGAGAAAGCCACCATTTCATCAGCATGTGATCACCTCCTGATATGGGCACAAGCTGCATTTTGCTACACCCTGAGACTCCAAACCCTCTTACAAACATACTGAATTCGGGCTGTGAGACTGGAGGCTTGGGGAAGAAGCCCTGGTGTTGTTTTTGCATCAGTCTGGTTGCAAAGACAGAAGAGGGAACTGTCCTGTCTGACAGTGTTTTCTGAATGCCAACCTATCTTCCTGTTCCAACTCCATGGGCAGAGAGAGCCACTCAAAGAAGATCAAGCATGGCTTTCTTGGTCCTCAAAGCTTTTGCAGCTTTTCATTTTGTGAACCTATTGAGCTCTAGGCTTTTCACAATTTCCTCCTTACAGTATCTGTTTTTTTCCTTTTGGATGGTGGGAAGAGAGGCTGCTTTCTTTTGCAGCTACCATATCTGAGACATTTGCAGCCCTTGTGCTCCAAAATTACTGTCTTCCTCTAATTACCTCTCATTTCTCCACTTCTACTTTACTTGTTTTGTGGAGTTGAAATTCTTGAAGGCAGCATGGCATTGTGACTACAGCACTTATCAAAGACTGCAGGATGCAACCCTAAAATACAGCAATGGTAGTAATACTTCTCTCAGATCATTCACAGTCTTGCTGCCATAACAAAAGACATGTGGAAATGCTTATCAATAACATTGATTACAACCCAGATGCTTAGGCTGGCTAAGTATTCTCTAGTGCTCAAGAAAGCTGCATGAGAGTGATAGTCTTGCTCTAGCAGGACTCAAGTTGTTTTAGATGACTTTGGCCCAAAAGCAAATTGGTTTAATTAATACCCTATCCATATGGGCTTGTAAGCTGAAGAGCAGATGAAGCTCTTGTGAGAAAGGAAGAGAACAGAAAAGCCTGGTCCTGAGATGGCTGTTTCCAAACCTGTTTATTTAACTATTAGCGAGGGTGGCTTCTCTTTAATTTATTTACATAAAATGTTTCTGTAACCATCTGCTCTTAAGCTAAACGAAAAATTATCATCTTTCTCCTGCTGCTGCGGAGACTCCCTTGGATGTTCTTAATAATACAAAAAAATCTATCATTTTAATGCAGACAACTTGGCTAATAAAAATGATCTGTACCATTAGTAATTATGCCACAAATACAATGCAAACAAGCAGCCTTTCCCTGAAGAGGACAAGCATAAAATACCTCTCTCACCACCAGGGGCCAGAGACAGTGGCGCAGGTGCAGCACTTGGCTTCTCAATTCTCTCTCACCAAAGAGCAGAGGGCAGTTTTTTGAAGTTAGCATTACTGGCTTCTTTAACAAGCTTTAGGTGCTTCAGTTAAACCTGCCCAGGCCCCATATTCCCAGGGAGTTTTTCTGCAGACTGTTAATACAGAGCCATATTCCTGAAGAGGGCTATCTTGGTGTCCCAGCCTCTTCAGTTCTCACAGTGTCAGAACCCTTTATGGCCCTGATGTATCCAGCTTTGCAGGGAAGTGAGCCAATGCAGCTGGCCCCAGTTAACAGATGGGAAACTGAGGCAGAAAGCAACTTAAAGGACCAGCTAAGATGATGAAAGAAAGTGGTTAAGCAAGAAAGTTAATTCAAGCCGTGAAACCATTACTGGGCAATTGAAAACATCACTCTAGGCAGGGCCTTCTGAGAAAAGCCTCACCATGGGCAGATTACTAATAGATGGAAGGACAGCACGATTGGCCCATCTGTTGTCTGATACCACTTCAGTGTGGCCCGTGCCAGAGAACAAGGTGTGATACCTAGGTGCTCCTTCTCATCGACTGCTCCTTGCTTCTACAAATGGCAGCAAATCACTTAACATCCAGAAGCCAGTTTTCTCCCCCAAAAGAAGAATTAAAATGTTTAGAGATTCAAAGCTGAAGGAAAGAAAAACAAACCAAAGCATCAGAGGATGAAGTACTGTTTTCTTTAAACAAGTGCTAAGGGAAAAGGAGTGAGATTACACCTCAAATTATATCAATAAAATATGAACATACCTCTTTACTAAATAATTCAATTGATAAAGAAATGTGTTTAAAGAAATAGAATCAATGTCTTGGGGATTTCAGACACTTCTGCAGAGAGATGAACTTTCTAAGAAATAAAATGCAAGCAAATTGGAAGGCCAGTACATGCCCTGAATTCTTGTAGCCCAGAGGTCTGGCAACTCCCATGTGCTGCATGAAGAAAGGGGAGTGGCACTGTCAGCTGGGCAGGGGGGAGCTGAAGGGTCACTCATGGGAGCACACTCAAAGCAGCAAAAGATTTAATCATAACTGTCTGTTGATCCTAATTCCCTTTGCTTCTGTGTCCCAGTCCATAAAATGGGGCTAAAGGAAGGTGTGTCATGGGATTCTGGGATGGGTCATACCTGCATTTCAATTCAAAAGCTAAAGATGCACAAAGGACAGCAGTCTGCTAGGCAGGCAAGAAAAGTGAGCTACAATGGATGATACCAGGCAGGCATTAATTGACTCCTCTGTGAAAGTACTGCAGAAAAGCATCAAAGCTGGTGCATCACAGGACAGATCATGCAAAAACATAACCAGCAATTTCCTGAGCTACAGCTGAGGAAGCAATCCATGCAGAGAGAGACAGAGCCATGGCTGTGAGCCAGTCCAAGAAATGCAGGGAAATAAAGGAGCTTTACCCACCAATATTTTATACTGAGGTTAGAGATAGAGGGAGATCATTGACATGGATGGTATCTCACCCATGAAGGGGATTATAAAGAATAAGCCAAGCTACTTTTAAAAACAATGCTTTGGATAACTGAAGAGCAGATCTTGGCTTGGTTAGGGCTGCTAGGGAAGATTGACAACTGGTGCATAGGGATCAGCTACTTTAGTTGCACTCACACCTACACAGAGGCTGCAAGCTGCAGAGCTGAAATGGGCTCAGGGAAGCTATCAAATTCCTGAGCCCCATCCCCAAATCTGTCAGGGTTTGTGAGTGACGAGCTGCAAGCAGAAGCAAGGTGAAAGGGAGGCTGTTGTGCTACACCAGACAGCAGTAGCTCAACCCCCACCTCATCACCATTTTTGCCTTGTATTGTTTCAAGGCCTATTAATATTCATAAGAGCTGTTTTATTGTGTTTGCAGTTTTCTATCATGCTCACAGGCCTGATCCCTACTTGCCTTAATAAGATGCAAACCTCATGAAATCAGATCTTATTAGCCAAACTCCATCAGACACCCTCAGCAACACAGTACCTCAGTCCCCACTCCAGCTAAAGTGAAGCCTTTCACTGTGTTGACACATGTAGAACTCTTAATGTAATATGACATTTCAATCTTAAGAGCAGAAATGAACAGGAGTAAAACACAGTGCAGGGAAAGCCATTGAATGCTGCTGAGTCAAGCCCCACAGCATCACAGCCAAGAGATGCAGAAGTCCTGAGAAAAAAAACTTTCTAATCCTGGCTTGCAATAAACTTGATCAAACAAAGGTGCTGGTTCATTAACATCTTTATCTCACTGACAGGAGACTGCTGACTTCCCCCAGATGAGTTGCTCCAAACTGTTTTAGACCACAAATCTTTTGGCTTTCTCCTACATGATATTGATACTATCCTGGTGTACAGCCTCACCTCTGGGGGCTTTGCACTGAGAAAACTGAAGGGAATGAGCAAGAAAAGGCAGTGCTGAGAAGTGGTGATCTTATCCACCATCTCTTCTCCCTGCCTCTCCTAAGCTTTAAACCTACTGACTTGACCAACATGCATAAATTTTCAACTCCTGGTCTTGCAGAGCTGAGAGAGGAGGAGGAGGAGACTGGAGCCTGCAGTGCAGCACCAATGAGGATGCTCTGCACTTCCAGGACATGTGCCTTTAGTCCTGCCTTATGTCTGCTCCACACCAGTGATGACACCATAGATGGATTTTTCCAGATCCCAGGTGAAGTCTGTGCCTCTGGCAGGAAGAAAAATCATTGCTGGAGATGGAAAGTGAACAGATTTTGTAAGTCAGTGAGTGAAAACAAATACAAAGAGTGTCACACTGCTGCTCAGTCATTTTTCTAGGTAGAACATTTACACGATAATTTCAAAAGAATTTCCAGCTGCAATAGTCAACAAGGACTTCGATAGAAGGCTCTTACTCACTGAATAAGAGCTGCTCAGATCTTGACCTTGAAGTACCCAAATCCCTTCTGCTTAATTCATGACCTTCACACTGGATCAACAGTAACTGATAGCAAATTGATTGAAAATTGCTGACCTAATACTCTGGACACTTTGCCAGTCAGGTTTGACACAGAATGGATCTGTGGTGTGTTTTTCCCACTCTCAATACAAGGGAACGTGAGCTCTTGCCAAAGACCACATCTTATTCAATAGATGGTTAAGAAAATCAGACTAGGCCCATATGCATACAAATTGCTGACAGCAGAGCTGGGATTCAGTCACAGCCTTTCTCGCAGTGGAGGGGTAAAAAGCTCTCTAATAACCCACATTACCAAAAGGTCCCAAGTGCAAGAACTTAGGAGTATCTAATCTTTAGTAATTTCTAGTTACAGGCTTTAAAACATCATTTAAAAAAATCTGTTATGTGAACATCAAAGGAAGGGAGAAGTCTGTTGCTATTATTATCTATTCAAACTTACAGCAAGGAAATTCTGCCATACTGTACAACCATTATCTCTAACTACAAGGATTCTTCTGGGTGAGGGGATTAAGGGGAACTGGTACTGTGACCAAAGGACAGCTGTGAAGTTTCAAAAAAATACTCAGATATTTAGATTTTTAAATTCTTGCAAAAGGTATCTGCTGTAATTTATAGTCAGTGTAAACTGCAGAAGTTAGCTGGACAAGACTAAATTATTGTATAGACTACGGCTTTGTACAAGGGTACCATCCCAATGTATAAGGTTGGGAGGGACAGGGAATTCTGACACATAAGACAGTTTTATGAACACTGTTTATCTCAGCTTAATTGTCACTTTCTCTGAATTAAGATATCTCTGATTAATTTACAGACCTCACAAAAGGTTTCTCTAAAACATGGGAATAGGTTCTCCACAGGAATAAGTTCTTGGAGCAGAATGACAGGGTACTGCAGCAGCTGCCACCTCAAGGTTGTACGTGCAGCACACAGAAATCATCGCAGCAGAGTATGATAAAGAATGCCCTCTGGAGCCCAGATATCTTAACCAAATGCAAGCTCTGCCAAGCCTTTCAATCAGTGTCACAGATACACAAATCCACCCCTCAATACCATGTGGCTGTCGTTACTTATGTAGCACCTGGAGAAAAAGATGTGTTTTGCTCTCCCTGTTGTATTGAACTAAAACTTCAAGAAACCTGTTCCTCAAGCTGTGCCAACATCATTTAGGTTGTTGGTGTGCAAACAAGGAGGTAAACAACAACAACCACAAAAAAATCGTGTTAATTTCAAGCTCCATTAGAAATGCAGGGTTTGGCAGCAAGAAAAATCAATGTTTGTCCACTGGAAAAAAAAATAAACCACCAGCACTGATAGGGACAAAGGGCTTTTTTTAAGAGGATGTAAAAATCTTGGTACTCAATATCCTTTGAGCTGAGGAAAATTTATTTTCCTATCACAGACTATTTGATTCTGACACAGGGAGTATTTTCATGTGAATTAACCAGTCCCAGATACTGTCTGGCAATGTTTTCTGTCTTTATACATCTGATCATCCTCCCTGGCCTCATTTAAGGAAGCAGAATTTTAATTTCTGAGAAATAGCAGGTCTCTATTAGACCCACAGTTTGTTCATCTTTCAGAAAAATCACAGTCATTTGCTGCCATGACTATGTTAATTTGTTTAAATGCAGCAAAACTCCCAAGCTCTGGGCCCTCTCAAAGCACCAGTGTGCATTATGCTAAACTGCAGTCTACCTCACGTATGAATTCACCTAACTTTAGGGCTGCTGCCTGATGGGAAAAATTCCAAGACTTGCACTCCCCAGAAGCCTACCTGAGTGCTTGGGGCTGGACCCTACCCTTGGCTATGCAATCCCACGAGGGCCCTCCCCCTTCTAATGGGCTCTGCATGACCGGGAGCCTGCCCCTGTGGCAGAACTCAGCCCTACCAAGTTGCTTGGAGCATGGTGACCAATCCATCCCCTTGAGCAGGTTTTCCTTGCAGAAGCATTAAAATAACCTCCTGGAGAAGGAAAAAAAAAAAAAAAAAAAAAAAAAGCCAGAAAGCCCAAACTATTCCGTTTAAAATAAAACAGATATCATCATTTTTCTACCCTTTGCTGGACATTATTAGTTCCCTGCTGGCACAGTCCAGCATGGACAAAGTGACAACTATGTATTGCATGGGGAGGCTGCAGCTGGGGAAAGTATGTAATATCAGCTGTGCTCTCCTGTCACTGGCTGGAAGTGAAACACTCCTTGCCTGCAGGTATTCCTACAGGAGTGGGAAGACTAAAGTTCATCCAGAGATGAAATCTGGCTGTTCTGCTCATCAGTCCTAAACCAAAGAGAGACCTCACTGCCAAAAAATAAGAAATAATTCCCCTTTGTTCTCAACAGATTGTCTGTCTTCACTGTCAAGAATGAAAAATATCCCAGAGAAGATCCATTTAGCAGAGACAACACATTAAATGACCCATAACGGGGAGGGCTAATACTGTCCTCTGGCAAGCGCACCTAAATTTTCAATGAGAAGTATCACATTGTGTGTCAGCTTTCAACAACCCAAGGATCTCAAACTAAAGTGGAACTTGTGGAAATCAGAGAGCCAAGATCTAAATGAAATGCACCAAACACTGTGAGTTAAAGCTTGTCTCTAAGTGTTGAAGGGTTTCTCACCTTGTATCTCAGTTATGAGGAGGAATCCTGCTACTACTGAAAAGACCAACACCTGACAGTGAAATGTGTAAGCCAAATCAGAATGGTTAATTTCCAGATTTAATGTACAGCACTGGCATGTGTAAGTTTCCTCCTGCCCTTACAAAGTTAATTAGATGCTTTGCAGCTTGACTTCCTGCATATTTTTAAATGAGCTATAGCAAAAGTGAAGATGCTCAGTCTCCAATGCAGACGAATCCTACTGGGATATCGAGGAGAAAGCATATGCTAACACGTGCCAGGGATTCACTAAAGTCTCAGATTCTATCAATAAGTAAACAGACAGCTTTGCAACTCTTACCAGCAGATAAGAATGATGTACACTTCAACAGCAATACAGCATTTGTTATGCACTATCAACTAAAGAAAAAACTAGGCAGTTCTGGTGAGGCAGGGTAAGGTCAGTAGCTGAAGAGATTCAACAGCTCTTGCTTCAGAGAACAAGCACAGCCATGTGTCAATTCATTCACAAATTCAGACACCAATTTAGGCTAAGTCTGTCTTTAATTTATAACTTTCTGCATTTTGACAGCCCTCTGGGACTGTTAATTCATTTGGTGTCTGTAGAATATGTATCAAAGGATGGAAAAAAAACCAGCCCAAATATATTATCCAGGCAGCAAAGTGGAGAGAAGACACCTTTGGTAGGAAGGCTTTTTTTTCCCTAATGAAAGGACTTCCTTTTCTTTAACCTAAAATACTTAGATGTAAGGTTCAAAGGTGATTTTTTTATTATAAAGCTCTATTTCCAACCCAACAATTCCTCAAAAGATTACCCTCTCATATTCAAATTTCACAGTCCTGCACCCTCTTCAAAGACACTCGTTTCTTGGGACACTTGATCAAATTGCTTCTGACCTTTTCCAGTATGCTGAGAAGCAGTGAGGAAAGCAAGAGGGAGAAGGATGGTAGGGGAGGGATATGGAGAACAGGAAAAATTGTCATAGAAGAAGAATTTTTGTTAGCCTATTCTTGAACAGATCCATAATCAAAAGGTTTTGAAGTAGAAATTGGCATGGAAATATTTCTGCCTGAAGGATTTCAAAGAATAATCCTGGAAGGGTTCCTTGGGCATGGCTGGACTCCAGTGGGAATTAGTTTTCATTTGACCCAATTATACATGTTTAAAAAGCACATGCTGAGTGTGCCTGTGGGGTTTTCTGTTAAGCTCATTAAAGAGTTGATTTTGTCCTGCACCAAGTGCTCTACCTCAGCCCTGAAAAATGCTTCCTAAAACCATGAGACTCATAAAAGTCCATAGGACACTGCATATTCCTTAAAATTAAGCAGGTGCCTTTGTGCTTTGCTGGATTAGACTTGACCTGTGGTTTTCCATGAATTCAACCTCTGGTCCCAGAATGGCTTTCTAACAGAGATCCTGATCTCTCTGAAATTTCGCAAATGTGGCATTTTGCAAATGTTTGCAAATATTAAGTTATTTTAACAAACTCTGCAGACCCATTCAAAATAATCCAGAGCTGGTCCCAAGCTATATACTAATAATGATGATGATAAGAATACCACCCCTAGCATGTTGAAACAGACATATTATTAAAAAATAATAACTGAGAGAAAGATCTGCTTTAACTCAAGTTCAGTATAAAATCCTTCAGCACAGAGAAGACAGAACCAGAAACCATTGCCTTGCTCAACAGGAAACATTCTAGTTTATCCAGAAAACAACATGCCCTTCATAGTGCTTTTAAGAAGGAAAAAAAAAATATGAAAATGAATGGTTGGATTCACAAAACTGGTGGTGCATTAAGTTTTATGTAACAGCTCAGAGGTGAGAGCATTCACCAAAGATAGAAAAAACCTAGCTTAATGGCCCTAAAGATTCAAATTTTATCTCCAAACTGCTTGTGGAGTACTATGTACTTAGGCTACCCTGTTTTTTTGAATGGACTTCTTATAGCATTTTTTTTCTATGCAAAAATAATTAAACGTGCAATGGAGCAAGAAGTGGAATTAAAGCACTCTCCCTGCCAACTCAGCATTCTCACCACCAGTACCTTCACAAGACTACAAGAAGCATGACTGAGGGGATCAGCCTCAAAACACTCTAGCTTGCTAGAAAATGAACTTCCCTAAAGAATGGAAAGCCCTCTGATCCAAAAGGATGGACTTGCATCTGCCTCTCCTATTTTCTCCATGAGCACTTAAGCTAGAAGCCTTCCACAGACAGGACAGGATCCAGATAGTAACTTCCTGTAATATCTCCTCATCTCCTCCTTGCTGTTTTCTCATTTAACATTACTAGAAAATAGAGGTTTACATGAGAATATGGTTAAGTAATTACCTCCCATCCCTTTCCCCAAACATACTTACATTATAAAAAATGTTGCCAAACTCAACTAGAGATGAAAAATAATTGCAGTTAAAAGAACATAATTTAAATTTTAGTATAAGCAGACTGACCTTAACAGACCAGAGATGAACTTTATTTCCCTGGGGGAAGAAGGAAGTTGAATCACACGTAGGGTTAATGCAAGACTGCAGATAATTTAGATCCCTATTTATTTACCTTCTTCCCTAAATTACAGCTAAGGAGTACTGCATTCAGTGTATGTATGAATAGTCTAATCAGGTACATCATTAGCTGCCTCAGCTTCAGGAAAGAACATGTCTAATAAGGTTACTTGCAAAATTATTAGTGCAAATGATTTACTGAGAATGTCTGTAAGAGGTCCAATTCAGACACCCCTGACAATGAAAACAGGGAAACATAGCACAAGAAAATTAAAATCCTACAAATGTTTCTAAACTTGCATACAAATTACCATATTCCATTATAATGTATTATTTGAGAACTATTGTCATAGTATTATTAAATATTATATTATAATGCAAATGCTGCAAAAAGCAGAGACAGGATTTCTCTGCAAAAACTGATGATACATAATTTCAGAATTTTGCACACTTTCTCTTGCCTCCTTAGTGTTCTCCTGCTTTAACTCTCTAGAATCCTGTATTCTCTATTGATGCATGGTAGGGCACAGACTGAGAAGTTCAAGTTCAGTATAAACCGCTCACACTGGAACCCTATAACTCTTGGAAAGCACAATAAATACAGAAACTGCTACTAGACCCCAGACTGCTGCAACAGTAAGAGTTTACAAGTCATCTACTGAGATAGTCTGTAATGTATTTTCACATTTTCATCTGAGGGTGAGGGAGGCAGGGGGAGAAAGCCACGGCTGCATGAATGAAACACTAGCGGCCACACTACTCCTCTGCTGACAACAGCTGCCACTAAAGGAGAAGCTGGAGGAAGAACAGACCCATTGGGTAAATCCACTTTTTTTTTTGCTGCAAGCACCAAAAGGTCTAAATCTTCTGTGAACCATGAAACAGACAAACAAATGTTTGATAGAAATATAATTCGAGAAAATAAAAGCCCTGGTCAGTTTAGCAATGAAATATACTGGTTATTTGACCTCTTGGAGGAATAAATCTGCAGCACGCACCAATTACATCCAGACTGTGATGTGAAAAATCTCCCCAAATGGTTCCTGAGGAAGCAACATAACCTTTAACATGAAAAAGTTTACCCTGTGCTGGGATATTGCATTTCAAGGGTCACTGTTGTTGCAGTTTAATTGCTTGCCCTGTAAGTACTGCCCAGACATTGTGTTACACTGATGTACTATTCTACTCCATGAACTGAGGTCCTGCCAAGCTTAGAGCAATCTTTTACAAGTCAGCCATTAGATTTCTTCCTCAGGATGCCTTTGAGAGGAATGATGTAAGACCAAACACAAAAATTGAGCATTAAGGAGTGGGAGCACTCTGGAAAATGCACTACAACATGAATCCACTCATAGAGAATTTTAGATAGAATTTTGTAAAAAAATGGGATTTTGTCTGGTTATATCTTTGTAAAAGAGTAGAAGAAAGCACAAGAAACACGAAATGTGAAAGAAAAATGAAGGTTCTTTAATGACATTTGGAAATCAGTGGACAGCAGGCAAACATTCTACCTGTCACATCAGTTACATGGACCATCAAGGTCTGCATAGTCCTGCCATTATTCTCTAGATATGTGAGCTCAGGGAAGCGATGGAGACCTGGTAAGCAAGAGATAGTTAAACAAACCAACCCACATACTGAAGCCTTGTAATGCCATTACTGTCTGCAGCATTTTTCTAGCAGTCACTCTGAAGATTTTCTCTCTTTGCTCTACCTGCTGCTTCATTCCACCTGCTCCCATTCCATGAAGATCTGCTTCCAAGGGTACCATGAGCAAATCCTGCACAATACATCGCCTAAAGGCAGGCAAACAAGGAGCCCTCTGGCCAGTTTGCAACCATGCAATGCATCACCCTGCACAGCATCTCTCTTCCTCTGGACTTCCGTAAACTTTCCGGAGAAGAGACTTTCATTTTCTTTGTCATGTCCAATACTGAAAAAAAGAATAAGAAGATCTGAAAAGGTGACTTCCATCTAGCCTCCTGACAGTCACAGAAATAATGAACAGTAGTAAAGCTGATTCATGGTAGGAGATGTAGAGCAGAGGCTCATACAGTTATTGTGTAAGCCGAGGTCTGAAGACAAGAATGCAGAACTGAGTCTGCAAAGCACAGGAGGAACCCTGAGAGAGACCTGTTCACTGTTTTGAAACAGGTCCATAGAGATATTGTTCTGCTTTCAGAAGTTACAAAGGAGAAGGAAGCAGGGAAGAAACAGAAACCACAAAAAGAAAATTCCCCATAGATGTTTCCTCAGGATTTTTGCAGCTACCGTCTGGTTTGAAATGAAGGGTTTAATTCCACAAGTTCACAAGTATCACACATTTTATAAGTAGGAACAGGAAGGGGAGGTAGTTTGGCATGAGGGTAAGAATACAGGCAAGTATGCAGTTAGTCCGCGATCCAGACACAGAATTAACATCTCATGAATGAATCATGCCATACAGGCTGACAATCTGACAAACCTAACCTGAGCTACACCAAGAAATCAAGTCTCTAGAACTACCTAGCCCTTTGTCTTAATCTGTGCCTCTGTCTGGCATCTCTTCATGCCTGACACTGTTTATGCAGTTACGGTCTCCAGGCCCACACTGGTGAACCACGGGTGACAGTCATTTCGAAACAAGCAAAAATCCTGCAGCATGGGCTGTCTGAATGCATTTGGTTGGTGTCTGTGTCAGAAATGGTTGTGCTCTGATACGAAAGATCTAAAAAGGCACTGGAGAGCAAAGTCTCTGAGTAAGAGACAGACGAGCAAAGTCCTTACATTACTATTTGTCCCTGAATTAAGCCTAGCCTGAGAAGAGGAGTTGTGTACTAGGGATTAGATTCACTAGAAATAAGAACCATTACAGTTTGTGCATTAAAGGGATCAGGCAGCACCTGTGACCAGCACTCAGAGCATATCAATTCTGCATTTCCACGCCTGTGGCACCAGAGGAAAAAACAACGTTATGGCTACAACTGAATCATAGTCTTTTGATGATTCACTCACAACAACCCTAGGGCACAATAAAAAATTGTGGCTTCCACGGTCTGCTGTCTCTCATAAGGGCTGAAATTTCAGACAGCCATGACTTGAGTTCAGATGCATTGCTAATGCATTGCTGTCAACATGGGGAGGGGAGGAAAGACAGACAGACAGCAAGACAGACAGCAAGACAGACAGCAAGACAGACAGCAAGACAGACAGCAAGACAGACAGCAAGACAGACAGCAAGACAGACAGCAAGACAGCAAGACAGACAGCAAGACAGACAGCAAGACAGACAGCAAGACAGACAGCAAGACAGACAGAAAAGGAAGAAAGAGGAAAGGGTTTCCCATTTGGGCTTTGTGAGGTGAAGGCAGAGGAGATACTCTAACATGCATCACCGAGCTACACTATATGACAGCACATACAGGTCCTTGGGAAAAAACACTTCCCCAAACACCTGGAAAAAATGTTGCTCTAAGAACCTGAGCAGAGATGAAGGCTCAGAGGCCAAGAGAAAAGCTAGGACAAGCACAGTGTTCAAGGTGACAAAAAGTTCAGGTGTCTCTTTACACATCCAGAGAGGTTTTCTTTCATCACTGCAAGTGACATTACACTACTGGGGACAAAGCCACCCTGCAGACTCACTGCTGTGATCCCCGGTCAGGCATCATGCCTTTGCACTGGACAACAGTCAATTTCAAGCAGACCTATACAAGGAACTTTCAGCCCATAATTTGATATGTCTGGTTTTCCTTCTTTTTTTCTCCAAGCACAATTTCTCAGGAGGCTGGTTGCAAAAATCTTGATCTGCTTTAAAGTAGTGGCAAATGCTTTTCAGAGCCTGTTGTTCTATATGCAAGCACTGTACCAGCGTGGTGGGTTTCAAACTATATCCTGTAGAGCAGTAGGTCATTTGTCTTGTGACTGTCCATCTCCACAGTCACTGGAAGCAAAAGGGCGATGCTGAAAAGAAAAAGGAACTTGTGACTTCCAAGAGTAGTAGAGCTGGGCCACGTAGAGCTGGGCCACAACTTCCTGCAAGAGTGGCAGGACAAGACTCAGTCATAATAATTGTCCAAGATACAGCACCTTGCTTTTACTCTTCTGCAAAGCTTTACTTTCTGTTTACTGCGTTCACCTTTCTGTTAGCTGGAGTTTTCTTAGACAGATGCAACTGTGTAGTCCTTGAGCTGCCCATGACTCAGCCACCCCCTCCCAAGCACATCTCTCCTACTGTACTTCTACAGCAGGTTCCCAACAACATCTTCTTGAGAACATATTCCCCACGATCACATTTTCCTAAGTTCAGGACAGTGGCACAAGAGATTATCAAACAGTTTAGCAGATAGAGTTTAGATGTAGAGTTTGGAGTGGGGGAGGGAAGTGACAGATGAAACAAAAGGTTTGGGATGTGGATGCAATTTCCAGTATGAAAACAAATAACATTCTGAACTTAGCAATTCAATTCAGTCTTCAAAACTCATGTTCCTTTAACATTCAACTCAAAGATTACCTTTTGTGGGTAGGAGGGCTGGCAAAGCTTGAGCGCTGTGAAACCCGCCAAATGCCAATGGGAATGACAAAATCACTCTTAAATTAGAATGTGCACTCATGCAATGTGGCTCATGCCACAAAATAACTGAGGAATATAATTGTTCTCATACTCCATGATTGGTACCTCTTAAAATACAGGAAAGTGGTCTTCGCTGAAGAGATGGGGATTGCACTAAGCTCATACAATAAAACAAATTCCAGGCACTCAGCCCTCTATCTTAGAGCAACTTGCTATTATTAAGCAATAACTAAAGCATCTTGGTATTATTAAGCAATAACTCCTTGAAAATACAGCATCCAAAGTGAAAACAAATAGCTCAGAAATGCAAGGCATCCAGGAGTTAATTTTTCTAAGTTAACAGAGAAGCAGAATCCACCTACATTTCTGACATCTTCCATTAGTAAGTTTTCTAGATGAGCAATTCATGACACTGAAGAAACGAGATCATTAGAATGTGAAATGAAGGGTGATGGATGGAGACTGCAGCAAAGAAAATGATAAATCATGATCTGAGCTATAGATGTGCAATTCTGGAGAACGTGGCTGCTTCTGACTCCACCTGATTGTGTTAGACCACAGCTTTCCAATTACATCCCTCTCTATTCTTCTGCTGTGAAACTAAACCAGGGATGTAGCCCTCATGAATGAACTATAACCAAGAAGCAACTGAGAGGTCCTAAGTATGCTACTGTATAAATCACTGTGGAACACACATCTGCAATACTATGTACAATTATGGTTTTTCCACCTTGAAAAGAACATAATAGAACTCGATAAAATAATGTTGCAATTCTGTTGATTGAGAGTCACAAAGCAGCTTCCAGATAAGAACAAAATAAATAGTTTAGATCTCTGCAGCTTGGAAAAGATACGACTGAGGATAAATATGATAGAAAGCTTTAAAACCATGAATGGTATACAGAATTTGAATAGGGGATGACTCTTCATTATTTTTTATACCACACGAACTAGGAGGCAGCCAGTAAACTGATCAAGTAGCTGGTTTAAAACAAATGAAAGAAGGGATTTTTTAAAATAACACACACTTGAATTGGGGAATTAGACAAGGGGTTTCTCTGGAGGCCAAAAGTATCAATGGCTCCAAATGTAGTTAGATTAAATTCATTGAGGATAGGTGTATCAGTGACTATCAGACATGATGGTTCAGATGGAGTACTTGGCTCAGAAAATGGCTCAGATGGCTAGAAGTTAGAAAGATACGTTGGGGAATATTCACCCCAAACCTCCTCTAGCAGTGGAGTGGAAAACACAGAGTAACACTCAAAAGTCTCAAAACCATCTCCCTTGGAAGACAAGCCTGACCACTGACCCAGGCAGATTCACTGTGCCTGTGGAATGGCATGCCTAGTATCACAAATCACTTTGGGAATGCCAGCTAGAAAGAGATTTAAGAATAGGATGAATCAATTTCACCGGATTACAGAACAAAGGCAATTATTTGGATTATACAATTGAGAGGAAAAACAGGTGCAGTAATTCTGAAGGAGCTCTGCCATAGGCTTTCATTGCCTCCTTGAATCTTGGGAAGTGTCTGTTTTGTGCAGTCTTCTGGGGAAATGAGGAAAACAACAAAGTGCATTAATATCTACTTGAAATGTAATTCTGATTTTCTGCTCTGGATTCTGTCCAGTGCTTCCTCCCACATCAAGGTGAAGACAAACCCAGCAACACTTCACTACTGAGTATTATTTCAGAGAACTAAGATTGAGATGCTTCCTAAGCATTGGCACAAAGGGCTTGAATTCACAATGCAATAGGAATTACGTATTTGACGCATTCACATAATGACTTAGAAGTATAGTCTCACTAAATGTCTGATTTTTTTTCTTAGGGTGTCTTTTCTTAAACCTCTGATACTGCCTTTCTTATCCCTCACCCACTCTTTAATACAGGTAAGTGCACTATCCTGCAGCCATAGTTAACTGACTTACAGGAGGCAGGCAAAGGAAACAATCCTAAATGCATCTTGGGGCAAGCTCACTTTTGGTTGTTGGGGGAGACTTTTTAGATGCAGTGATTTCTTATAATTTACATGCTTGGATTATCACAGATTAGGCTGCTTCCCTAGACAACAAAATCCTCTTTCTGATCTCACAGTGTCACATGAATCACTAAGCATGAAACATATTCATGCTATAATGATTTTCTGATAATCTCATGACCTCTAACAGAGTGCACGATGCAGCTAGATACGGTACACATCACATTAATATTGCTGACAACTCACTTGACAACAGGGAGTTTACACATCATCACCTATTTCCTACAATACAAGCAAAACATCCCATGCTCATCTGAAACTTTTTCTCAGCTGTTCAAAGCATTTTGGGGGTGACTATGTTACACCTAAGCGTTTCAACACTAGTATCACAGAATCAGAGAAAAATTCATATACCATGGCACTTGGGATTTTCAACTCGTCTTTGGGAGCACGCAGAGACCAAACATCATACACACACCAGACAGGTTAAGAATCCATGCAGAACCCTGCTTGCCCAGTGGAGGGACAGCCCTGTAAAAAGTCATCTGTGTAAAGCACCAGAGTAACAGCTCAATTATTTGAGCAATGTGAGGATCCTATACTGTTACTTAATATACATGTGCATCGTTTTCTTGATGCAACTTGCCATTCTAAGAGCTATCTTTGTTTTTCTCATTTCACTTCCTACATTCAAAATGTCACCAGCCATCACTTCCCAATAGGCATGTCACACTGAAAAAGGCCAGTGACTCCCAGACACTAATTTTTTTTCCAGCACATTAGGTATGTATGAAATCCATTCAGGCTCAGTGTCTCTGAAGACAATGTTGTTCAGGTCTCCATGGCCTCCCTGAAAGGTCCCTAGGACTGTCAGTGCCACATCACGCTTCTCAGTCTCTGCAAGATAGGGTTGTTGCCATCTAGAACTTCATCTCCTCAAGGCCAGTATCTCTTTCCTACCCTTCAGTCTTCTGCACTTTGACTTCTTAAGGTGTTCATGAATTCCTGACTAAACCTCCATCCCAAGCTCTGAAGTGACGGGATCCAGCACAGTCTCACGAGGGGTCAGGCAGTTCAGCAGCCCAAAGAGCCGGTGCCAGGAACTCTGAATATTGGTATAGCCTCAGAATTCATTTGGTGCTTTTGCCTTCTATTTCATCATAAACTTAAACAATAACTAGGCTGTGAACCTGGGATCTTTGTTCTCTCATGCACTTTCTTACTGCATTCTCACTGGATAGATTTTCCCTTTGCTTGGACCGCAAACTCTACTGGGACAGAAACAACGTCTCTCAGATTCGGGGGAAAATCCAATTCATATTGTCAACAACAACAGGTTTCAGTGAAAATTCTGCACATGCAAGAACTATGGAATTAGGTACAACCTGACAATATTTGGTCATAATATCTGTGACATCTTTCAGAATGATCTGGTTTGGAAGAGTTACCAGCAAAGCAAAGAGACAGCACCCACCCAGTGTGATTCCATGGACTAACACCTGCCTTCACTCACAAGCTTCTTGTAGTCATCATGAAAATGCTGAAATACATCTTTTCATGCCAAGATCTTTCACCAGGGAACTGATACTGTGAATGGCATGGACAATGATGGGTGTAAGTTAACTAGAGTATGGGCTCAAGAGAGCTGGGCTGCAGCACCATGAAAGGGAAGACTACCAGGGCAAACACAAATCTGAAGCAGTGTCAGTTCTTTTCCTCCCAGAATTGCTCAGCTTTGTGTTTTGCCAGTCAGGAAGTCAGAGTGCACACTGAAAAGCAAAGATCTAGTGCTCATAAAAAATTGCTACTTTTCAGACACTTTAATTTGCAAGCATTACCATCTGAGCAACTTCTGCTACTTAAATTTTTCTTTTAAATGTAATGAAAACAAAACTGTTGCACATTAAACCAAAAGAGGATGCTGTGTTATCTTATTTTCTTCATTGTTGTCCCTGAAGTATCAGCCTCATCATAAACAATCCTTTTGTCCTCCAGGTACACCACAAACAAATATATGCAGACAAAACCATTTCCAGCTCTTTTTTCATGAGTGAATGTTCTCTGCACCCTGTAGTGCATTATCTCTAAAACGTCTTCCAAAGATCAAATCCATCCCATGGTTCCTATAAAAGGTCACGTTTTGCAATGTAGCCTACAGAACAATGACATTTCAAGGATCAAAGAAAAGGTTAAAATATTCCTATAAATCTATTCTTGGGACTTTTAAGTATTTTCTACGCAAAGGGAAATGTCATTTTTCTTCAGGAGCAACTGAGGGCTCTGTGATGGGTAATGGGTCTGTTATGTTTTATATGGTGAAAGAAAGATGCACTTCACTCCCCAACTCATGCAAATAAAACCTAATTTAATTTTAAACCTCATTTATTTATTTAGATTTAATCCAAAACTCCCACATCAAAGCAAACAGAAAAACAACAAATACTATTGGGGCCTTAATAAAAAGAAATTGCGGCAAGCCAAAATAAAACCCAGAGGAGCAGCTTCTGCATAACGTTATAAATTATGGCCTTGTAGAGCACCCCAGCCCGTGAAATCCTTTACTCAGTCAGGCTGACGCCAAGTGAATGCTGAGGATTTAATTCAGTCGCTTAATGCGCTGTAAATCTGAGCTGGCATTGAATTTTGAGATCTGGAGCTTGGTGGTTAGAATTACGGCAGCGAGGTGGAGAAGCTTTTGTGGCGAGAAAGCAGACGGTACCCTCTCTGGGCTCCCAGGAGGCCATTTCCAGGTTCTAAATGAAATGAGCTTATGGCTCCCACTCACTTCTTAATTAGTACTAAATTACACTCACACAGACGGCAGATACTATACACAGGGGAAAGAGAGTGGCAAGCTAGAAAAGACTGGAAGATAGTGAGAACTCACACTTTCTATTTCCCCTGCCTCACCTCTGCTGCTTGGGTCCCTCTGGCTCACGTTACGTTTCTAACTTCACACGTTCTTTACTTGAAATAATTTGCAAAAGGAAAACTGAATGGCTCAGGAATCAGAAGGAAGATATAAAACTTCATTGTTTTAGCTGGAATTGGATTTATTCACACCAGTTCCTAGGCAGGCAAAACTCTCCACAGCAAAAATCTAAATACTGCAGAATCAAATGGGCTGCCTCACTCTTGGCAGTCTCACCAGCGCCACATGGAGGACCAGACAATCAACCCAGTCTTCAATTCCTGCACACCAAGCATAAAACCCATTGGCAAGAGAAGCACTGTGCATTTTAGCCTGTCTTGATATTCACAGTTACAGAGTAAAACTATTTAACTTTCCGGCGCTGGCACGAAAATCTTTAGGAGTAAAGTATTGAGGGCACGAATCTGATAATGGCCTAAAGAGAAATTTACCTCATACCTGACCAATGGGAATTCTTCAGAAAGGAAAACAATGTTCCCCCAGTTTCCCTTATGAGTCTGAGATCTGTCTCTTTCATATTTGTGGCTACAGCTTAGGCAACTGGCTTCTGCTCCTCCTTGTAAACATTGTTAGACTGGCATCAGTGCCAATAGTGGCTTTATGGGGCACCTTAGCAGAGTCAGGCTAAAACCAGGACACCAGGAACCAAGTTATTTTGATCACCCACAGCAGCTCGCAGACCTGTTTGTAGGCATCCAGCACACACACCACAAATATTCCCACTCAGCCCAGACACAACCTCCACAGATGCTTTCGTGTTACAGACTGTTTTTGTGAATTCCAGATGCTGCATAAAGCCATACCCAGAATAGCTGAGACCGCTGTGACCATGTTCTAATTGTAGTTCTAATAATCCATGTTCTAATCATCTTCAAATTAGTTATAGGTTACATAAGAGGTTTCTGACTCTAGATGGAGAATCCTCACCCCAGGCATCTGGGTCTGACCCCATGCTCTCTTGCATATTATGAATATAATTTTCATTATTTACTGAACTCATTTGCTGTTGTTTGCTGTAACTTTTTGTTGGGGTTTTTCTGCATTTATTATTTTTTTTATATTTCCTATCTTTCTCTGGATCGTCCTTGCTTATTAATTACCAGTCATTCAATCATGTCAGAAGACTTTCCATACTGAACTGCTGAAAGGTTTATTTTTGTACTTCCTCCTCTTTTCTCATGTCCATATATACTCACTGACCACACTAATTGTGTAAATTCTGGACGTGTTCAGAGTTGCACCAGACTTCCTATTTGTGTCTTTCCCAAATGTTGAAGCATCCAATTCTGCTCTGTGTTCTCTTTATACTGATAGTTTACATTCACTTTATAATCTAGACAGAAGCCCTGCAATTCTTAAAACCCTTGGTCCCCTGTCAGATCTTAGTAATCATAATCTACAGACAGGACTTAACTGAGCTGTGCCTAGGAGACAAAGGATTTTTATCCCTAAGAGCCTCTTTGATATACAGAAATAGAGTTGTATAATAGAGAATGTGCTTGTGCAAAAGAATTCATTGGACCTATAAGGACCTATAAGGACCAGGGCTCACTTGTCTTTTGTGCTGTCTAGTGCTTACAAGACATGAGGACATGAACAAAAGATTCCAACCTTCAGCATAGCCCTAATAAAGACTTCCAGCTATTACAAAACTTAACAAAAAACACCCCATCTTCCCCCCCCCAAAAAAA
>VYXF01009867.1:342476-358224 GCA_013397295.1 Polioptila caerulea
AAAATACCCCAAACCAAACACCCCCCACCCCCGCCAAAGTTAAGAAGACTATGTTATTTCAGAATTGCCTTCATTACTTCTGCTACATGACTTTGGTCTGTAATGCAACAATCTATTCTGTTCCACTTTCTTAAAATAAACAACTGGTCTGTAGCTTGTCAACAAAGCTCCATTTTCAATCACCCAGAGAGACAAGGCAAAGCACATCTTGCAGTGCTCCTATCGCTGTAAGAAGGGTTTGGGGGCACTTCAAGCTGAGGATTTCTTTTGCTTTGCCTTAGAGTGATTTGCTGCCTAAGATATGACAGATTTGTGTTGACAACTGGACCTTACAAGTTTAAGGAAATCCTAAAGCAAGAAGGGAATATTTATTGTCAATCTTGCTCTGGATCCAAAATTCTCTTCCTTCTAGACCAGAGCACCCATTAAAACAATAAAAACTGGAGATGATAACACAGTGGCTAACAGAGGAGTGGATAGTGTAAGGCCAGATCACCTTGTACAACTTGATTCAGAATAATACAAGTCTGTCACAGAAAGAGTAATGATAGTTTGCTGCTTTCAACAGGACTTGTGGCATTTACTTTTTGTATTGAATGTTAAACCTTCACCTTCTGCAGAGTCAGGCTCAGCAGAGAAAAAAAGCACCAACTAGGATTTCAGCAAAGAAAAAACTACCAGGGATGCAGTGGGGGAAAAAAAAAAAATCAATCTTTCCCTTCTACTAACAAATAAACCATAATCCTACCTGCACATAATGTAGAACATCTTTGAACTTTACAGTGCTGCCAGGATTAAAGGAGATTAATTTTTTTAAAATGGGAAAGACATTAAGATTCTTCAACATGTATAAGGCACAGACAGCAGCTGAGCTATACAGTTTGAGCTGAGAAGCAATTTGCATTATGTGTGTGAGGGAAGAAGGCAGTTGCTCACCTGTGCTGCCTCATGATCTTTACAATCAACAGACATAGAAAAGATGCACTGACGAAGGCAAAAAATTGCAGGGGAATTCAGAAGACAGGCTGCCCTGTCCCCTTCTTTGAGAAAACTCCAAGAATAAATCAAAGAAAGGATGAAGAGAGAACAAGCGCAGGGAGCTGTCAGCACACTGCAGTTTTGGGCTGTTCAGTTTCCACACCAGGGAATCAGGGATCCATTTCATGTGCTGACCTGACCAAGGAAAATGACAGAGAAAGACAAGGACACGTAGCAGGGTTGCTAGCTTGAAGTTAGTAGTACCAAAGGTCTCGGAACTGGTCTGAATAAATCAGCACAATTAGACCCCAATTACAGTCTTTATGCGCTACCACAATATAAATATTTAATAAGAAGCATGATGACTAGAGGATCATTGTCCTTCTGCAGCTAAGCAGTGTTAGTGAAAGCAGAGCTTCTGGACAAGAGTAGCTATTCCAAAAAGTCACACAGGAACAAGACCATACATTTAGAACAAAGACACCTGGAAAATTTGGCACTATAACTGCATGTGCTTTGGAGGTAGAGATTCCAGGGAAGAGGCAGAAGAAACTCGGACAATGTGAAGAACAAGCCCCCAGCTGAGACCATCTTCTCCTTTCTGCTCAGACTCCAAAGAGGTCATGGCATGGGCTGCACAGCAAGAGTTCCCTGGAGAGCATGGGTGAGAGAGGATGGTCCAGACCTACAGGTAAGAGTGAAGGAGTGGGGTCCTCAGATAAACTAGAGACCTAGCTGGAACCTGGAAACCCTTCAAATGCTTTTCATTCCAAGAGTTACAGGGAAGATGTAGACTTCAGCAAGACTAGTAGTCTTGGTTCAAAGGTGAAATACAGTCCTTATAAGAGATATTATAAGGAATTTAAGGCTTTAAAAGATTTTTTTAAAGGCTTTACAGAGTAAAGCAGATTCCAGCAAAAGCAAGATCCTTAAAGTGGCTAATGAAATTCTTTAAAATTCTAAGACATGAGATAAAAGACACAGGAGGACGTTGGAAACGAGAAGTTAAATTACAGAACTTCCTCAAAGCAGAGGAAATTGTTCTCTGTAGTTCAAAAGATAAAAAGCATACGGAAACTAAAATAGAGGCTTAAAAAAAGCCTTTTAAGTTGCAGTTGGTATGTTTTCAGCAAGGTACACCTTTCTCACATTTTTACTCTATGTATATAAATAAGATTTCTTAATAAAAAAGGTCCATTAGAAAACATAAACTTACAGGATTAATTTATTAGAAGAAGAGTTTATAAGAAATTCTGGGCCATTAGAAGTGTTAGTAGCATAGCAAAAGACCAGACCCAACAGCCAGATGAGGATGGCCATGTTCTTCCCTACCAGGTAACATTTCAGTCTGATAAAAAGAGAGTCAAGACAGAAGGCATCTTGCGTGACAGGACAGCAGCAATTCAACAAAGCAGTGAGCCCAGAAGACAGCACGAGCTGTGGAACACAAGCATGGTGCTGCCTGCCTTCAGGCCGTGCCAATGAGAGAGCATCGGGGGACACAGCACACTCGTAGGGTGCACAGATGGTACATGTCTGTGAAAGGGGTTCCAAACGAACGGGCAAGTGTGAATGAAGGCACCCTTTGCTTTTATTCACAAACCAGGGAGCTGGGCTGTCAGGTGCTGTGTAGTACCTTGGTTGTCATATTGAACCTGCATTTGTAGGACTGCAGCTCAGCCCTAGGCAGAATGGTGCAGGAAGTGTCCTGTGCTTTCAGGGAAGCAGGAGAGGAAACAGCTCAGGTTCCTACCCTGGACCAGCTCACTGTCTTACACTGACAGGTTCAAGAAGACACACAAATTTTCAAGGAAAGGCAAAGGTGGTCTGAAGAATAAAGTCAAATTGTCATAAAGCTTTAAGGAAGTTCACTCACTCCTTCCTTCCCTCCAAGTTTTGTTAGTCTCTTCAATGTGGCAGAGATGAGGCACGGTATCGTGGGCTGGGATTGTTACAGAGAAGCACAGCTGCACTATCCTTCTTCAGCAGAGCTCTGGCTGCCAGGCTGACAGCCAGGAAAGCCAGACTGAAAAGCTGCTTGCAGAGACAGTAGACACCTGACAAAAAGTCATCCTGGCTGATAAGGCACTGTTGCAGCACACAGCATTCTTCTCAGTTGTCAGAAGAGGTCCTTCTTGAAAAGCTTCTCACATAAGGGAAGGCATGTAGACTCTCTTGGTTTCAGGATGACAGAGAAAGCAAAAGGCTGAAGAAATGCATTATGGAAAAACAAGAAATTCTATTATTATGACAACACCTATAGAATTATAGAATTTTGGAATGGTTTGGGTTGGAAGGGACCTTGAAGAGCATCCATATTGGAACCAACCTGACATGGGTAGGGACACCTTCCACTAGACCAGGCTGCTCAAAGCCCCGTTCAGTCTTGCCTTGAACACTTCCAGTGATGGGGCATCCATAACCTCGCTGGGCAACCTGTTCCAGTGCTTCACCACCCTCACAGTAAAGAACTTCTTCCTAACATCTCATCTACACCTACTCTCTTTCAGTTTAAAGCCACTCCCCACTGTCTTGTCACTACTGGAAGGTTACAATAAAATGTTCCTGGAGCCTTCTCCAGCCTGAACAGCTCCACCTCTTTTACCCTGTCTACACAGGAGAAGTGTTTCAGCCCTCTGATCATCTTCCTCACTTTCCCCTGGACTCAATCCAGCAAGTCCATATAAGTTCTTATTATATTGGAGACCACAGAGCTGGACTCAGTACTTCAGGTTGGGGTCTCATGAAATGGAGTAGAGGGAGAGAATCATCTCCCTCATCCTGCTGTTCACACTGCTTTTGGCGCAGCCCTGCACATGGTTGGCTTTCTGGACTGCAGGAGCATAGGTTGGGTCATGTTGAGCATCTCATCCACGAACATCCCACAGTCCTTCTCCTCAGGGCTGTTCTCAATCCATTCTTTGCCCAATCTGTGTTTGCACTTGGGATTGCTCCAAGCCAGGTGCAGAACCTTGCACTTGGCTGTATTGAAGTTCATGGGATTCACACAGACCCACCTCTCAAACCTGCCAAGGTCCCTCTGGATGTCATCCCTTCCCTCCAGGCTGTCAACCACAGCACACAGCCTGGTGCTGTCAGCAGCCTTGCTGAGGGTGCCCTCAGTCCCACTGTCCATGTCACTGACAAAGGTGTTAAACAGTGCCAGTCCCCATACCAACCCCTGAGGAATGCCACTTGTCACTGGTCTCCACCTGGAGATTGAGCCATGGGCCACAACTCTTTGCTTGTGACCATCAATTCCCTATCCACCAAGTGATCCAAACAGGTTGTACCTCCACACACGCTACTGACTCAGTTTGTGTTTTGGTGCTTCCACAACCCAAGTACTTTTAGAGAAATGCCAAGTCTCCCAGAGTTAGCATTCTTCTTTCCAGAAGCAGTCTGCGGTGTTTTGAAGTACTCTGCAGAACATTTCATTTATGTCTCCATATGATGAAATAGAAAGGCCATGACCCAAAATGTATTAAGTTGGAAAAAGATATCATCTTTGACTCCACAAATACAGATCTCTAGGCATTTATATTACAGTACTGAGGAGACACCAGGATGTGGTATGGGATCCTGCCAAAGTTGTGTAACCTGCCTCTAATAGCTCAAGTTACACATATGTAGGACTGGATACAAAGCAGAGATTATTAAAATCAGACATTAAAGATGAATGGAACCTTTCTAAAGAAAGATATTACACAACAGGATGAGAATTTGTTCACTGGGTAAACTTGCCCTGAAGCTAAAGTAGGGATGCCCAACTCACCAAAGGAAGTTAAGGGTCAATAACAAATTAATGGGATCCGTGGCCCCATTAGTCTTCCCATAATAAATACCAGCTCAAATCAAACCTTCTTCCTGAAATACCTGAAGACATTTTATATTGGCAACAATTTTACCTTATTGAACCTAAAATCATATAAAAGTGATTTAAATGTACTGAACTCAAGACGCTCCCTGAAATGCAGAAGGCACTTTGAAATGGTACCACAGCAGAAGGTAGACTGATACCATAAATTAGTGCATTAACCTTCAACTCCTGGACAGCTGAGTGAGGGCACCAGGGTAATAAATTTTGGCATTGCCCCCACAGGCTTTGGTGGGTATCTGCCCGTTGCAGAAGTTACAGAGTATGGCAGCATTCTGCAAATGGCATCATCCGCTCAGAAATAGCACACAGCTGGGACAGATGGGGATAGCACAAGCAGAGCTATTCTGAGTTCGCAGCCTTGGAGAAAAGGATGGATAAACAGAAATAGAATATGAAGTTTACAACAATGGAGGATTAAGAAGTGCTGGCAAATTATGGGGCAGGACATGCCCATTTCCTGCTCTGACTTCCTTTCCTTTTCTGGTTTGTAGTTACAATTTCAGCTTTTATCTGATCTCTTTCACACAAAAGTCTGTGCAAGCAGTAATGAAACCAGGCTTAACTGTTCATATTACCAAACTGAAATGGCACTTTCATTAAGTCCAGCGAGCTAAAAAGACTGGCTAGCACAAATTACCAGCTGCATTCCTACCTCTCCTAATTTCAGTGATTTCTGCAGTTAAGACACAAAATAAGATCCCTGAACAGCAGCTTGGGAGTTGTATGTTCAGCCTGCTCATCAAGCCCAGACTGGAGGTAGATTTTGAAAATATTTTATTTCTCATGGAGGCACTTAAAAGAAATAGCCAGATTCTCAGTGGGAGCTGGATATTGCCCTCATGTTAACAACTTTTTAAAAAAATGGTGAAGAAAACGGACTTTAGGGCAAATGCAATACTTCTGGAAGTCAGGTTGCCATTATCAAGGCATGACTATTGTCCAGTGTGACAAAACATCTCGAGGACACTTAAGGGCAATGAGGATATATTTTCAATCTCAGAAAGACTCATCTCTGTGAAGACCTAGGGCTTCCTGTGTCTTGGTAAGAAAAGGAAGCATGAATTACAGCCAGATTGTTGCTTAGGGACTGCTTTAAACTGAACCTGTGTTCTCCAGAAACCAAGTACTGAGGGAATTAAACAATAAACCCAAGCAGTATTTTCTCACTTATTATTGATTTATTCCCTTGTGTTGCAGGTAAGGGAAGGGGAAAAAAGGAAAAGAGGAAAAGTAAGAAATCCTGGTAAGCAAATATTCCTCCACAGCTCACATGTACTCCTCATATTGACGCTTCAGACAATACCAGCAGTCAGCACCTTGCCTCAGCTGTGGCTGAGTTGTCTTAAGAACATAAGGAAAGCATGCAGATCACCTGGAGGTTTGGGATCATATGAGAAAAGTCTCTCTGTACCACTCAATCTCCTACCAGAGCACATTCCTGCCACATTTTATAGCAGAAGAGACAATCTATTTCATTGCACATGTGCTCACACCGGTACTGCTGTCAGGACCTCAACATGTTTTCCCCAGAGTGCACTTGGTTCTGAACACCTTGAATCTGGCAAAACCACAGAGAGCAATGCAACTGGTCCTTCCTCTCCACCAAAAATGACACCAAGTGTGACATTGTTGTGTTGGATTTATGGAAAAAATAACTTTTAAGCTACTCACAACACAATACCTTACTCATTAGTTCTGGCTAACAGCTGGAGCTCACCTAAGCTGTTTGCCTGGACATTCTCAACTCTGTGTATTTTACACTGTGAATTTACTTCAATTATTGAATGGGGAACTTGGGCGCTGAATGTAAAACTAAACCCAATATTTTTCCACAAAGCAACGTGGAGGAGACTGTTGAAGGATGCTGCTACAGAAAGGCGTAGGATTACAGACTGTTGTCCCACAGAGACCTGTATGCTAATTCAAATGAGATCTTAAGAATTTTTTACTGAGAATTTCCATTTTCCATTTAAATACATTGAATCTATGTTCTTTGCCAGTGAAATTGCTTAAAATGGCATGAAATTGAATGCCCTCCCAACAAACACCACCTCACAAGACTGATAAAGCAAATGCTGATATTGAGACTAGAAAAGATTAAATTCTATTATTTAGAGTGTAACAGTTTGTAATTAGGGCAGCACTGGTCTTTGTTGGAAATGTAAAATGTTTTTGTATCAAATGCACTAGGAGGATCATCAAATTCTATCACTTTTTCATAGCTTTGAATAAAGATTTTATCATATACTAGGGAACTTTCTTTAATAAACACTTAAACTGATAAAATAAACCTATTAATATTGAATAACTCCCAACTAATCTGCAGATGCCATACAACAGCAAAGCCAAGGTGGCGAAAAGGACAGAATGGTTCAATGAAAGTTTCTGCTCAAATACAACTCTTTGTTACAAAGAAATTGCACTGTAGGCACTGGACATCAGTGCAGCTTTCTAAATGGCTACTAAAGCTGCCACTTTCACGTCTACTGTGCACCACACGCAGCACACAAACAAATAAGACTACAATGCTATTTGCTTTGTGATTTGCATTTTGCAGTGGCAACAGGACAGGCCAAACAAAGCATTTCCTGAACAATAATTATTTACTCCCAGGCTATTAAATCACTTTGGTTTAGCTTGTATTTATATCAGGGTGGGAAGCAATATGCTGTAACAGTTCAAGAACATGGATCCTTACATGGTTGTTTCAGTTTTATAATAAACCAGAAACCTATTAAACTAATACCTGTTCAAGTAATTAACCTATTATAAAGAAAAAGTAAGTCAATGCACCAAGGTTATGCATTTAAAATAACTTTGTTTCTTTCATTAAAATTTCAAAGTCAATGTCAGTGTTGTTTTGTATCTACAATTATTTCATGCACTGTCAGGTTACTTGCAAATCATCACAAATACATCAGGGTCTACCAGGATACTGATTTCAAAGTGCATTGATATTCCAAAATCTTCTCTCTCTGTAGCATCTGGATAGATTGGATTCCCTAGTCTGGTTTTCAGTCATTAAACTTTTCCTTCATCCAGATGAAGAGAATAAATACACAATGCAGATACATTATGTGATCCTTGGCTTTTCAAGTTTTGGTCTCTGTAACTGCAGACTGTCTCTGAACTGTGTTGCTCATTTTCATATGGGCTGAGTTTTACAGTCTTACAGGTCTCTGTGAAGAGAAGCTCTTGTGCAAGACTGACACACTACAGTAAAGCTGATGGTCTAAAGAACTGCACATTCTAATGCACTATTTATCTTTTCCTCTTTTCATACTGTGTTGCTTCACAGGTATTGCTTCAGGTAACTGAAGATAAGCTGTCCTAGGTTTACATCAACCTTCATGCTGGTACAAACAAAACTGCTTAAAATTTTCCAAGTTGAGTACTTGTGTTTCAGTAAGAGCTTGTTTGGCTCCTTCTGATTCTTTTGAAAATAATTAGCCACAATAAGAACTCTTATAGTGCTCAAGAGCTGTCCTTCGTAGCTTGGACCTCTAGAAATTGAAGTTGCTTCCTAACATAATTTCAAAAACAGTATTTATTTTAAAATATTTAAATGTATCTCTTGTGTTATGCAGAATTATTCCATAGATTAAGACTACTTTGTCCTCTGTACAGTGAAAGTGACAGCGGCTCTTCTTATTCAAAGTGGAGAATCTTATCATAAATAATTCTGATATTTGATCCTTTGCTTAAATTGAATCCCAATTAGTTCACCCTAAACAATTATGCATATTCCTGTTACTTTCAAACTCTAGATACAATTACAGCATGTCTTATAAACTGCCTTGTAGTCAAGTTACACCTATGTAAGCTTTTCAATGTCTGTTCTCCTAAGTCAATCCCACACCCTCTTTAGTCATCACTGCTGCTTCTCTGCATTAAGTTTTCACTATGAACATAGAAGCAGATACAGATTCCAAAGACATTTTGTCTCATAAAGTGCACAATTGAGCTCACTTATGGGGACACAGTACTGAAAAAGACCTATCAAAATAATTTATTTACAAGCCATGGCTGGACCACTATGGATAGCTCTGGTATACAAGAATAAACACCTGAGGCTGGCGAGCAGAAGGGGAGTGCACTGAGAGCCAAGCTCTGGAATAAGGTCTCGTAGAGAAGTCAAAAGCCTGGTGGTTTTTGTAACGAGTTATGATTCTGACCATTTTTCTATTCCCCAGGCAACAGTGCGCACCTGCTATCTTCAGAAAGCAATGTACTTGTTGCATGAGCAGTTGCTGTATTCGTCCCCTACTTTCTTAGTGACCAACCTTAGAGATAAGCTTTCCATTTCAAATACCACAGTGAGGCTGCTGTCACAGGCAAGATCTTGACACATACACAAAACCTGCTGCAAAAGTCATGTCCCACTTTCCTGAACCAACAGCTCAGTGCATGCTTTTTTCTTCTGATACACACATTTCATTCACAAAGATACCTCATGGACCCAATGACGTTAAGAAAATTACTTTGATTTATGGTTGCCACAGATCAGACCCTATCAGGCAAACTTTAGAAATGTAAGGAAGAGAGCTTTTCCTGGAGCCCTGCATCCAATCTCACATGCCAGCAGCTGCCCCTTGCCACAAGTGGATGGAGTGGGAATGTGCACATCACAATGAACTCCAGAGCAAATACTATCTGATGAGTCTTTGCCATGCAATTCTTCCCCCTTCCAGAAAGCCAGAAAAATAGTGCAGACAGTCCTTAGGGAGCCCCTTTTCCGTCTAAAGAGAGCCCTTCCTGAAGTGCTGCTTCTTAACAGGTGGACAACTCCCAAAATTCAACAGTAGGAAACATTTTACCTTTAACAAGCCCCAGCCACTCTAACCAGATTGTCAATAAACAGCACATTGCACAGATGGACTAATAACGCAACCCTAATTCAATTGCCTACAACCATCTTCTGTGCACACTCTATTAAAAGCAGCCATTCTGCTTGCAGCAGCTCAGAAATGAGGACAGGGTCCCCTTCTGAAGGAGAGCAGGGAGGAGTGCTGACTTTGATCAGCTGGCAGCTGTGAAGCAGCTCCCTCAGCACCACGCTGATCCGTTGCCTGCAACCTCACACCTGTGTGTGGTGGCCTGCAGCCACCTCAGTGGGGAAAGCAGCTTGCTCTTTATCCTTGGCTAACCTTCCAGCCGTGTGGCTTTTAAGTGACTCAGTTACCTGAAGGAGAAGTCTGACAGCCTCACCCACCATCCTGCATCAATATCTGTATCTGAAGAGATAATTCAACAGGAAACACCCAAGGCCCGTTAAGCTGCATTCTCCTCCTTGCCCTGTTGTCCAAGCAGCCCAAACAGAATGAAGGCTCCCAAAGAATGCGGTGTCCCAGAATTATGGTCAGGTCATGGTGTGGCTCACTGGTCTTTAGCTTATATTAAACTTCTGCACTGATTTCCATATGCTTGCTTTCTCTCAACACTAACTAGGCAGAAATATAGGTATAGGGAAGAGTGACAGGAACCAAAACCCACTGGTATTATTTTCAAAGTTTGTTCTACCTCTTTTAAAGTCAGACCGCCAGAAGCCACAGGCTGATGCATAACATTCATCATTATCTTTTGCAGACAGTACCTTTGAAGTGCACAAGATTCAAATCAGTTGCAAATAGGGGACCTGAGGCCCATTGACAGCCATGCTGCTTGGGGCCAGGAAAGTCCGAAGCACTGGCTCATGCTTCCATCTGCACTCCAGACTGAAGGGATGTAACACAGGCCACGAAGAGTCTGGCTCTGTTTCCAAATGCCATTTCCTCATCTGCCCCGGAGTCAAAGTCGGAGCTACACAATACCTGTCGTAAAGTACATCATCACAGCACACATGCACAGTGAGGACTGATTAGAAGAAGAGTTTAATAAGAGCTTTTCATGTCATTTGCTGTTTGTGTTTCCTGCCTTGCTGTGAGAGCATCCCAGAGCCTCCATGCTTCTTCAGAGAGGAATGTATTTATGCAGAGCCATGACAATTTTTACTTCTCCCTTAATCTCCTTTCAGGAATTGTCACGTGGCCTATGCAGTCTGCCCCCTTTGAGCATCCTCTCCTCCCTTCTCTGCTCCTGGATGATGCTAGTATCCCTAGGAGAACCCATAGCTGCTGAGTACCCCTTTGAAGTTAATGTGACTGGATGGTCTGTTGTGGCCAGCTGGGATCTATCCACTCCACGCTCAGGGCCAAAAGCTCTCTCTAGCCCATGGCTTCGTAGGATTAGCTACTTCTTTGCTACTTTCCTACCTCATTTCTGATATGTAATTTGCTTTAGCATTACCCTGGGGCAAAAATTACTGAATGTTGCCATGGATGTCATCCAGGGTAAGGGTTTGGATTTTTGCTGCAGCTGTCTTCTCCTCTGACATCTTGACAAGCTGTTGGACAGAACTGGTTGAGAACTAGCAGCACTGTTTGCACTTCCAAGAGCTCTTTTACAACAGCCACCCACAGGAAAAAAGGCCAATGGATGAGTAACTGAGCAAGAAGAAATTTTTATGTTAATACAGCCATGTCCATGTGTTTTTTAAGCAGTATGTTCAGGGAAAAAAAAAAAAAAAAAGGAGACTGCATTTATAACCAGTTCTTTTGAAAAAGCAGCTGCAATAGCAATGGAAAACTCAATTTAGTCAAAGAACGCATTGTGATAATAAAAAAATTAGTTTAATCCAGTGCCTGTGACAGCCTCAATAAGCTGAGCTAGAACTGTGTATAATATACCTGGAGAGTTCTCTCAAGTCCTGTCAGTCCCTTCCAAAGGGGGGATTGAGTACTAATTATGCTGTTTTAAAGGATTAGGGCTCTCCAAACACTACCTCACTGCTGACCTAACCTGAGGCCCTACTCCCTTTTTCAGCATTAAAAAACCAAGGGAAAAGTATAATTCCAAGACAGGTGGCATGGAAGAAGAAATCATTTACCATTTTACCTAGAACCATAACATGTTCTAGGCAAGCTCATTTTACCTCTGAGCCATGTAAAATCTGAGATTCAGTGCAGTAATTCACTGCAACACTTATGGACCTCAAACTGGTTAAAAATGAGCAAAGACAGAGATGTCTGACAGACAGGAATTTAGCTGACGGATCTTGCATGCAGATAATGAGCTAAAAAAAAAAGTTGCTGCAAAAAGGAAAAATGTCTGTCAAAGTCCAAGTATGCTAATTATCAAGAATTTAATGGAAACTCACTTCCTGACAAATTGCACGTTAGGATATGAGACAGACAGCTGAATATCTTAATATCAGGTCTCTCTAGGGGGAAAAATAAAAATAAAAAAAAAAAGAAAAAGACTGTTTACTTCATTAAAAAAGAAGTTTCATTGGAAAAGTTAGCTGGGGCTAGATGAGCTCTTGGGAAATAAGGCAATACACTGCTTATTTCAAGAATGGATGATGATGCTTCTAAGAGAGACCTGCAGCCAGGTCCATCCTCCCACAAAAACCCAATAAAAGAATAATCATTCATGCAAGGGAGACAGACTCCTTGAAGAGACACAACAGATAACATGACAAGGGAGCTAGGCCGGCTGACAAGTACTCCAATGAGTCAAGTCTAAGAGAAAAGTGGAGTTCTGAACACGAGTGAAGTGATTAGAAAGAGCCAACATCTCCTGCTCCGATGTTGACAGCACGGGTTAGGCTGACTGAACTGACTGCCAGAGAACATGCAAAACTCGCTTTCCTTTTATTAATTCCTTCTATTGCTACACAAAGTCCCAAGTAAAGGGCATTTGGTTCTTCACAGACACTCAGGAGTGGGTTCTTCAGAAAGCGTGACTGACCAGGCTTCTACACTCACAGCTATGGATAACCTTGGAGCTTTGCAAGAAGAGCAAAGAGCCAGATGAAAATCCCATTGCTCAAGGAACTAGCTGTATTCATACCAATAGCTCTGAATACAGTAACACTTGGCTAAGTCTACAAAGCTTTTCAAAGGTACAGTCAGGAAAAGCTCACTAAGTTCTAAACAAAGATTAACTTAGAAAGAAAGGAATTTAAAAAACCACACCCATTTGCTAATTTATCATTTGGTCATTGCAAAGTTTCACAATTCATAAACATATGGTATTACAGACTCACAAGGTACTGTGGTTTGGGTAGTGATTCAGAAACGATCAAGTTCTGCTTTGTGGGTGGTGGTTAACAGAGGGAAAGGTAAAGTAAGGTAACACAAATCCAGTAATCCTCTTTCATGGGAAAGTGAAATCAATCAAATTATCTCCTGTTGGATAAGAATACACATACAAGAAACTATTCTGGTTTGGTGAACACAGGCTGCATCACAAATCAGAGCCCTCAGACTGAATTCAATGTTGTTCCCTGAATAATAGTCTTCACTCGCCAGTACCTGTACCAAGAAACAGGAAAGATGCTGCAGCAGCAGCTGCAAACAAAAAAAGGGAATTTGCACTAAATGAAGAAATCCATTCAGTAGTAGCTCTTCCCACCCTATCACTGGCCAAAGACTTCCTGAAAGCTCAACAAGGCTGACAGTGCTGGTAAATGGCAGATCCCGGAACAGAATTTGCTTCAGAAACTTTCTAGGGACCAGCAAGCGTTACAAGAAGCATTAGACAATATCTAGAAATTTTGACTAACAAACAACCTCATCCCTGCTACCTCTACACACCAAATATGATTTGCTAGAACGATAATCCTCTAACAACCAGCATTAAATTTCTGTTCAGTTGTGCAGTTTAAAACCAATTCTTAACTTATTCATAGTGAATAACTAGTTGTATTTAGACAACTAAATACAGTTTTCCATCTGTGATCAAAGACAGGAGTTGAACAAGGAGGCTGTGAACACAGGGGATTAGAAAGTGCTAATGTCCTCAGAAGCAGTTGTCCTGGATGTAAGGAACCAGACAGAAGGAAAACACTCAGATTAAGATGAGTACATCTAAAGTCTCAGTCACAAACATCTCCAGCTGGCTCACAGAATTAAATGGGGGGTTTAATTGGCACTATAGAAGCAACTGCATTAATTCTTATTTTCAAGGACAGTGATAAACCTTCAATTTCACATATAGCAAGGGCATGAACCAGAATATCTCACTGTCTTTAAAAGGGAGCCAAGACTGTGCATGCAGAATAAGTGAAATTCCACACCTGCCAAGGAAAAAGGAAAAACTCCTATAACTGATCACTACTCCCTCCTCTGAACTCAGGAAGATTCCGTTCTCTGTTTATCAGTTACTATTAGTCTGTATGCACATGATCCACTCCTCCTCTCCTAATCCTGCCCTGCTGTGTTGGCTGTCAGCAATCTCTTTTGCAGGAGGTCAGTGTCCTGGGATTGCACTGTGAGGTGCCAACTTCTGGCATTGCAGCTCATCTGCTGGGACATGTATGGTGGGATGGTCCATAATGGAGCTGGTTTACTCTGCCTAATGCTGCAGTAAATCTTTGGGACATCTGTACATTCTGTAATTTATGGTAACAGTACTGAATTTACTAAGAACTAACTACAAAATCCTCCAAAAAACTGGCACAAATCTAATGGCCTTCTAAGGCACTCAAATGACAGTCAGTATTTGTTTAAAAAAAAACAAAACAATTTATAGTTTATAAACCCAAAATTCCAGTGCTCTCTAATGTGTGATAGAACAGACATAACATCATTATACAAATACTTAAGAAGGAAACAAACATGAGAGAATCCAGTTGAAACTGCGGAGAGATGCACACTGTCATAACCACATTTGCTCAAATCCAATGAGAGCACCAGGTTTCAATAGCTCAGCTGTTTTTGAAAAGGGACCAGAACATTTAGGAAGACCTCGAGATCCAACCAGATTAAGAATGGTGCTTTGGATGGAGAAGCATGAGGAATTTTGAATAGTAACATTAGAGTTTTGGCAATCCTTAAATCTGAAGTCAGTTACAAATCCCTCTCCAGTACCAAAGCTCCTGGTAGTAGATGAGTGCTGGAGAAATAAAACTACCCCTACCACATGCAGGTACTCTGCAACATCAGTGTGGCACTAACCGTAGTTCAGTCCCTTCCATCACAGCCCAGCCTTAATGTCTGGATGAGGGGATCGAGTGCACCTCCAGTAAATTTGTGTATGACACCAAGTTGGACCGGAGTGTTGATCTTCTGGAGGGTAGGAAGGCTCTGCAGAGGGATCTGTACAGGCTGGATCGATGGGCCAAGGCCAGTTGTGTGAGGTTCAACAAGGTCAAGTGCCAGGTCCTGCACTTGGGTCACAACCACTCCATGCAGCACTACAGGTTGGGGGAAGGGGGGCTGGAAAATTGCCCAGCAGAAAAGGACCTGGGGGTGCTGGTCAGCAGCAGTTGAACAGGATCCAGTGTGTGTGCAGGTAGCCAAGAAGGCCAATGGCATCCTGGCCTGGATCAGCAATAGTGTGGCCAGCAGGACCACACAAGTGATGATACCCATGTACTCAGCACTGGTGAGGTCACTCCTCAAGTGCTGTGTCCAGTTTTGGGCCCCTCACTACAAGAAGGACACAGAAGGTCTGGTGCAGCTCCAGAGAAGGGCAATGGAGCTGGTGAAGAGTCTGGAGCACAAGTCCTTTGAGGAGTGGCTTAAGGAGCTGGGGTTGTTTCCTCAGGAGAAGAGGAGGCTCAGGGGTGCCCTTATTGTTCCCTACAACTCCCTGAAAGGAGGGTGAAGCCAGGTGGGGATCAGGCCCACCTCCCAGCCAAGAAGCAATAGGATAAGAGGACACAGCCTCCAGCTGTGCCAGGGAGATTCAGGCCAGACATTGCAAGGGATTTCTTTATGGAAAGGGTTGTTAAACATGAATTGCCCATGAAGGTGGTGGAGTCACCATCCCTGGAGGTGTTAAGGAACAACACGATGTGGCACTTAGTGCTATGGTCTAGTTGACAAGGCGGTGATCAGTCAAAGG
>VYXF01009867.1:358429-445371 GCA_013397295.1 Polioptila caerulea
AGGTTGGGCTCGATGATCTCAGAGGTCTTTTCCAACCTAAATGATTCTGTCCTTCTGTGATGCATTTAAACATGAAGGGAAAAGTTTTCAAAACAGTGAATATATAAAGAAGGTAGAAAACAAACAAAAAAAGAAAAAGAGCAAGGGAGTGATTTTGAAGAAGTCTCTGCCATGGAAACAAGACTCTGGAAAGAAAGAGCTGACTCTAAATGGTGAATGCAGTGAAAATACAGGGACTGACATTGGTGTGTGCTGGCCTTCCCAAGACTAGCTAGCAGGCAGGACAGTCTTGTGGGCAGTGGAGATTTGCAGGAGTACAAAACATAGATTTACGTGTCCTTATCTACGGCTGAGGTTGATGTGTTGCCTAGTAATAATGTGCTACTGGGTCAGAGATGCATTCAAGTGGCTGAAGGCTTGGATAAGCAAGATGATAGGTGTTCTTCCACAAAGTAAACCTCCCAGAGCCCATAAGAACGTAGGCTATACTCTAGCCAGAGAACCAGATGGCTTCTCTCCACCCAAATATTCACCTCTTAATCCCCAGTGTGATCTCTGTGTCTCCATGGGCTGTGCACATGTCAGAATAAACCTTCTGCCTTTTTAGTAGCCAAGAAAGATGGGTTTGCTTTCATCTTTCAGCACAAATACCAAAGGCAGACAGGCAAAAGGGAGGTGCAGGGAGAGACAACATTTTGACAGTATGCAATAATAAAAAAAATGACAGAAGCCACAGACCGAAGAGCAAAGAGCCTCCCTGCTTCCCATGCACAATCACAGATGAAAGGGAATGGATGACAGATCAGGCAGCAGCAGGCTGCATGCAGAACAGGCAGTGCACTGCCTCGTTCCACTGGGACCACCAAGCACTGAAGAGTGCGCACACAGTTGCTACACCAGTTCCAGGCTTTTCCTGAATTCTTAGCTAATATGGATAAGGACAGTTGGACTTCTTCTGATGTTACTGCAAAGGGTAATAATCTAGCTTTAAATTACCTATGCTGTGACCACATTTGGACTAGCTGGCACTCCGGAGAAATCCCCCTGCCTCCATCACAAAGTGGGTCATTAATTAAGGATCTTCCACTCTCCAGACTGTACCTGTGAAGTGGACAAGTGATTTTGCTACAGGGCAATATTCAGCACAGTGACCCATTAAACCTACTTAGCCAGAAAACAGTAAGTAGCAGTTGGAATTTATAAATGGAGCGAGACCTCCAAGGACTTTGTGAGTGGCACAGGAAAATCCTAGCATCCGTCAGCTGAGATCCACTGCTTAATTTACATTTCACAGCTGCCCAGTAATTTCTAGCATGGAAAACATGAATTAGCTGTTGAAAGATCCAGTCCAGTTCTCAGGAGATAACATCTGCACCACATTACTGAGTAGAGAGGCCAAGGATGAAACTTCCAATTAAGGAAATCTTCACTATTTAGGAAAGGTAGAAGAGCATGAGGCAAGTATATGCAGCTAGATTAATTTCTACTGGAAAGGCAGAAGAGTGTGGGGCAGGTGCAAGCACATGCACCTGCCAGGTACAATGCTGCTACTAGTTAGCGTTTGGTGGGCTGGTTCCTTCTTTCTCAAAACAGCTTTGACCTGCTTTGGAAAAAGGAAATAAATGGAAGTTTTTTAGAACTGGCAAGGGATAATGTGAGGGTTAGTTATCCCACCAGGAATTGCTCATTCCTTCTTAACCCAGTTAACTGTGCCCACCTTGGAAGCACCTTTCAACTGCGCCAGCTCAAGGGCTTGAGTCCTTCCCCTTCTCCCGTCTCCCACTCCACTTCTGTGAGCATAATCACTGTTCTCCTCTCCAATGCTTCTGACATCAAACTTTGCTAACTTTTCTTGTCCTCTTCTCCTGCTCCATATCCAAACTTTTACCAGCCCCTCTCCTCCTCCGCATGGAAGCAGTATCCCGGCCAGAGGTATCGTCACAATAAGCGCTGTTTTCTGAAGCCCCATGGGAAGGATGGGATCATTTCATGCCAGGACATGTGCTCAGTCCATCATTATGCAAGTCAGTGCTGGAGCCATTTTGTTTCAATTTGCTTCTCTTCAGGACCCAAGGATCTGCTCACTCATTATACTAAATGCGGTGGTTTCCCAGCTTGAAAGTGCATTTTTAAAAATCCTACTTGTCTTAATGATTCTTCTTGTTAATTTTAAATAGATTTTTAGAATCATTCTTTCTGCTAGTAAAGGACCCACAGCAGTGGAAACTGTTTGGGAGCTTTTGCTCCATGTAATGCATCCTCAATGACTCAAATATTTATTTGAAGGAACTCCTCTATATATGTACAGGTGAGATGCATTTCACATTCCTGATTAACACAGAATGTAATTCAGCACAGGAACTGTGAAAACTTATCCTTACAGGAAGCAAAGAATTAGAGACGTTGCATAGAGCACTGGAACACCTGAAATTCAAACTCATGCTGTCACAGCATTGCAACAGGTATTGCAGGTGACAGGTCTGCTGCTCAGATCTGGCTGTGAGGGAAATATAACCTCAGTGATCTTCTTAAAGGTCATCAGCTGCGAGTCTGATCAGGCTGCTGACATGCACTGATAAGGCACAGGTGTCCAGGGAGAGTCCAGCTGTCAACACAGGCCAAATGGCTCTCCCACACCTGGCTCCTTCCTGAAGAAGGTCATGGATGTGTCAGGCCATGTCTTTCCTTAGAGCTGTCTTCAGTGAAGGCAGGGACTGTTCTGCCCTGGTGATGGGCTGTCCCAGCAGATGCTCCTGCTCTTCAGCCACTCCCCTCAAAGGCTGTGGGCCCAGGGAGATGCACTGGCACAACCACAGCTCAGCACAGAAGAGCCCAAATGGCCTCAGAGCAGCTGCTTCCTCAGACCTGCATTTTAGGATGAAGCCAGGATAAGATGAAAGCTGACACACTGCAGGAGCAATGGAGCTTCATCTTACCTCAGAAGAGCTTGTGCTGTGCTCTCCATGCTTGAGGGACAAGCGACAGACTGCTGGACATTAATTGCTATGATGTTAATTATTGCACATAGAGGAGGAGGCACTCTCCTCTTTGCTAACAGGGTTGAATGCTATTAATAGTTTAGCCATATAAAAAACAGATTTTGAACTGGCGAAAGATGCAGGAAGAGGATTATATATAATCCATATAATGTCACAATTTTACTCCTCTGCTTCCCTGTTCCATTCACTTGAGGGGTTTCATCTTAGAACACAGACAAGTCCTTTGGACCAGAAACTGTCTTGCCATAAGCATGTACAGCACACACCACAACACTTACCTGATCTTAGTGCCACCAGGTTCTATCTGATGCAAGCCATAAAATCTTAAAATTTGAACAAATCTGAAATAGTATCACACCAGTCAGCATCTAGCATACATCCAAAACAAAAAGACCTCAGAACAAAGATATTCCCCTTTTCAAGCATATTTAGGCTCCCTGTGGGGGATAAAAAATTGGGAACTCCATGGGAATCAATACATGACAAATGCTTAAGAGCCCAGAAAATGCTAAAATCGAAGTGAAATAGTGAGAGAGGGGACTACTAAGGGACATGCGACATTGCAGGCTACAGACACAATATTCAATTAATATACAATAATATTGAAATAGTAGGTTCAGTGAATATTTGTCACCACTTGAATAATGGTATGTTCAAATGTAACAGCAAAAAATACTTGTAACCCCCCCCTGCAGGTTTTAATGGGAGGTTTGTAGGGGTGATAATTCCCTCTTGACCAGCTAATTTAATCCTTGGACTAACAAGCCTTAGCTCACCTTTCAAGGTTTGTATTTCCTACAAGCACTGCCTGCATCTACACATGAAACTGGAGGAAGAGTTCAAATTATTTACCTTTCAAAGGGGACTGTATTTTAAAAAGGGTTGAAGTGCAGGAGTGCAATCAGGAGCACTGCGACAAGTTACCTTGTAGAATGTGCATGGCTCACAATATTCCTGGGCAGCTGTTTTTCACTTCAAAGTGGAACCTACAGTTTGCACCTCAAAGCTAAGCTATACCATATAAAGCTAGATTTCCTATTGATTGCTTCTGATAGCAATGGTAAGCACTAGAGCTAAGCTGCAGCAGTTGGTTAATTTTATTAAGTTTGGGTACTGGGAAGCCCTGAAGACTTATAGAGTGGACTTTAATATTTCTGTTTAACAATTTGAATCCCTTACTGTCTCTCCTAATGTGTTTGTGCCTGTTTAATCTTCTGTAAACTCTTATCTCTGCCCTTCTGATGTATACAAAGTACATTTGAAGATGGAAGCAAACAGAAATGAAAATTCTTGGTAAACAGAATTTGACACATCCCTCGAAGGAAATGTTTGCTGCCCACAGTCTGCACTGAGTGCAATATGCTACATGGTGCAAGTGGGGGTTCACAGACACCAAGCCAGATTACAGCAAAAGCCCCACATTAAAGCCTACCTCAGACAACTATTTATTGTTTTATGATCCACTTCTGAAAAATACTGATGCAAAAGATGTTATCAGTTTTGCCACACATTCAGTTTTTCAAAGTAATTTCCATTGTCTAAGCAAAACTGGGCACGTTTCTGGCTATTGTCATGTGAATTTTCAATTCATAGGGTAAGGGGAAAGAAAATAATTTTGTTGCTTTGATGAAGATGCCTTGCATGTTTTGACAAACTCAAGTCCCTCCAGGGTGCTTACTGGCCATGAAGCTCTTTCATATCTCATTCATTATCAGAGAGAGACAGGAAAACACTTCCTCATTTCTCTTGCGAATGAGTAAATTAGTGAAAACCACAGAGACTCAGATTCATTAAAAGTGATGGAGTGAGACTGGCTGCAGCCGCTGCACAGTGGGGACCGAGCTGAGCTGACTCAGTGCAGTCTGCCTGGCAAATGCAGGTAAAAAGATTAACTGGAAATTTCTCTACTGAAGCCCTAACTGCTTACTGCAGCCAAATTCCAAGACAGCTTGATGCTGTAAAACCTGAACCTGGAGCCCTCAACTCAAAAGCTAGTTGAATGTGCCGTGTTCCTCAGCTCCAACACTGCACAGATTTTAGATGCCCATATGCTAGACCTGCATTTCCCTGCGAGTTTCAAGCCAATGCTATTACCATCACCAACTGTTATCGTTTCTACTAAGTGACAGCCGATGGCTAATATTTCTGAAGCATGTTTCCTCTCAAGTTTGCCAGGGGAAGAAAAAGCCCCCAAAACCCTCAGGATTAACTTCAAGACCAGCTGTCTCACATTACAAAGCAAGGAAATGCTTGAAATGCAAGTGAAGTGGGACATGCCACTTAACTACAAGCTAAGTCAAACCTCTATCATTCCACTGAGAAAATTGCTAAAAACTTCTGCTTTTCCTGAGATTTTCACTGTTGCTGTGTGCCTCCATGATCAAAAACATCACAAGAAACAAGAGTGAAAATGCCGATGGCAGTTCAAACTCCTGCCTGTGTGGTGCTTGGGCTTGCCTGAACAGAGTGGCAGGAGTGTCACTGCCTGATAAGGTTTTGTGTAGATTTTTGTGTCAGATGGGTCATATCTGCTAGTTTTCACTGGTGATGCTCACAAGAGCAGGATAATGCAGGCGGCTGACAAAACCTTATGTTACAATTATATGTGAATACCCTGGAATCTACAGGGAGAAGAATCAGAGTGAACTGTGGGTTACAGCAGCAGCCTTTAATTTCAGAAGTAAGGCAGCAAAGGAGGAGGAGTAATTGGAATCACTCTACTCCACACCATAATGTCTTCACACCAGTGGACAGCATGATGCATACCAGCCTCATAAGTACGTTCAGCCCTCAAGTCAGGCTCTGAGCTCTCTGCCAGCAATAACTGATTATCTGGCAGTAGGTTCAAGAGCAGCCTAAACCTGGCAGTAGAGGGACTGCTGCAGTCTCTGACTTAAACATATCCTGATTTCTAAATGTGGCACACTACCTCTCTACATTACGTCTGACTCAATCTACTGCTCCAAGTCTTGCAGTTTTATATCTTTTTTGTCCTAGCTCCTGCTGACCTCAAAGATGGCGAAATCAAGGCACTAGCAAGTTATTTATTCAAGTGTAAGTCTTGATTCCCATGATGAGTTAAAAAAAAAAATCCACATGGATTAGATTGTCATAAGATCCCCAACCAGGTGGCATAATCCTGTTTGGATGACTTAACACAACTGACTTCTAGCTCTACTTAGCTCAAATTTCCAGAAAATCTGTGTTCCCACTGAGTGTGATAATATATTGCACATGCTCCTTTTCCAATGCTTTCTCTCAGAGAAAAGCTCTGATCCTTTTGTAAGCTGTTCTCTGGGGAACCCTATCAGGTCATGAAGCTCACATCTCACAATCTCAGGAGTCATGGGCATTTCATAAATTATTGGATCAGATATGTGAAAACGTGAGATTTTGGAACATCCAGCATACAACTCAGACACCTAGGTCCTGTTATCAGAGTATCCATTATTCTGCTGTGCTAACATCCATGGAAAACAGGAAATAACACCACGCTGAGCTGTGTGCAAATTCAGTCCTTAGAAAAACACAAGGAATGGCAACACAGAGGCAAATGAGGTAGAAACATGGTGATCACCTTGTCTTTTTACACAGTTCAGCAAAACAGTCAGCCTCTGAGGTGGAAGGATAAGAAAACATAACCCCAAGGGTCTTGCTACTACTGGGCATCCCAAGGGATGAGGCAGTACTGTCTCCTATTTCTGAGGTAATTACGAACCTTTTTCTCACAGAAAACTAGTAGGCACAATGCTCCTGGTGAAAATAATTCAAACCACCCCTTCTCCAAGATGACTGATAAGACAACAGTACAGTGAGGCTGACATGCAAGTGGGTTGAGATATGATGGGGAGGGAAGAGATGAACAGCTGCTCTCTGACAAGATGCCTGATGTATGCTGCCAACAAAACAACGCCAACTACAGATAAGTCATCTCAAATAAGCAGATAGCAAAGGCATGAAGGCTAAAAAAGCTTATTTTCAGGTGGGAAGACAGAACAGTGCATGATGTGGAAGGTATGATGCTGCCTACAATGTGTCCATGAATATATCTCTGGTGCATGTAATGCTGTGCAGCTCCCAGAGACACTACATGTCCTATTACAAAACACCTTACTTCGAGCTGCACAACCCCAAAACCACCTTTATTTCACAATCCATTGCCAGTGTTCTTCTGTGCAGAAAGTTAGTCTACATGAGTTATTCTCTCACCATTACTCAAGAGATATATGGGCTGCACTTGCCTTTCACCTTTGGAAAGAAATACTAATTCTGAATTACATATAATTTCTAAAGATATGCTATGGTGAAAAGCAACGTTTCACCATTAGTAGAAGTAGTTTTGTCAGACAATTTTGTCATAAAACAGCTGCTATGTTCCTTTTGAGAGGCAGCTATACTTCAGCAGTGGGAAACTTGACTCCCACATTGTCAGCAAAATTGTGGCCTTGCTCCAAAGTGTGGTGGTGTCCTCATGAGGTAGATCTATGGCAATATGGAGCTCTTCTGCTGATTCAAGGCAACGTCCCCAAGGGAAAAATAATGTATTCCTGGCAGAAATGGCAGATGAATACCACTGTCTTGGAGCTTGTGACAGACAGAAATGGGTGTATAGATCTGGGACCACAGGTTTCTCTTTGTCCAACCAAATCTACCTCAGCTCTAGAGAAAGATATCAATACACACTGGGAGGAAGCAATGGGTCTGACTGACACCGTGTCTCTGCAAATCAAATATGAAGAAAGAAGTGAAAGATAGGAAAGAGGGTAAAATGAGAGGAATGTTTGAAGCTTTCAGGCATAAAAGAGTTGGTAAAAGATGGTGTTTTTACTCTTTTTGCTCCTGTTATAAAGAAAGAAAAAACCACCAAACCCGTTTAGAACCAGTTGGATTCAGACTGTATCCCGCCTCCAGTATAATCCACCAGGATTATGGAGATGGCAAAGGGCCCTGAGCTACTACTGGAAAGCTGCTATTTAACCACCTAGCAAGGACTCAGCTCTTCATTTCTTTGCTTTTGCAGGCTTGTGTTAGATCCATGTGTAGCATCATTCTCTGCTTAACAAACAACGTCTGTACTTGAAACTTCTGCTTATTTACTTACTTGAAGAGCTTAGCCTCTGAGAAAGCCTTCACACACCACACAGACCAAACATTTCATCTTTCTTTGTTATTGCAGAACATTTAACAGAGAAGCATAGTGTGTGAAAGAGGGAATCTTGTGTTTGCCAATTCATACAATTGACCCATTCAATCTTGTCTGTTTCCAACCCTCCAGCACTTACGCTTATACGCAAAAAACAGAAACAAAAGATAATCTTAAATCCAGCGTTAAAAAAACAAATATATACACTGAGGCCAATTTACTCAAGATTCACTTCTGAGGGATGTTCATAGACATGGACAATGCAATTTTTTTTTTTAATTCTCTGGTCAATAATGAAAACCAGGACTGCCAAGAAATACGTAACTCAGCCTTAACTCAAACTCAGTGACTTCATGCTAAGCTTTTATAAAGAAATAAGCCAAACAATTACAGAGTAACATTTAAGAACTAAATCTATGTGTAATCTGTCCCTGGCTAGCCACCTACTTTCAAAAGGGAAAAAAATAAACCCCAATGAAAACTCCTCTCAGCGTACAACTGTAACCATAGCACTGCTACCACAAGGCATCTGGTTTCAGCAAGTTTCCCAGCTGCTGGCTTGTTCTGCATCAACTAGGATGCAGGGAGTTTCCCCTCAGTCACTTGCATTGCATCACATGCTGTCAGGGTCAGGGTTACATGAAAAAAAAAAAAATCTGATTCCAGCTATTTGTTTTTACCACAGCGTCAATTCTTTCACTCTAAGAACTGAAAACATAAATTCAGTTCTGGAGAAGCAAAGCACAGAAAATCTGCAATGCAGACTCAGGCAGACTTCAGATGGGGGTAGATGACCACAAAGGGATGCAAAACCTCCAATTTAATAAGCCAATTCATTCCACTGTGAGCAGTGAAGGCAGAACAAAGTGGTTACTGTATGACCAAGACTATACAAGATTCCTTTTTTCCTGTTTGTGTTGAGATAGTCACTTGTTTAAAACCACTACCTCAAATATTTCGAAAGCCCAGTGACCTCACCTAGCCAGTTGGAGTCAGTCTATGGAAAACTCATTCACAACTCTGCCAAGACCTCTCCAAAGACAAATCATGCTGGGATGAAGAAAGGGAACACTGATCCTTCCTCCCCTTTTTCTGTGTACGACACTGCTTCTCAATATTTCATATCAATATTTTTCCAATCTCAGTTACTCCTCTGCAAGAATCTCTGTACTGATGCACAAATCCTAACTGATGCCAAGTCAGAAGCATACCAGTAAAGCCAGTAACTTCCCACCTGCAGGATCCAGACAATATGGGCTACTGTCTACCTGTTTGTCCACTGGCTTCCATGCAGTGGCTTGTTTACAGTCACTCCTCAAGTGCCAGTGAGCCAAAGAAAACGTCTTTAATGCAGTTCTGCTGCAATATCAGCCCTTTCCCTGTGGCTGACACAATTATTATGACCACAGTTATTTTTCTGTTACGGCTGAGATGAAGCATGGTGGTGTCATCTGAGCTCAAACACCCACAAACTCACCCTGGGAATCTTTCACATGTGTGTCACCCAGTATCTTGGGACCATAAACAAACCTGCAGTGAAGTAAAAGCTATAAGAATTAAAACTGGTTACTTCTGCTCAAGCTCACAGAGACATTCTCCAATCAAAGTATCTAAAATCAACAGGTACTTGTCCAGTGTGGCCTTACACAATGTTTTTCCAAATAAAACTGCTGGATGGAAATCTCTCTCTAGACATTCTAAATTTAATCATAAAAGTATTTTGTATTAGACCTAAGTATTACATGTGCCTTCATATATGAATAAAAAAGAAGAAAGCTCTGGGATAAAGAATTGACCACGTGCAAGAACCTGGGGAGAAGATGATGGGGAACAACCAATTTGGACAACACAGTCAGCATACAGAGATAAATTATACCCCCCATTGTTATGCAGGAACGTTCCAGCCTATGCAAGGAACAGCAACACAGAAATCTGCACATAAGTATTTACTCCCCATGGCTGGGAGAGGATGATAGTGGGTTGAGAAAAAAGCAATAAGAAATCTGGAAAGCTCAGTCCTGGCTCAGATGATTTTTTTAAAAGAAAGAGATCAGGACATGAATGGTCATGCCCAGTGGTTAGGATCAATGTCTGCAACTTTGGATGCAGAACAAAGATAGAACTGAACTAGAAAGCGAGGTTAAAGTCAGAATATAAGATGAGGGAAAGGACAGATACAACACAGAACAACAGCCAGAAGCTCAGCTGCTACGCTGAGAAGCCACCTTTAATTCAACTTTCATTAATCACCAAACCCAGTAACTCAACTTATGCTTATCCACATCTACCACTGTTCAACTGTAAGGCCAGCTTACCTGGTAACTGCTTCAAGTCTCAGCTGAGGGGCAACTAGTTTTAAGGCCAAGGGTCACTGTCATTGTTAAAAGAGAAAATAATTCACTTGTTGTGAAGGAAAGGAAGGTGAGTGGTTTTGCCTGGTATATTACACTTGGTTTTATAATAAACTGATTGCAGTTGTTTAATCCTGTTTATTTTTCTCTTGGGTGATGGTTACAGATGGTAATTTTTCAATCCTCTAGAGAGTAGGTGCAGCTAGGAAAGAACAATATGTTACTTAATTTACCAGTGCATTCCACATGGGCAATTTATGGGTAAGTCTGAGTTTCAAAAAATATAACAGAGAAGGATATAGCATTTTATATATTAATTTTTATAAGAGAGAGGTGGAGTGGGTAGCAATAGATTTGGAAGACACACATGGTCTTCAGGGAAGCAAGAAGACTCAGCTGTCAACAGGCATGAATTCCGGGGGCTGCATGCAGAAAATGGGTGCACCCACAAAGTGTGAGGGTGCACAAAAGGAGGCAGCTGACTCAGCAGCTATGCAAGTATCTTCCATAGCTACAACAAAAATTCTCATTCCTGAAGGATGACACGTTCTCCTGGTGCAGTAGCTCTCTGAAAACCCAATTACTCCATCCAGTTTGATCCATATTAGGTATGCCTCAGTGACGGATAAGCTTGGCAATAACTCTATCTGCAAGAACTCGCATCGGAAGAGTGAGCCCCCAGCAGCAAAAACAATCAAAAAGCAGGCAGGAGCAAGGCTAATCCATTTAAGTGAGACTAAAACAGCCTTTTTTATTAATAATAATAAAAAATAGGCTTAACTAGTGATGCTAGAAATTATCTGTGTCGGTCAAGCAAAGCACAGATCATGCAGCTACTGAGTGTAACCAGATCTGTGGGTAAGGAAGGCAGAAAAAGAGAACGGGAACTGAGGATGCTTAGAAAAAGACAATACACTATCAGCTCTCTGAGTCTCTCACAGCATTTCATTGGCTTCACCCCATCAACTCAGAAATCAAAGAGCTTCAAGCATCAGACATTTGCGTCTGCTCCATCTTCATCACAGCCAGACACAGCCCTGCGATTAAAAGAATGGAGAAATAAGGAGCTTACAGATTCCCTTTGCTCAGCTGATACGGTGACTCACAGCACCGAGGTATCGATCCGCAGGTCTGGCCTCTGCCGATAACTACGCGCCACGGGGGTTAATTTAACTCCCCACCACCTGGCACTGTCTCAGACACTTTGCAGAGAACAGTTATAAATTATATAGCCCTCCAAAGGTGCAGAGCAGGAGAGCATTTTTTTCAGCACATTTCTTTTGTTACCCATCCTCCTGCAAACAGATCTGCTTTGCCACTTCCAAGTTTCGTTTGTTTCCTTCCCGAGCTTATACTGCAGTCATCTACTCAAGCAAACTGCTCACAGGACACTGTAAATTAGAGTCACAGAAAGGAAAAAGGGTAAAAAAAGAGTAGCCTTCAAAAAAAAGCCAGTCATTTTTATCTATTATACCAGAGTACAGACACGGATGAACATGCATGCATGCATCCACACCAGGGAAAGCAATATCTGCAAGGAAGCTCAAGTAAACATACAACTAATCTTCATCTCACAGAAATTACTGTGATTTTAGAAATAGCAGTACCTTGAAAGAGTTTAACAGTGAAATGTGAAAGGACACAGACAGAATTTCTTAGAGTGATAACTCCTCCACTTCAGTATGGCAGTGTTGTACAGCAAAGGGCAATTTGGGAAAAAAAAAAGATCAAAGCCTCCTCATTTTAAAACTTCCTTCATCCAGTCCTATCTTGTACCTGGTTTACCAATAACTAACCCTTGAAGGTCTAACTGACCTGGGATGAAATTTAGCCTAGTTCAATCCTTGCAAACTTTTTGATTTTACGAAATAGATGTCTGACTTTTACAGATGTTTACCATGGTATCACTCACCAAAATTTCTGGTGAATATAATCTCATGGCAGAACTGAACACCTGACTACCTATTAAACTTTATGTTCCTAAAATGTTAGCCTTTAGATTTTGCTCATGATCTTTCCTAAAATTCCATCTCTTCCATTCAGCCTATGTACAAACTACTGCACAAATCTCACTGATATCACTATTATGTTTCTGAATCTAGGTAAACATTTCCCTTGGATATTACATGGTAGAACAACTGTTATCGTGTGCTTTCAGTTGTGGCAACCTGTAAAATGTTAAATCAATACATGGACAAAAAAGCTTTCCTCTTGGAGGGTGGGCGATATTCTATCCTTAATTAGAGTCCAAGGAAATAGAAGTTGGTGTTTGGTTGCTTTTTGTTTGCTTCATGGGGTTTTTTTAATTGTTGTTTTTTATAAAAACACAACTTAGTCCATGTGTTTTCTCTTTACTTGTAGTGATCACCAGATCCTTTACCAAGTTATTGTATTTTCAGGTATTTCTGCAGTTTAGGACATCCTCTTCCTCCCATTTCCCTGGCACTCAGGTATGAGCTCCAGCTTAAAATCTAAGAACCACAATAGAAATTGCCAGATACCAGTATTTTACATTGGCATTTCAGCTTTTGAAATGCTTGGGTTAGATGTATTAAAAAATGAAATTCTGTTTTATGCAGTCTGTTAGCCCTGCCTGCAGCCCTGCCACAGAGGCTTAGCTCAGAGTATAAAAAATCCCATGTTCCTGCATCAGTGAGAGACTGTCTAGCCTGCTCCTCTATCTCTGACAGTAGCCAATACCAGAAAATTTAGATAAGAATGCAAAACCACAGTGGAGCAGACTATTAGAGAATATTCTGCACGTAGTATAACTTCTCCCTTTCCCCTTACTCCTTTAATTTCAAGTGCTGTGCAGTTTTTTTAAGGATATAAAATTCTTTCTTTACCATCAGTGATGATTGTTTCATGAGCAGAGGTAACTAACCATGCCTGCCTGAAAGGCAGAACAGGACTTCTATCTGATAGAGAGTGACTACTGCTCTCCAGACTCTTCTGAGCTAATATGGCTTACTTTGCTTAGGCTATGTCTGCAATTAAGGGAAACTTAGGCAAGGTAAGCCAAATTAAGAACAGGTGTAAGTTTAAGGTGTATTAACTAAGGAACTCCCGTACAGATGTTTTCTGTCAGAAGTCAAAACGAGTCTGAGCAAGCTAATGAGAACTCAGAGCAATTTATTTCTTGAGAGTGTTGAAGGGGTTTAGTGAGTTCTAATATATCTGAAATTCAACTCTTTTCATTAACTTGGTTTCACTTAACCAAGTACTCCTGAGTAGACAGGCCTGTGAAATCTGTATGTGACAGTTCTTGCTGAACCTTTCCAAGTCACTCATGCACTCGTGGTTCTCCTGGACGTGGCATGTGAACAAATGGAGGAAAAGACTAATTCATCTTTGCATGTAATTTTGTCAGATCCTACGCAGGCACTTGCTTGCTCAGGGCTGAGATTTGTTAGTAGCAGACCGAAAAAGGAGATACATACCTCAGCTTGAGATTTTGGCAATCTTCTGCATATAAGCATGTGTAAAATGCTGCATAACAGCCTTTTCATTTCATCTCATTCTTATCTGTGATGCTTTTAGAAACCAAAGTACGACATTTGTGCATTTTGTGATTATAATTTTATTGACAGAAGAAGATATAATAGTTACATCTAATGTATCCCTAAGGGTTGATAATTGGATGTAGATTGTATTCTGGGACGGGAGATTTGACATAAATGCATCTAAATCTCTGAAATAGACTGGAATGTGATGGGCCGGAAGGTAAAGGCAGGAGAATGATGCATTAGGTATGAATATAATATGCACTTTCATTTCATCATTTCCAGCAAAATTTAATAGTTACATTCACTCACTGTCCTACTACAGTCTCCTCTCAAAAGTATATAGCAAACAAACAAAAAGAGGGAACGAAGACTGTGAAAAAATATGAATAGTGCTGTGGCTCTGTAATTTCTACAAGGAGACAAAAAGTATTAGCTTATGAACTCAGTCTCATTCACAACCACCATTTTCTGAGCATGGACTACAAATCAGAACATTATCCCTCTGGCTCTGAAGCATTTCATTAGGCAACAACAGCAGCTGGAAATATCACCAGTCAGTCATGCTGCTGCCTCTTCCTGGCCAGTGGAAAGCTGCAGAGCGGACAGGCATAAGGGCAAGGGAGACACAGCCACCACCTGGCGGTTCGATTGTCAGACTAACGCAAAATGGCTTTTGCAAGGACGCACCAAACTCCTGGGAAACCAAGCACTTGTCTTTTTTAATTGACTGCAGGGTGAAGTTAGGATGTGTAACACCAGGGGTGAAAGGAGCATTGTGAGACAAAGGGATAGTAAAGTATCACTGGGGACTCAAGCAAAGACCCAACCCCTTGGAATGGGAAGCACTACCCTCTCAGCTATACAAGAAGGGCTAGATTTAATTTCTCAGTGCCATAAGTGGTACTATACAGGGATGACAGCTAAACTAGTTTTAACCAGTTATCCTGCATATTAAAAGCTGTGCAGCTGCATTTAGCACCAAAGTCCTTATGTGGAAATTCACCTACACACTGTACAGAACAAGTGTATGCTCACCTGCCAGAACACTGAAGGAAAGCCTACAGGAGTCAAGAGGTGTCCTGATGCAAAACATGGTGTGTCTACAGGTGAGTGGCAATTCATCCCATGCCACTCCAGAATTCCACACATTCTCCTGAATGAAGCCAAGAGGCTTTTCAGATTTTGCTCCAGACCAAGCTAGAAAGCTCCTAAGAGCTACCAAGTCATTTAGTGGGCAAGACTCTCACCTAGCCTCAAAAAGTGAAGCCCAAGCCCTAGTTTTAATTCAGGGAGAGGAAGAAACTGAATTGTATTGTCTTACATTGCAAGTGACAGTATTGAACATAGAAAGGAGTCTCTCAAATTTTACTTGAAATTCCTCCCTGGAAACAGGATATTATTCCAATGAAAGTTTCCATAGTGCAAACCATTTTTGTTTATCAAACCATCATTTCCTAAGTATTTAGTTTTCTCAAAATGCCTTCAGGTACGAGATTTCTGAAATATGCTGTTGCAGTCCCTGTTTCACTGTCTATGCCACACTGCTCACCAGACTGAGAAGCAGCCTACAGCAAGCACATGAAAGATCAGGTGTGAAGACAAGTGCAAAGTTTTGATCTAGCAAATAAAATTGCAAGATCATTTAGTTTCCAATTCAAGAGATTTAAGAGAGATGCAGGTTTCTTCTATTTCAGTAGAATTTCTATCACCACATTTGCTGCAATTCTCACAAACCAACATATTACAGCACTGTTAAGAGAAGTGCTTGGGCTTCACTGTAAAAAAATGTTTCTGTCTGTTGCATTAACACTGACAGATTTAAAGTTGATTTCTAAGTGTAGAGATTTGTTTTTCCTTACAGTATATTACTCAGTGTTTTTCAGCCTTTGCAATTTACAGACCCCTGAAGGCATATTCCAGGGTAGGTACAGAGCCTTATAAGCAAGCCTGAGTGCACAGTCAATTGATTTTTCTTAGTTGCTCTTAACAGACTCCCACTGCTCCCCCTCAATTAGCACATGGGTCCCCAAGGGCCTGCTGATTGCAACTTGAAGGCTGCTGCTCTGCCACAGCAAGCCAGTTCAAGGGTTGTTTGCATAGAACAGCCCTGGCCTGATGCTGGTGTAGGAATCTGTACATCTCTACTAAATTCAAGAAAATCTGTGGCAGCACAGCAGAGAAGGTAGTCAGAAATCAAGCCAAGTCAGAAATCTTTTTAAACACTGTACTTCTAGAATTGTAGTTCTGGAAATACATATAAGTTACAAATTAATAAGTATCAAGGGTCGTGACAACGAGAACATATCCTGTTCTGCTCATAAAAAAAAATCCTTCAAGTAGACACGACTTGTTGAGCCAGCTCGTTTTTTTTCCTACAAAAGCTTACGGTAAAAAAGCCTCAGCTAAAACAAAGAAGAATGGCAGCTGAGATCCAAGTGAAGCATCACCTCTGCTCTAGAGAAACCCAACAACACGCACATATAACAGCATTAGAAAGCTGCTGCCACCTATAGTTTGCCACTGGCTTTATCCTCCCACATCCCAGTTACGAGAGAGACGCAGCTGCCTAATTGGCTCATACAATATTCCAAGGTGAGCCAAACACTTTCCCAGTTGATATACACCTACTTCTTATTACCAAAGCAGCTTGTCAACATGCCTACAAAATAACGCCATGGGAAAAGAGCAGAGGTTAATCAGTAAAAGTGGCACGACAACTGATGAAGACCCACAGCTGCTGCCTCTGGCAGCCAGTCCATACAAAGCAGGTCAGCAGCTCCACTGGGAAGACTATGCTCAGGCTGGCTGAGGAGTTATAAAATAGACTCTCTTGTCTCAAAATCACTGTAATCAACTCTGACTAAGGAAAAAGCAACTCTAGAGCTGCTGAGGCACTCAAGAACAACAGGAGCACATCAGGGCAAGAAAAAAGTAGAAGCAGGCAGCGCACTAAGATGCCCAGAGTCTCAGCTGGGAACCTCAATCTGTGCTTCCAAAGACCAAGTAACACAAAGTAAAAGTCACCAAAAAGGCCAATCACTTTAATTTGTCCTTAAGGGCTGCAAGTGTCATAAAAAGAAAATCCAGGTCAAGTATGGAAATTACCAAGCTTCAAAACACTGTGTTGTATTGAGACAGAGGGAATCTGGTAAAGGAAACACAATTGGAAGAGAACCACTCAGGTAGGAAGTATTGACTCTGCTTTCAGGCAGCTTCTGGCAGAATTCTACCCTGTCCCAACTCTTTTAGCAATTTTTTTGTGAGATACTGAAGAAAAAAAGGCAATTCTTAACTATCAGACATACAGTAAAAGATTTTTTTAACATGTGAAAAGACCAAGAAGGGGGGAAGCAAGAGGAATTAATGAGAGCCCGGGGCTGCCGAAGAATCAGCTGCTTGCTCACTCTCTCATCACGCCTCCCCGGACAGACTGTTTGCTGCAGGTACCCACTACACCACCTACAGACAAACACAGAAGGGTGAGGAGCTACATTTGAACAAGAACAAAAGAGGAAAGCAGCCCAAACCCTTCAGTTGCACCATCCTGGTGTTTCCCAGTGATTTCCACTGCCAACAGAAGAAAGATGCAGTGATCTTCTGCACGCACCGTTTGCCTACTCAATCGTTACTGCTCGTTCAAGCTTTGTCTTTCATGCACTACCCCATATTTCACCTGTCAGAATGGGAGAGGATTAGCTTCTAGAAGCAGTTTAAGCAATAAGGGCACGGTAGACTGAATTTCTGGGCAGCAAAAGGCCACCTTGGGTACTATGACAAGCTATTCACTATCTGATTGCGTAGATTAAGGAGGAACCTGGCTCTTTTGTCTCTTCAGTGTGCGTGCAGCTCCCATTAGCATTAATGCAAGCTGCATACAGGCACTGAGAGCCTGCCAACCAAGTGACAAACAGCAGCTTTTCATTCAGCATACACGAGCAAAAAAGGGGCACAAGACACTCAGCCATCTATTGCAAGCACCTGACAACTATTTAAACATTGAGTCAAATCCAGGAGTTTTATATAACAAAATGACATAGAAAACATTAACTGGGAAAGCAAGAAGAATACGATACATACCCTGCTGCATACTTCTGCATGGAAAGGATAGTTCCAAAATGATGTATGATAATAAAAATAACAAAAACTCAAAACTATGGCACTTTTTTTTTTTTTTTGAAAGATTGCTCAGGGCATAAATTCTCAGACTTAAACTAAGCCAAGTTCTCATGAGACTAGTATAAATGATCCATTTTCTCCTCCAAATAGAATATTCAATTTTCCAGCCTATACTTTAGGTATAAACTTGGAATAAAGGTATAACTACTGTCAAAAAAAAAAAGAAAAAAAGCACCCCAAAACCAGCAACCAACCAACCAACTAAAAACCAAAGATTGAAATGACTCCCCATCTTTGACTCAACATTGAGACACACATCACAAAAGGAAACAAGAATTTCTCAGGGTCTAAGATGTGGAAAAGAGAACTACCATATTTCCTAGAGAAGCCTTTCCTAGGGAATGGCACTCTTCTACTAGGAAGGTTTGAGCAAGCACCCACAGCACAACCTGACACCAGTAGAAATCTGTAGGGGCTGTCAGCCAGACAATCAGCATCAAGGACTATTAATCTAGAACCTGAAAACTGAGAGCAGCCAGACCAGCATATTATTCATTTTGTGCCTTGCAGGTGGCCTAGGCTGCACTTAATAATTTTATGCACAATTTCCACCCCTGTTCCCCAGCCTGGGGCTGGGAGAGAATGTTACCAATTAAAGGAGCAAATATCAATGGTTCTATGCTGTAAAAAGAGACATTACTACTAACATCTGCAGTTTTATGCTGTACAGAAAAAGAAATCCTCAAATGATAATAACAGTATAAATAATAATACAGTGCTGTGTAAGTTTATTGAATACAATACATTCTACAAAGCCCCGGATAGCTTGTTAAATATTTAACAAACACAAATATTTAGTATTTAATAAGAACTAAATATTAATGGAAATAAAAAGTAATAGGCATTTTTCTGATGCTCCCAAAATTAATTTCAGTCAAATGACGCCCATCTATAAGAGATATCAGAAACGCTGCTCAAAACTGGGGCATCCAAGATGTTGAAAACTGTTGTAAGGCAAATGCTGGTAATTTTTTCATCAATCCATAGTTATTTTAACAGTGGCTAAAGTTAATTGAAACAAATACTTAATAAATAGTAATAGATTTACCTTCCCACCCTTAGGGACTGTTGGAAGGATTAGTCGATATTTGCTCATAGCTTTCAAGTTGGAAATACTGTATGAAGGCTATTATAATATTCTTACAGAACCCTTCTTTAGCAGCTTACTCTTGTCTGTAATTAGATGCAGTGATCAGATTATATTTTATATTACTGTTCCATTTTCCTTTATCAACGTCCAGCAAGTGGCTCCAGAGGGCACCTATGGCTCTTGAACGACTTCACTGTTTTTCAGTCAGCAACCATCAAATAGAGTAATCACATCCACAAAGAAAATGAAGTAACCTACACACGACAAAAAGCAGAATGCTCCCCTTCTTAAACTGACTGGGTTTTGAGAAAGTAGCTAACAATAATAGTTTAATAATGAAACAGATGCTCAACATGACTTGGCTGCTTTATCCACAAATAGCCCTGTAGGAAACCTCCCACCCTTGTTCACTCCACAAGTGAGGTTGGTGGCAGACTGCAGAGCAACCTTCCCTTTTATTTCTCACCTCCTGGAAGTGACAGGCTGTGTTTCACAAGTTCTTGCCATATATTTTCTCTACACAGTCCTCCCTCAAATGGAGTTGAAGAGGCTTATTTCTAATGGAGACTGGCAATCTCCTACCAGTACCATAGCAACAGGAAGGAAACAAATAGCAGAAAAGACAATTGGACTGGTTCTCACTGTGTACTGAAGGATACAGTGTCAGAGATCATATTCTCACTGCCTGTTCCATGTCCCTGACTGAAACAATCTAAGCAGGAGAGGAAAGGCTCAAGAGAAATACATCAGCAGCAAATTGCATGAGGTTTGTGTCTTTGGAGAAGATGGGTTCAGTGCTGATTGCTCTTGTGGGATGAAGACAGTACAGCTGCTCTTGTATTAGCTGCTCAGGGTCATACCCCTCCACCTACAAAGTCGCTGCTCACGGATACACACGGCACAGAATCTCTGGCCACGAGAGGCCAGTGGGAGCCTGAAATGGCATTCCATCATAGCCTATGTGTGACTGATTGTCCTTGCATGGCCTGCATTTCTCAGTGTCCTGCTGTACCTGGCCGTGGAGGCTTTAACCAGCCATGCAGTAAACATACCAGGGGAAGATAAAAAGGATGCACTCATCTCATCTCTTTTTTCCCCCCGCTCCCTTTTCTTCCCTCCCAGGCTCTGAAACATGTATACTCTCTGTACCACATGACAAAAAAGGCCAATCTGCGATATGTAAAAATGGGCAGGAGCTTCATATTCTATTGTATATAAATCCCTGAAGATCATGAGTGTGGGAGACAAATAAAACCTCTCCGCCTGTGTAATTTTTAGCAAAATCCGACCACCAATGCTTTCACACGACCACAAAAAAATTGAGTATTTCTGAGGCAGCTCAAATAATAGCCTTGCAGGCTGAATGTGATAGATCTTCTATTCCAATTCTACACCTCTCCTCTCTTGGTCACACTACAAATGCAAGAGGGAGGCTGCAGGGTATTTGTTTCCAGCCATCAATGAATAGGTGAAGTCTGTTTCAATTCCTCTAAACCAATCAGCTAAAAAAGATTAAAAATAGCTACCATTTGATGCTACTGTGACAGGTCCAGGAGAGGAACTGAACATGGCTGAAATGTTTATCTTTTTGGAAGGCTTTCACTGATTCAGGGAAGCAACATCACCAAAATATGCAAGCATGACAGTCCAGGGTAGAATTAGGTTTTAGACCTGCTACAGAGCGGTGCATAACAGCCATCTTTCCCTAGTTTTAAGATTAAAGAATCAAATGAAAGCTGGTGCTACTAATTTCCAGATTTCCTGCTAATCCACTAAGACTAGAAGAACACTGAACCATCACAATTTCAACCCAAAGCACAGTTTGAAATATGTCGCTTTTGCAGCCATTTTTAGTCCCAGGCCAAATGGCATGGTCACAATTTACATTCGCTGTCACTAACGTAGAGCTTTAAATAGGGGTTTTCCAGCCTTAAATCAGTGTCAGCCCATTACTAAGGGAGCACATAGCAGTCAGGAATTTAATGGATTTAAAGGGCGGATGTATTGATGGCTGTGAAGTGGAAACTATTTATCCTGTAAATACTGTAACAGCTAAGACAGCTCATTATAATTTATTTGTATCAAACACTAGTCTAGGGAAGGGCTGGCAGCTGCAGGTTCTGTTACTGGAAGAGATGTGGAAGAGAGGTGCCACAGGGGCCTGCTGCTGTGGGCAACCAACAGCTGGGAACCTGTACTTGCACCTTTTACCCCTGCTAGCCAGGAGTCCTTCTCAGAGTAAGGCAGACACAAGTATGCCTTCAGGTCTAGTCTCCAAGCCGTGCTACCTGGCTTTCTCCATGCACTGTCATGTACAACTGGGGAGTGCTGCATGGGCCAGGCCAGACTGTGGGATTCCCATCCCAGGATAGTAGAGGGACTGTCAGCAAGCCACTGTTCCATTTGGAAAGAATCACATGGAAATATGTCATTTTAATTGAAAGTCACCATAGCCATTTTCAGTACTCTTGGACAGGCTGAGATGTCAGAAAGCTAGGATGCTTGCTTCCCCCTCCAGTCCTTGCCAAACCTCAGAAAATGACCTTGATAAAAAATTTTAAAAGTAGGACAGATGGATTTTTCAGCCAACTAGCAGCACATCCAATAACTATTGAACTGCTCTGGCTGGATGGGAGCCTGAGAGCATCTTAAAGCCCCTAGCTTAGTGATTCCCAGTCTCCAAATTGTTCAGTTCTGTATAACCTTTCAACTGAATTATCTGAGAAAAAATTGGGAGATAATCCCAATGATTTCCACATAAAATCCTGCTAGGCCCTGTGAGCATTGGAAGACTGGAGTGGGAATGAGAGGGAGGGAGGAAGACAGTAAATACTGCACACTTCATTTTCCTTCAAGGAATACAAAATTTATAGTTCTCTTTTAGCTTTTTTTCCTAAGATTTGTTTACTCTGCTTTGTTATCAAGCCAATTAGGATGCAAACCTACCTCCTGCCCACACAAAAAGATGTCTGCAGGCAAGCGGCAGAGCCGCTGTTTCTCATTCCATGCAAAGGATGCTGCAAGTCAGCATTCTCTATTAGATGCTCTATCAGCAATAACCCCTGTACTGGCTTTCCCTGAAGCTACAATTTTATGCTTTTTGACCATGGAAACATTTTGTTTTTACATGAAAACATTTAATAGTTATCTAGTGATCAATACTTACACGTTTAGGCAAATGCCTCACCTCTCAGGAAGAAAGGGATGCTAATTTTGAGAACTCTTGAGTATGTGGCATCCAGAACATGTCTCCAAGGCCTGCCTTGCCTCGGTCAGCAGTCTTCCTGAAGCCTCTGAAGCTGCCACTGAGACTTTATCCAACTTACGTGTGTCAGGTAAAAATCTAAAATTAGAGGGGTGTGTGGACATACTGTGATGCTCAGGTCAGTTCAATGCACTTCAAGGCATCAAAATTCATCAACACTACCTCTTGTTTTGTTGCTAGCATACAAGAAGTTGTTCTAGAAGGAACCTGATACAAAAATAAAGGGATGCTTTAAATCTGCTACAAGAGGAATCGACTTTAATTCTCACATGTTACTAAAAAAAAGAAGCCCTTCCACTTTCCCATTCTTGGCTGTTAACTTTCATTTGTTTAGATGCCAGCACACTACACTTCATAAAAATTAACACTTTTTTTTTCTTTAAACACTTTCAAGCTCATTTTCCTCTTGCCTGTACCAGCTGTTTATCTCCTGACTTGATGATTCTCTTTGGAAATGTGAGTTGACATCTGGGTATGAGCGGATGCTGTAAATTGCCAGCATTTCTGTCTACTTATGCAAGCAAAGATTAGTTCCTCCAACTAGAGTAGCATCTCTCCTTAGAATGCTAACATTATGATACATAACAACCCTCTTCTTTCACTGCTATTACCCCTTTCTTTTCATTCAAGTACCTTTTTCTTTTGCCAAAGGCAAAGCAATGCATTAAGGCACTAGGCAATACAAATAAACATAATTTAAAGAGGAGGCTTTCCAGAAAGTTCTTTTTATTACTTTCAATAGGCTGTAAGGACTAGGTGTGAATTAAGAACAGATCTCAGAACAGGTCAGACAACACAAGATGAAATGAATCCATGAGCTTTGCCTAACTGAGCACAGCAACTGATGAAGCCTCTGATCTGGATCCAATTCTTTCTTAGGACAGAAAAAATAGGAAAGGGAGAGGCAGCTCCACAAAGCACCAGGTATTTCAATGTGACCCTGGCTTCATTTGACCTATCAGAGCAAAATTCTCCATATTTGTTTCCCCTCATGCTCACTTTGAACAATTTTTCACAGCTTTTACAATTTTAGGTATCCCATGCTTGGATAACAGCAGGGGAAGTACACGTAATGCCTATCCCCATGCATTCCCACAGAACTTTACAGAATATAGGACTGCTCCCGTGTCTTCCAACACCCAACACACAGGAGAATCCACTTTCTCCACCCTCTTAAAGGATGACATATTGAGATACTGGCGAGACAACACATGAAAGGTATCACAGGGCCCAAGGCTTCCAGTTAAACTGTTCCTCCTTGAGCCAACTGACTGTTAGCAGGATGGGAAAATCAACAGATGCACCTGAGCTATACTGCACACTGCTCATCCTGTTTTAAGCTTTAAAGGTTAAAGCCAACACCTTAAATTACATGAGGAATGCAACACAGGCATGGAACTGAAGTGTCACACACTCCCTTGAGAGAAATGTGTCTCAGACAAGAAACAACACTGTCAGAGGAAGTTCTACACATAATCCTCGCAGACAGAAAATCAACACTTTGAGGTTTATTCCATGACTCTTGGATTTGGGAGAATCAATGGGTAACACAGTGGTCTCCCAAATACAAAACAGTAACTGTTTTTTATAAGCTGAGAGGAGATTCTTTTGTGTACTAAATTAAAACTGTCAAAACTTTTTTGAAGCTTCCACACCCTAAGTAGTGAAGACTCTGGCATTCTTTGTACTTGGAAAAGCTTTCTGAGTTCTAACTCATAAATAAAAACCCTGAAAAAAATCCCACCATGATGAGCAGAAAAGAAAGTACAGACCAGAATAGAATAAGCTGTGTGATTGTGGTTTCTATTGAAGTTATTATTTATCTACCATTGGATATGGAGTATAGTGAGGAATAGAAATGAAGAAAAGGAAGAGAAAAGTGAGTTGGGTCTCTGCCCAGAGAAGGAGGATGCTATTTAGTTGAACAAGAATCAGCTCCACAGAAATGCTGATGGATGGTTGGGAAATAATGTGCTGTTATGAAGGGGGAAAAATATCATACACAAGTTTTATAGGCTGTTATATACGAATGATCCTTTAGCCTCTGCTTAAAGGCAGCTTACCATTGTGGTGTTCACACTGGTGAGAAAAGGAGCTGATGCAATCAGGCCTTCTACTTTAGAGTGGCAGGAGCTCTAGCTGATTTCTCTGCTACAGAAGGGACTGCTCCAAATGCTCAAAGCTCAGGCCATCACATTTTAGAGTCTCCTTACAACCTTTTTTCCACACTTCAGGAGGGAAGCCAAGTCCTACACCAACATCTGGAGACACTATGGGAAGCAAAAATCATGACCACTTAGGATTAAATGAACACAGGTTATGTTACAATGTAATGGAATAAAATAGTTTTGATGTAAGGAAAAGGAAAGCAAGAGGCACACTTTGCTACTAAATTACATAAACACTGCTTTGATTGAACTCAAACTCCCCTATCAACAGATCAACTTGCTTGCTCACTTATCTCCTCCTGCTTCACACTGTTCCCCCACACACTCTCTCTTCCAAAACAGCCTCCCTTACTCATTTAGCTTGTTCAACCATACAGGAAAATGTTTCTGAAAATAAACAAGTTCTGACATTATTCTGAGATCTTAAGTTCTTGCTTTACCCAACAGCCCAAGTTACTGCTCTATCCAAATCAGAGTATTCAGATATGTTCAGAAGTCTAGGCAGATTTGTTTGTGTGATGTGTTATTTGAAGAAGGGCTAAATTATTTGTGATTCCCAAAGCCCAGGAGACAGTAATCAAAGGAAGTACCACAGACACAAACTGTTCACTGAGCCTCTTTCGTGTATTAGGCTTATCCACTGCAAGTTTGCTGGTCACACTGATATTTTTCCATTTTGTTTTTGCATTACTTACCTTACATGAGTATGGTTCCAAGCAGAGATCAAGAAATGTCTCCAGGAATGCACATAACACAGAAAGAATCAAGAATTTTAGTGCTTTCCCTACTTGTTCAGTGTCCTTCCCATCTTGCTTGTAGATAGGCTTTCTGAGAGCAGCAGCTTTCCATAGAAGTAGTGTGACATGGGGCTTGATGCAACACAGACCTGGGATTTGCTAGTGCATTGAACCATTTGGAGAAGTGAGAGGCAAAAACCCTTTTTGAGCACAAGCAGCTCTGGCTCTCTTCTCACAGGGGACAGAGCAAAATGAAGGAGAATGAAGGAGACTAGGGGACAAGGAAGATGATTTCAAGGAATGAAACTGCAATGCCACTGATATTCATCTTACTCTTCTGCTTATGCCAAATAAAGGAAGATGGAAGAACAATCCTGACCCAAGGACTCTATTAGGTGCCCTGAAGCTGATAAAAAAAGAGTAAGAGTCCATATATCCCTGAACAGGGTCCAGGAACTAACTACTTGTCCTCCCACAAGACATGTACGCAAACCAGACAGAAACTCCTTGTGAACACACAAATGTGTTCCTAGGTGATCTTCTCTGGATTTTCACTGCAGGTGTAGGCACATACTGTGCCTATGTAGTCCCCACTGCAATAGGGTACTGATCCCAGGTAGGTGACTTGCAGACAGACCTTCTGTAGGTGGGCTGTGCCACAGCCCACCCTAGAGCAATCTCATCCAGAACAGAGCTTGTAGCCCATGTTGGTTTCCATTGCCTCAGCCAGTAAGGTGATCATCAAATGCCCAAAGGCTGCTGCTATGCCAAGAAACACCCCCATTCCTGGCAAAGCACTTGGTACGTCACAGGACTGTAATTAAAAAGTATAAGGATCACTGCCTCCTGTTTAGTATTATTTAGATTAAGGGGCAAGAAACAAGTTCTCCATTACTAATAAGAAAAATAGCTAAAACCCCTGAAAAGGCCTGACAGCTTACCAACACAGGGCAAAGCTCCACAGGAACAACTGTCCCCATGGGAACTGGCAAGTATAGTGCACAGAAAAACGAGAACTGTTTGAATTAACAGGGAACATTTGCTCTAAATAAAAGCTATTTTGAGGAATTAAAGCAAACAAATGTCAGCTCCATGTAGCGGCGCATTGGGATGTGATGTGCTGTAATGTGTTGTGACACTTCACTTCATAAATTAAAGCTCTTTTATGTCCCCCAGGGAAAGAGAATTCAAGTGCAGTCAAACACTTGCACTTGGAAGGTCTGCAGGCTTGACACTTACCCGTTTGTGACTCCACTGATCCCCCTGAGAGGGGACACCTTTGTGCCTGCCCTGTGGGCTCCTCTGTCCTCCCCTGGCCTCAGGAAACAGCCACACAAGAAGCCTGGAGTGCACAAGCAGACAGCAATGCCATCGCCTCACCCCACATGCCAGGCTCCAGATAACACTCATCAATTGACAAGGTGAAACCAGTTGATGTCACAGCCAAAACTCTTGGTCTGAGGTTACACTCATTTTATATCCTACTTATCCATCCAAGAACACAGCATTCATTTGAGATATTTACTGCATATGAAGCTACCAGTCTCACAAGACTAACTGTGGAATGAAAGGCCAGAACCCACCCACTTAGAATGTCATCCCGCTTCAGCTGGCATGATTCAGAGATGAAATGAGTGTGGCCTTAAGTAAGTGTCATTGCTCAATTCTCTGGCACCAAAAGTTGAACTGCACAACAGTAACCCTATTGCCAAACTAAACCAGTTCAATACAAGGGCTGTAATGCTCCATGAGGAAAGAAGACAATTCTATTTTCCTGATGCCCAGCACAGAGGAGCACACATACCTATCATGGTTCTTTGTCATACACAGGTCATTGGGAAGACCATTAAAAATAAAGAAGGAAACAAAATCAGAAAAAGACATAAGAAATAAGTCTAAAGGACCTTGTTCTTAAAAATAGAAAAAGAAAAAAAAAGAAAACACCCAAGCACTACCACTTTCTTCAGAGCATTCAGCATTTTCCAGTCATTGCCTGGAAGGTGCCAATAATGAGCTCAGAGCTGTACAACCTACAGAGATGCCAAGGCAGTTCATTAATTAGATATGAAACCCAGAAAGCCAAAAGACACCATGAAATTACACAAGTAGTCAACTTTAGCTCTTCTATCCCCTCTTATTTTCTGCATACAAAATTCAGAGGAAAAAGTCTTAAATTCAAGAATTAACTCAAAATGGAGCCTGAGAGGGTTTTTGTAACTGGGCCCTGCAAAACAAGAGGTATAGACAACAGTAAGATATAACAAAGCTGAGCAAGATGTAGTCACAAATCCCTTTTTAAGACACTTGATATGCAGTTACCATTTTGCAGTAACAAAAACTGAGGAATGGCTATAATTGCAATGTAGTATGCCACTGCATCTCTTATTAATGTGCTGAACATTTAAGGGTAAATGTAACATGTCAAAGCTTGTTCCAAGTGTGCCATTGCATCCTTATAGTGCAGCCATGCCAAATGGCATTTATGTGAGAGGTAAGGCTGCCTCCTCGTGTGGTGTGGACAGCAGGGACACAGTCACCTGCCAGAAGCTGAGGCCTGGTGGGGAAAGGTGCTCAGAAAGCAGTCTCTGCACCTTAGCATGTCCACAACAGAACTTTGCCAGGCATGGGGACGCAACCATGTTCTGGCTGGGGCAGACAGTTTTAGAGGCAGCACAGTCCCAATACACCACCCTGGGTGAGACCTCAGCCCTTGCCCCCTCCTGGGTAGGCACTCCTCCCACTGCTGGTACTGCCACAGCTGCAGGCTAGCACTGCCCACAGTGCCCAAGTCCCTCAGAAGCAAGCTAAAGAATCTAAGCCAATGAGCATGGCAATGAATGACCTTTTACATTTCCTCCTCCCCCCATAATTCTCAGCCTGAGCAGTGCAACATCAGATGGAAATTCCAGCTAAATCTCAAAGAAAGCACAGCCATGTCACTGAAGGTGTGTCCCTGAGTTCATTAGTATCTCACCCATCCCTGTACACAAAATTGCTTCCAGTTTTGGAGCAAACCCGCCCACAACTACCTCATAAGTTTTCATATCGTAAGGTGTGGATGTGCTCTTTCAAATATGGGGAGCCTCACCCAATACACCACCTCTGATGGAAAGGAAGAGCCCATATCTGCAGATCTCCACAACATCACTTCTATTTCCGTAGTTAGGCTATTGGAACAATGAGAAAAAGCTTTCTGCAAAAAGCTACCAGAAGTCTTTCTTATGCTGTGAAATGGTTTGTTAGCTTAAGACAACAAACTCCTTCTAAAAATGTCAACAGCAGTATTCTGCCTAACTTTGGCCATAGCAGGACAATCCTTTTCAGCTGGAACTCTGCGACTACCCATGCAGACAGACTCACCAAAGAAAGATAGCTGCTTAAACCTAAGCCTCTGATCTATTGCCTAAACTCTTGAGCAATAAGGGACACTTTGCTCCCACTTGTAAGCTCAGACCACTACTAGGCTCAGATAGATGCATCCTCAGAGTTCTCAAGGGAACATTTCAAAGTTTTAATGGCAGTGGCAGCTGCTCTTTATAAGCTGAAGGCAACGACACTTCATTTTTTAAATGGAGGCAGATTCTGATTTATAAATATGAAAATTGAATGTATGCAAAAGCACAACCCTTCTTCTCCTTGCGCATACACAATTCAGATAACTGAACTGATCAGTCACCAAACTGAGCTGAAAGTCATTATGCCGAAGAAAAGACCTTGCTTGCCTAACCTCAATCCAGAATGAATCTAAACTTCTACTTTCCAACCTTCTGAATATGAATAGGGATAGCACGAATATGCTGACAGGTCTTTTATTATAGCTAGAGGGTGTAGCAATAATTAAAAACCAAATCTTGTATATATGCAGCTAAGACACTTCCCAAAGAAATACACTTGACTTTGTCTTTTTGCAAGATTAGGTTGTCAAAAATGGGGTTTTTTTTAAGTCAGTAAGATAGCACAATGCCTGGGATTTCCACATAAAGGAAGCTTGGAGAAATTGCAAAAGGGATGGATGACTACTGTTGTTCTCCAAAGTTCCCTGTACTAGTCTGGGCATGTAACTGTGTGCAAAACACAAGAGTTCAGTGTTGCAGCTGAAATGTGACACACACAAATAGGGAATTTCCAATTCACGGTTTCTTCAGCAACAATTCACTTCTACAAAGCCTGCATCCATGCTTCCTGGAGAAAATAGTTAGCAACACACTGGCATTTTGACCAGGTTGCTGTAGGAGCCCTAACACTTGTAGGTTTACCACTTCAATTAGGAGGTGAAACATAACCCTCCACCTACATAATTCTAACTAATTTCTCAGCTGATCTTTTGAGCTCTGCAAAGAGCACATTTCTCACTGAGCACTACAGGTAGCACAAGCAAGTGTGTGAAGCCAAAAGGGATATGAATTATTAAAACATCTGAACAACTGAGGTTGAAGGGAAAAAAACAGAGAGAAGAAAAGCTCTTTTTTTAACTAAAGAATGACAACATAGTTATTTTAAGGCACTCAAAAAGGTCTTTTCAAGGTTAAAACAAATGGTGAAAGAGAAAGAGTCTGCACATTGAGGGCTCTGGTAGACTTTGGATAAGGGCAAGGGCACATGGAGATCATTTGCTTTGGGATGGGGCTCATTTCCTGTGTCCAGAGAGGCTTTTCCCATTAATTTTATAACTTTGCTGCTGTCTGGTCACAAATCTGGAGAGAGAATACAAAAATAAAGCAAATTTATGTCTGACTACTTCAATTCCAAATGTGAACATCAAGCAGCAGCCACACAGACTGGTGTCTCAGACAGTGCTTCAGAAAAATCAGCTGTTCCCAAGGTCTCTGCTAGTCAAGCTTACCCTCATTGTGCTTGGGAGCTGTTTTCGTATGTGTCACACTAGAGGACTTCACAGCTTTGTCAATAAACTGCTTTCAGCATATTTCTGACCAATAATAACAACAACTTTTCCTGGCATAGTAGCTTGCTTATCAGTTTAGAAATGGCAGTGGGCTAATACCTGGTGCTAGAGCAGTAGCTCCAGGCCATATCTCAGAGTGGCTCCTCAGGTGTCATTTGCACAGACACCTGCACTCAGCAGGTCACTCTGCCCCAGCCTAATAGATCACAAAGGTTTTGCCACACTGCTACAGAACTCATCATCTACATCTCACTTTCAAACCACAACCTCCTATCTGCTGCTAAACGCAATACTTTTTAAGATAGCAACTGGATAGCCCATGTTAATATCCAACTCCCCCTTTTGTTAGGCTCCTGAGGGATTCCAGGCAGCTGCTTAATGCTTTCCTTCTCAGGAGATTTATATTTTCCCATATGCTACTAAGCTGCAAGTTGAACAGTTGTGTTGTACCACACATGCCTGGCAGAAGAACGAAATGTGATGGAAACTTGAATTATTGGCTCTCAGTCTTTAAGACTTCAGTTTTTCCTCATTTTCAGATTACTGGTTTTTTTTTTTCATCTGTCCTGCTCTATGCTTTCATAAGAATACTGTTGCCTGAGTCAAGAGAGAAGTGAAGACAACCTATATTAGGTCAAGCAAATTGCAGCAGTGGGCAGCCTGGCGGGTGTCCTCATCATGGCCAAGCAGTTGTGTGCTGCAGACAGCTTTACCTGGGATTGCAGAGTGCCCCTGCCAGGCTCCTATCAAGGCACAGAGGACAAAAAATGTATCTCTAATAAGCTCTATTTTCCTGAATTGTTGAGGAGGAGGAGATAGAAAATCATTCCTGTAACATCTCTGGAAAACTTGAAGAGGTTATTGCTATGGAAACTGCTCCAGCAAAGCAGGTGCAGAAAAGGGGAGCAGCAGAGAGATGCACAGTGCACAGAATAGAAATTCTTAACACCTGAAATTAAATCCTGCACACCTCTGGCAATGCAATCTATTTTGGATAACATCAACAATCTGCCCTTGGTTTTGTATCAACAAAACCACAGGTAAGTGACAATGAAATGAACACATTAGGCTGTGCAGGAGAGCTGCAGAACCATACTAAAAACAATACACACCAGTATATATATGGCAGCAGAGAAAATCTGGGATAGAATAGGACTATGTGTTTTTAACTCCAGCTGAACTAATGCAAATCTTACAGTGCAGCTTGTCAAATACAAGCAGAGAAGCAACAGAGTTTCTTTTCATCAGCCTTTGATGGTAAAATAAAGCGAGGCTGGAGGAAGCCTTTAGCACAAGAATGGAACAGAGGAGCTCTGATTGTGCCACACCAATGGCTGTGCCACAGAAAGAAAATATCCTACTGAAACAGCGGCTGAAAAAGGAATTGTTCAGCAAAGAAAGAAAAATCAGTTAAAAATGAGGTGACAAACAAGAAGCTCTATGAAAGAGACTTTACCTTACAAAAAAACCTGTGAATCCATACCAAAGGCTTTGTGTCAGTTTTAATACTGGATATGAAATCTCTGCCTTTGAGCATGCATGCCGGTGTGTGTGTACTTACATTTTTTCCTCCACAAGAGTGTGGCCCCAAGTGTCCCCAAGGATACTGTAAGTGACAAACACATCAGTTGATGGGTAAGGAAGTGGCTCACAGATTGAGCACCAAGGGTGATATTGAATGGGTTTACATCAGGCTGGCAACTGGTCACTAATGGGTTGGATATTAGGAAAAGATTTGTCACCCACAGTGTGGTTTGGGCACTGGAACAGGCTCCCCAATAAAGTGGTCACAGCACCAAGCCTGACAGAGTTCAGGGGGTATTTGGACAATATTCTTGAGCACATGGTGTGGCTTCTGGGGATGATCCTGTGCAGACCCAGGAGCTGGACTCAGTGATCCCTGTGAATCCCTTCCAACTGAGCACATTCTGTGATTCTAAATCTAATATTCAATCACCACAGCAGAGTTTTGATATGTGTTTTAATGTTCTGCTAAATTGAGGCTTGTGCCTATACAAACACATCCACAGTAAACTGGAGGTTTTGCATGGAAAGATGGAGTGTTTTCTGGTTCAACTATGTCATTTTGGTGAGCTGAAAATCTTTAGATGAACTCCTTCCTAATAGAGGATATATTACCAATAAATGGAGGGAGTGAAGAACTACAACACTAAGAAGTCTTTTGAGGTCTTCGTATCTTCAGGAAAATAAAAGCCGAGCCCTGGGGTAGATTTAACAATGTGCCTTTAACTTGGTTTGTTTCCTTTTTGGCTGCATGAACATCTGTAATTCCCAAATTCCTGTCGCTATTCCCACCAGCTGGTGAAACTGATCCAGCAGAGGAGGTCTGAGCCTCGCCCGCACATTGAAAAATATAACCCCATTGGGCATGACACAGCTCCATCACAATGTAAAACCATGAAGTGCATCTCCAAATTTAAACAAATGCAAACCATAAACCATACATTTCAGAGACACAACTGTAATGCATGGATGGGATGAATTGTTTGCCTTTCCTTACCAGAGAAATCATGCAAAGGTAACAGCAAAGGTCTCCTTAGGAAGGCATAGGTGATGTAAACTACTCTGGGCTGCCAAGGGTTAACCTCAGCACTGGCAACATGTTTTCAGTCAAGTGTCTAAGCTTCTGCTAGAGGGGAATTTTACAAATAAACTTACAGGCTTTGCAGATCAATTTTCTACTTGGTTTTATCACTCTTTTCCCCCTGAACAGACCCACTGCATCTCAGTCTCTTTTTCCGATGCATTCTAAAGTTTTAGTGCCATTTTTGAAACAATACAGGCCCCCCACTACTTGAAACCACATATGGAGCTTTGGTAGTATTTGTATTTCCATCAAGAATATTTAGTAATAAACAGCTATGAAAAACATTACCCTCGGGCTCCAGCACTGTGGAGCATGCAGTACAGACCTTCACTGACTGAATACTCAGAAAGCATTCAAATGATAATATTACATTAGAGTGGTGGCTGTAGCTGTGTAAATAATTGTGCATTGTCCCTGCTCATTGATTTATTTTCATATGTGCACACGTACACGTCTGAAAAAGCACTTAAAAAAATTCAAAACCCAGACAGCGATAATCTAATAAACTCCAAAGTGAATCAATAGACTACTTAACAGCAGAGAGATAAACTGCATTTAATAAGAGTTAGAAAGGATGGAGAGAAGGCTGTGCAAGATTCAGCCAGCAATACCAGAAGCACAGAGACTCAGAGTGAGAGAGGAGCCTGAGATAGGTGGAGAGGGAAACCAGGCAGCACAGGTAGCAGAGCACTTTTGGAAAAAACCTTCCAGTTTTCAAAGTGTTGTTTACAGAGCAATAGGAGTCAGGAGATTTCTTGTCTGACAAAAAAATGTAACAGAAGCCAGTGAATATTCAGGACAGGATGACCTTCAAAGGAGCTCTCAGCAGCTGATAAATTTAGTTTCTGCTAATGCAGGGGCTCTCATACAGCTGTGCAGCAGTCATCTAAAAACTGGGTCTCATGCAGTTGTGACATGGAGGTTCCCTTATGAAAAAGCACTAAACATTTTCATTCCAAAGTTACTTCTAGGGACTCCTGGCATTTAAAGGTATTGAAACTGAGGCACAAAAATCAAGTGATGTGCCGAAATTGACAAAGCATTGGCAGGAGAGCTGAAAATGGGTTTATTTAACTTGACTATCAGTTCTGTGCTCTGTTCACTGGCCATTTTTTGTTTTCACTGTGCCTACAATCTTTAAGATAAAGAATTGACTGCAGAAGATGACAGATTCCTGCATGCAACACAAGCAGCACACTAAACGAGAAAGTAATGTACAGCAGAACCACCTCTTCAGTACGTATGAGGACATTGTAGCACAATCTCTTCAGTGTGGCTTTGACTTACAATTTATGCAGTTTCAGCAACAATTCGTAACTACCCTCCTCTCAGCTGTGTCAGCAAAAAGGCCAAAATCACAACAGACCTGGAATCAAACTGTTTCACTTCCTCTTCCCAAGTGAAGTCTAAAGTACCTCAAACAAATATGGAGAAGTTGGAGGAAGCAAAAAAATTATCTCCTTTATTTCTTCTTACAAATGGACACCTATGCACATCTAGTATAGTGATAACATTGTAGTATTTCAAGAATTCTGATACATTACATTTCTTTACTATTATTAAACAAAATCTTGCAAGGCACTGGCATTGTGATTCTGTGTTACAAGCTCTCCCTGACAGCAAGAGCCTGAAATAAACTTTAAAATGTTTAGAGAACAACTGAGCAGATTCATCTCTTAAACTGTTCCTTCTCAGTCAGCAGAAGAAACAGATGAGATGCCACCTGAACCACCCTGTTTCTTTCATGTCTGACACTCATGCTCTGATTTTCCCCTTAGCTGCACAGTCTATAAAAATTATCATTGGACAAACATAGTTCAAAGATCTTATCCTGAATCTACTGTTTGAGTCTCAGACAATCTGGTTGCACCCAGAGCCAGGCTAAGTCTTATTTTCAGTCTCACATTTATTAAGTTACCTCAGACCAAACAACTCCAACTGTGCCACATTGACAGGACAGATTTTCAGGGCTAATATCCACACTTGAGGCCCATTATCTATAATAGAGATAGAGCACTATACCAAAGTGCCATCGACCTGCAGGGAAGGTATGCAAAACACACAGAGAAGATTTAGCAAAGCCTTCTGTAAAGTCTTAAACATATAGAACCCAGCATATTTTAAGAATAAAGTTAAAGAAGGAGTGTAACACTCCTCACTGTATCCCATCCTTTTCTTCCAAACCTTAGCAGAAGGAAGGAGAAAGGGGAGATGTCTTATCTGTAGTATGGAAAACGAGATTTTTCACTGCCTCAAAGACTAACTTGAGGAGTTCTTATAATCTTAGCCTAGTAAAAATTCAGTGAAATAAATGGTCTTCTAGTGTCTTATAATGTTTGGGGATTTCCTGAATTTACCTTGAAAGTATCACATGGTACCAACCTCGCTGAAATGCTAGATCAACTCTTTTCAGTAAAGGAGTTTCTTTAAGTTCTAGTCAACCTCAACACAGACAGTAAAAGCATTAAGTAACCTCCAGTATCCAGTGAAGACCTGTCAAACTACACAGCTGTGGGCCTCTACTTTACCTTCCATCTCTCCCTTCCACATAACATTTTACATTTTCTTTTTCTCTTTCCAGTGATTTTTCTAGTCTGATCATCAAAGGAGCAGAATGAATGTCATCACCATTGACACAGTTTCACACACAGTGTGAGGTGTGGATGCACCTCACAACAACGTGGCAATGAGCTGGCAAGTTGGGCCAACTACCATTCCAAGCAGCACAGACTGTGCTCTCACACAAAGTTCTCTCCTCCATCTTCAAGTCACATTTTCTACTGCAATGGTATCTGGATAATGAACAGGTGTACTGACACTCACATCCATGGATGAGCTCCAGATCATGCTGCCTTTCAGCAGAGGTCACCCTGCCCAGGCTGCTTCCAAACACAGCAGCCAGCAGTTCTCCCAACGAACCTACCACTTCTCCAGGTGTCTGAGCATTCATGGCTGATTAACACTACAGATGATGACTTAACCAAAGACAGGCTTTGAAGGAAGTCACAATGTTGGGTCAGGAAGAGTAGGAAGGGGAGGAATGGAGCAGACCACAAATCTACTGACATTGGCATTGTGGTGCTTCATTTTGCAAAACCTCAGTTTTTCTTCTTTCAATCCCAGTCGCTGGCAGTGTGCACTACAAGTGGCATTTTGGAGGTACAGCTAGCTACTGTAAGCACAAGAAATAAAAGGCAAGGAGGAAACAAAGCTTAAGGTTTTACACTGATGAAAAAAAAACTGGAAGTAACTTATGCTTTCAAGCTGAGAGAAAAAACCGCCATGACCAAATCAGCATGGATTTGCAGTCACACTTTTCCTAGCTGTCTCATTGAGCAAAGTCCCAGCTACTTCTTTTCTCCCTGAGTCATACATATGAAGCATTCTGCCAAAAAAAACCAAGTGAAGATTCATCTGTCCTAAGGAATACTGGATTACAGTCTCCAAATCCAGCATTACCATCAGATCCTTTCCTTAAGAGAGTATTAAACACATTTAAACAGTATCATTTTATTGCTGTGAAAGTATGGCTTACCTTGCCCTGCCTCCATTCTGTTTTCCTTTCTATTGGGGAACAGCAGTTGGTAAGAGAACAGAAGAATGTTACTAGATGCACAGCCCTGCTGCTTTTCACTACACTAAAACCTAAGTGAATGTTGTATATACCAAATGGAAACTGAAAATCAGGATTGCTTCAAAGCAATGTGGAACCCAGCATCCTGTCTCGAGGAGTTGATTGCACATATGCCTGTCTTGAGAACACAAAGCAAATAGGCTGTCCTACCTGTTGTGCCAAGGATTGAAAAAGGAAGGGGAAGAAAAGCAGGCCCAGATACACAGATTTTTGGCACAGCAGAAAACAACACTTGAATGCAGTGATTCAGTTGAAAGAGCAGTTCAGATTTACACAGGTAATTACAGCATGCAAGCATGAACACAACCCTATCTCACACTGAATCTCTTCTGTATCCCAACACACCCAAACAGGAGATGAAAAAAAACAGAGAAAGGGGAGAGACATTTTGTACTGTGTCAGTCAGCAAATTCACAGAAAGGAGCTAGAACTACACAGTTAATGCAGAGCAAAGGAGCTATGCTGACACTGGTGACTGTACAGTTGAGCACAGAGATCCTTTCTCATAGCTAGCATGTAGTCCATCTGCAAGGAATAGTCACAGACTATTTAACAAGGTGCTAGCCAAGCCTCTCTAAGCCATGGAAAACCAAGCAACATGCATACTTATGACTCCAGACTGCACAGGCTAAGAATAAGCATACTCGAAAGGAAAGCTAAAAAAATCAGCAAGTAGTGAAAAGGAGAGGCAGAGGATGCCCAGATGATAGAAGAAATGCATATAAGATGTTATATAGGAAAGAATTAGGGGAAAGGATTGAAAATGACAGGCAAGTAATGACTAAAAAAAAGCACAGTGACAAGCTAATCACTTGCCACTGGAGCAACCCTCACCCTCCCAAATTCAACTAAAGCAGAGAAAGCAAAAGGAAAGATAAGGCAATGAACTATTTTCCTTTTACCAGGAGCTAAGAATTTTAAAGGTACAGTCTAGAAAACAGAATTAATTGAACACAAATTACTTTTGTTATGAGCAGTGAAATTAAAGATTACCTCAATTCCAGATGCTTAAACAGCATCAAGTTCATTAGTTCCATGTATTTTCTCCACAGTATTCTCTTCATTCTAATTAAGTAATCCAATAAAATTAATTGCATTTGTATTTGATTAATGAAAATATACATTTTGTTAAAGCAACCATATAAGAAAAGTCTGAATTCAGATTGCTCTCTAGCTGCTTACATTATTTCACTTGAAAACAGGAAAGATTTTTAAAACCATTTACAGCGAAGAAGAGTAAGGGCAGGTCAGCACAGTCCTCAGACAGTCAGGGACACTCATCCATAGATTTTTGCTTCAGATTTCCCTGGTAGCACTGGAATTCCAGTCCACCTTATTTCCTCATCTCAAACGAAGTTGACAGCATCAATCGGGGTTGTGAAGGAACTGAAGGACATCTGTGGCTGCTACCTATTTCTGCAATATTCACTATTTTTGGTGATCACATTCATGGCTGTATTGACATCTCACACTGAATGAAGTTAATTTGGTTTCCTAAGGCTTTCCTCAGTTCAAAAGCAATGAACAAGCAAACTATCCATGCTCTATTGGTGGGCAGCATTAGAGGGCATCTAGATTAGCTGTGGAAAAAGGGCAGAGAACAATGAAACAACACGCTTATTTCTGCTTAAAAACTTATGTAGTTTATCGGCCCTGAAGGTCACTGCCAGCTTACAAGAAGGATATGTTTTTCTAGCTTATCTAGACTAAGATAAAGCAATGAAATGCAGGAAAGAAGCTTTTTCTGTACAGTGAGTTGTATCAATTAGCTTAGTTGATAGGAAATACAAATACATTTGATCATACATCATTCAAGGGGACTTTTTACTTAATAAAAATGCAAAGTATGTTTTTGGAAGGATTTACAGCTCCCTTCTGCTCACTAATCAGCCATTTACTGGCCTTTATAAACCAGAAAGCTCCCTGATGTCCCAAGAGGGCACAACACACTTGAAAGAAGGCAAGACTGTCAGTGCTCATTTCCAGCTCTGCTATGGTTCCTTATCACTTATTTCCAGCTGCAATCCAACATCTTTACAATAAAAGTGGAAAAGGTCTCTCTCTGTCATCTTATGTACATTCTATCCTCTTGAACATAATCATTATCCTCATAAAAAGCAACTGCCAGGACATGGGCCCTCAGTTCCTCCCAGACTGGTTACCTGGCAGATGACTAGTGAATCTGGAGGCTCTTTGTGAGCAAAAGACTTGATATTCTTCAGCCCCAGAATGGAATTACAGCTGTGTCGTGCCCATGTTTGACATGATTCAGAGCAGAACTAAGGAGCCTGAAACAAGCTAAGTTTATAATCTCTTGGTGTTGAAGCAGACGCACACGCACATTGAAGGCAAATGTGCACAGGGCAATTTGAAAGGTCAAACATACACTTAATCCATCCAGAGTATTATCAAAGGCAAACTGGTTTCTCGGATTTGGATAGATTTTTTTATCCAACACACACCACATCGAGCCTATAGTGCTTTGCAAAAGTCAGTTTCAGGAAATGACTGATGCTTCCTTTCTGAAAAATTCCAGTGCCTCTGGCTGCAGTATCACTAATGGGCAAAGCTGCCATAAGCTGACACTGGTGCTGAAAGCAGTCCTTCCTCCCTGCCCTAGCCTCTTCTTATTACCCTTAGGCTGCCCTGACCAAAAACCCCATGTCAGCTCCTCAATCTGATTTACCGTAAAGTTGCACAAACTTTTACACTAACAAAAGAGGCAAGGAAGGGAGCAAATGGTTGGGGGCAGAAATTACTCCTGTCAGAGGCAAAGTTGACTGGAAACATTATCTTAACAGAGGTAAATCACAGCTAAAATACCCAGTACAATTTAGAAATTGCTTTATCGCAGGAAGTGGAAATTCTTCAATCTTCTTCTGCAAGCAGTTCTGTCAGCAAATCTTTCCCCATATGAGCACTGTTCTGGTAACAAACAGCTACGTGTATACACAATTGTATATGTATAATTACATACCCACATGGTAGACCTAACCAAGATGATTCCAGTAAAGCCCAAAGCTGAGCTTCATCTCCTGAAAACAAGGAATCTGCTTCACAGTTGTCAGTGTATTTAACATAAAAGCTGAGAACAGACGGCATTATAGCTGTCCTTAATAAGAAGACGCTCTAAACCCTGTTTGCCATCAGTAGGATGTGTTTACTTAAAACAAAACCACAAACAAAAATACAGAAGTCCCAAACTCAGCAGCAAATAAAACCTGTTCCATTTCATATAGACTACATCATCTCCTGAGTTTGTGACAAGCATTGACAGATAGAACAGTGACCTTATGTAAATTGAGTCAAGCTTACACACAGTAGTATGAAATTATTTTCAATTGGGAATTGGCTGCTTTCCCACCCTATAATCTCCACTTTTGAGAACAATTATATTTCATCCTAACATGGAAGCCTTACATTTTACATTATAGAAATTTTCTTGCAAACTAGCAAACAAAAAGCACAATATTTATGCAACAGCAAAGCTAGCTGGCCTGAAGAACTGTTACGACGGTAACTTCCAAACAAAGGAATAATCATTATAAAGCTTATGAAGTCTCAGGCAAAGGAGAACTTTTGCATGACAGACAAATTGACATTATTTTGGAAATGGTCACTGCCCTGAAAACCAAATTCATGCTAAGAAAATACCTCGTGACTTATTTCACAGACAGCATTTCCAAACAACTCCAGCTGGTGCCCCCAGATAGCACAAGCAAGTCAATACTGCTGACAAAGCTGCTGCCTGCAAAGAGAGACATGGCAGGAGCTAAACTGGCAGCCTGCAGTCTGGAACCACAGAACCAGGGAATAAGTCAGCTTGGATGAGGTCTCCTCAAACTTCAACTCCTCTCCTCAAAGAATCGAAGTAGAGGTTGGCTATATACATAAATGAGATTAATGATCTTCCACAGAATCATCAAGGAAAAAATAGGACCTTCTAACATAAAGACAGCCTAAAACCAGCAAGCCAGTCTAACTGGGCCATGTTCAACCTTTTGCAGAGTTCAAAAGTGTTCCGAGAACTCTGTACGGCCCCACAGGCTCTTTAGCTGACAAATACCTAATAAAACACCCACCTAATTTAGCCATTATTTTTGCAGAAGGTGTTATTTTGCTCCATCAAATCTTTCCTCTGCAGTTTCCAGCCAGAACTTGTTTTCTTGCCCTCTTTCCCCTCGGCTCCCATTGCCCTCCCCCTGCACTGCCCCACACAGATGGGCAGCACAGAGGGGCTGAGGGACCTGAACAGCTGCTGACTTGGCAGAAAGATAAATGGCTGGAACAACTCTTCCCTATCCTGGGACTTCTTCAAATGCAAGGGCCTTAAATGGCCCTTCAAGCTGAGACCTTGGAATATGGGCCAGGTCACACAGATAAGGGAAATTAAGGCTATTCACAAATATAATTGACACATGAAAAAATGATGAGTATTTTACCAGCAACTATTTTCAGCAGTGACTCTACCTGCACCTGCTTGCATAGAGCGGTACATCTTATATAACAACAGACTAAATTAACACTGCTGCATCTTTCAGAAGGTTGAGAAGATCTCTTCAGCTCCTCTGTGTCTTCCAGTACATGTGACCCTGCTGCAGATGCATCAGCAGGGGAATCTCACTTTTTTATCACCATCTTTTTTAAACAAGCTTTTATGCTGCTGATAGTGGCTCCTCATATAAAGGCAGAATAGACAACCTTTGATGAGAATTGATAGGCATGCCCAGGACTGAATTAAATCAGGTATTAGATCACTGGCCCAAGGCTGACATTCTGCCCCAATGGTGGCAAGTCCAGAATACACATATTTATTTGATTCTCCTGCCTTCAAGGAAGCATGGTGATGGGTAGCAGGGAACTGAACCACCTCTGCTGAGGGTATAACATCAATCAGACCAGCACACTGACTGTCCTCAGTATCTTTCCTCTGCCCTTAGGAGAATTATCAATTGCTGAAAAGCTACCTTAGCCTTTTAGTATTCTGCATTAACAAAAAATAAAACAAAGTTCACAAAACCTGCACTTGCAAAATAGCTCCAAAACCAGTAACCTACACTGATCCCATGAAAAAGACAACAGTTTCAGTCCTATGGCCCCAATATAGAAAATGCATGTCTAATACAGACAATATGAAGCAAAAAAATCATTAAAAATACTACCAGATTTTTTCGTACAGCAACAAAGGCATTGTACACTTGTGATGTGACCATGGGGAAGAGAATCAGTTCAAAGTCATACAGACACCATGAAATTCCAATAGCTTATGAGAAGGGGATGACATAGCACTTTTTGTGAACATTCATTCCAGTTTGACATGGACTTGGTCAACAGGGCAACATGCTGTTAAACAATATAATAAAACAAGCTGGCCAGCTCAGCATATTAGCAATGGAAATTTAAATTTCTAGTTTACCAAGCTGAATATTATTTAGATTGGAATCCAGCCAAACATTATTAGGGCTACATGCAGACTGGGCTCTAGACCCATTTCCTGAATTATAACCAAAGCTAGCCAACTGGATTGTAAATCCAGAACTGAAAAGGTTACTATCACCTGTCTTTCACCTATATAAAATGGTGAGGGATCAAGTCAGATGATTTAAAAAGGGAGATTTCCCTCATTTTTGCCAAACTTTTATCTCTCCTGGGAATAATTAATTGAAGTGAGTTTGAAACTCAAAACCTCCCACAAGCTCCAAACATACAAAATCCCTTTATAAATCCACCTTGACCACATAATCTACTAACAAACCTGTGACAGTCATATAGAAAACTGCTTCTGGGATCTCTGTAGCTTATTAGCATGAAAGCTGTAGGGGAAGAAGGGTTGAACACAAGAGCTTCTCACAAAATATTCCTTTCTATTTAGTTAGAAAGTTAAAATACCATGAGCATGTTTCAAAAAGTAAGAACTAATCCTTTTTAAGAAAACTCCTTAAAAAAAGAAAAAGTTACTCCTTTTATGATTTTCTTTCTGCTACTAAGTGCATTGGTGAGTACTTAGTAGTACTGGGTATTTATTTTCTTTACTTTCATTTCTTTCTTCAGCTCTGACAACCAGGCAGCCACCAAATGTATGTTCAGGCTCCATAGTGCAAACAGACCTGCTGTTGAACCATATTTTATGGGCCTTGTTTCCTGAGTCAGACCTCTTGAACTCTTAAGCAAGATGGATTCTCCAACCTATCAAGGACAACCTCATAGCACAGGTGGGAACCCTGGAACTGAGCAGTGAAAACCATAATGCTATTTATGAGTGAGCAAAATAAGGGAAAGATTAAAGAACACTTTCAACTTTGAAATTAACAGTGAGCTTGCCATTTAAGTCTGACAGAACTCAAGGTTGTGCTAAATGATATATACAACAGTGATGAAAAACTCCCTCCTGTGCCATTCCACTTGCTGTTTGCTCTCAGATGATTTTCATACACCTTCTTCAAAAAAACAGAACAACAAAAGATTTCTTGAAAGTCATTACAGGTCTTGAAAATTCATTATATTTATAATCTGAAGCAACTTAGCCTTCTTCTCATAGCACTGTCAGTATTTTGGGTTTTGTCACAAAGCCTGGAATATTAGCATTCTGTATAAAGCTTAAGCTCCCAGAGTCGCATGATGAGAGGAGAATCTCATCTGGAATATGAAAAAAGAAGCTTGAGTGTGTAATCATTAAGAACAAAAATATAAATGATGTGCATTTTAATTTTTTATATAATATCTGCAACTGCAGCATCTCATTATTATGGCAACTTCAGAACTTGGGTTCAAAGGCTACAAAGAGATTTCATTCTCATCCATGTCCGGGCCTGAAATCCCTGAATCTCATTTCTTATCATGGGAAGACTTTGTCCTGTTCACAGGCCACAAGTGAAGGTCTCAAATGCCTAACTGCACTTCATTTAGGTACGTATCTATATTTTAACTGCTATTACAGAACTAACATCTTTTGCCTCAAGCTTTCACTCTCACTTAAGGATCAAGAAGTGCATCATCAGCCAGCTGAAGCACAGAATTTATTCTTGTCATAGGTCTATCTCAAAGCATGCACTACAGACACTAGGAGTTATGATGCGATAAGAATATAAATGTCTTATTTAATTTCTCCATATCTGTACTCTAATATTCTGAGTTTTCATATTCTGCTTACAAGTATAGAGCAACAAGTCATGGCACAAGAAGAACTGCAAGTCCCAACCTAAGCTATGTTAATATTTGGGAAATCTGACAATGCACAGATAAAGAATCACCCACAGCTGATCACCTCTGTACATGTGTGAGGCTAAAAACCTCCATTTTTCAATGGACAGCTTGTTTAGTCCCTGCTTCAGGTGGCACTTGTCATGCTCAGAATCTTCCTATAACCATCCCTTACTAGATGCAAGGGATGTTCAGCTGTATAGTCCAAGTTTTCTGGGGACAATGTAGCTCTCTAACCAATGTTCATTCCTCCAAAGAGATAATTATTGAAACTTAAAAATCCCCAGTTAATTGGTCACTGATAAATACAAGGACACCCCCTCCAGGACACCCTCCCTGATTCAGAAGAGAAACCATAAGCACAAGATGGCCCTGGGCAGTTCAACCACCCGAGTGTCCAGGTAATCAGTATTACTTGCAGGGCCAAGCAGCCCAGGTGTCACATCTCAGTTCTCTGATAAATTGCTGACCTGCACCTCAAATACTGTCTAAATGCAAAGAGAGTGCATGTATCTGAACTGCCCTTTGACTTGAGAAGATTAAAATTATATGAATAAAATTAAAAGGTTCTCAGAAGAAAAAAAAAATCAAGTTTATAAACTACAAAAGAATCAAATTCAGAAGTAAAAAACCCCAAAATTACAAAATATTACATATCCCATGGATCTGAATGTGTCAAATCCCACACAAAGAGAAGCTGCTGCCTTTTTATGAAAAATTAAATTGTATGTAAAATCTATCAAAAATTGGATTGTGAGTTTCTTGGCTGGGGAGCAGTGTTTCTCAACGAACAGAAGAAAATTATTTGGGGAACTACCAACCCCACGGCTGTTACTCCACTGTTGTTAGATCACGCCAGAAAGTACATAAGGAAAGAAAATGAAAGGTCAGAGCTCTTTTAATGGTCGTTTTACAGCTGAACAGAAGCAGGGTACACTGCACGACACAGAGTTTATCTCTTAGGTCACTAAAAAGTGCACAGCTTTGCAAGATGGATGGTGTCAGGAAAGCCATCACACAGGCAGACCAGGGAGACAGACACCTTCTCGTCCCTGTATTTTTTATTTAACAGCAAAATGTGATCTTTCCAATGTTCAGCCACAGAGAAAAGCAAGACAGTAGAATAATTTATCAGGCAAGCCCTTTAAGCATCTCTCAGACACCAGTAAATATGAATGTCTCAGTGGAGCACAACCAATTTTAGGTCCCTGCCTTATTCCCAAATCTAAGTTCCCTCAGAGAACTATGGACACAGATATTAAATGTCAATGATCAGCAGCTTCTTAATAGGAAACAGGCTTATCTAAAGAAAATGTGCAGACCTTTGCCACCTGCAAGGCAATTAGTTGGTTTTTTTTAAGAATTCTTCAGAATAATATGGAAATTAGACCACTGCTTAATCAGTCAATCACAAGCCTCCCACAAAACACACAGAAGCATTATGTGCTTTCAGAAACCCAGTGATAACTGCTCATTTTATTTTTAAAACATAAATAAGATTTGGTGAGTGAATTGATCCTTCTCTCACTGGCAGCAGAGGCACCTCCCCCTGCGGTCCCCACCACATGAAACCCCTTTTCTAACCATATTCCCAATTAGGCTAACAAGAAAACATTTTCCCTATGTTGTTTACCTCTGACTTTTTAGCCTCTCACCTTTGGCATTTCATTATTTTTGCTAAACAACATGGAACTGTATTTTTAAAATAAGCTTGCAAAGGAAGGAAAAGGACCGTGCAGTCCCCTTTGGTGCAGATGAAAGTTCTCTGCTCTCCTGGGTCACCAACTAGCAGAGATCCATCCACATGGGTTAAAGCAGACACTTAAAGAAAAACCTCTCTTTGTTGAAACAGCAGCAGAATGAAACATGGAACCTTTATCACAGCTGCTCTGCAGAGTTAATCCATTAACTCTCCTTTCCCTTCTCCCTCTTTTCTTTCAATTTCTAGGTCAAGCTATCAGGTTTCACTCTGCTAACCAAAAGAGGGAATTTAACACAGCTTCCAAGCAATCGTGTTCTATGAATCAACCACAGCTTTTACAAAGCTTACCATACAGAAAGGCATGTTCAAAAGATGGCTGCAAGGAAGCACTGCAAGATGGTAAACTAAGTCATGCAGGAGCCTCAAGGCAGAAGAAATCAGACGGGCAAGATCTCATGGGAGGACAAAACCTGCCCTGCTGGCGGCTGAATTCTCAGCAGGCAGCAGGACCTGGTGTGGCAGTGCCTGCAAACAGCCACAAACACCAAAGTGTGTGATGGTGCTCACGGACCCACTGCAACAGCGCTGGGAAAGCTCTGAGAGGGTTAATAATAAAAAGCTTTCTGTAGTCCACTTCTTTAGGCTCTTTATTTAGACTACACCCCTTTGGGGCTAACTATCAGCCAGTCTGTAAATGGTAAAACCTTGGCTTGACCATGTTTTTTACAATATAGGGCAGAGTGTAGGATGGGTGCATTTCCAGCACCTTCTGGTAACTCCTTCTGCCAGTATTTTATCATCTCTCCCACTCTGTATTCTGGCCACCACTGACTCTTCCCTTTTGCCCGTACTTCTTCCCTTCTTTACTTCAAAGTCTGTCAGGAGACTAAAAGGTGGAAACATCCTCATTACCATTCCAGACACAAAGTTGTCTTTTATGTCACCACCTAGACAATATTATCTTTATTTCAACACCTCTGAATACTCTCATTAGGCTGTTTTCTCTCAGATCTGTGATCTGTTTTCTGCTGTAGCTAAATGTCATAAAAAGCCAGCATTACCAGACAGACAATCTTTCCCAGCCACCCCTCCAGTTGTCTTTGATGTAGCACACTGGGTTTCTGGGAAATCCACTAGAAACAGGCAATTGGTAGACACACCTCCTTCTGGTGTATTTTTAAAAAAATTAAAAACAAACCAGCTGCTAGCCCCTCTCTCCCCATACAAATTTGTACTCTGAATGACAATTAGGTTTCCCCTGTTATCTTCATGAAGTGCAAGGGCACCATTAAGGTTATAATTTACACTTTAAAATTTTGCATTTTAATCCAATTTGTCACCCTTAAGACCTGCTTACTTTAGTTAATGTAAGAGCAGCCCTGTTTGCTAATCCGATTCATGCTATTGGACTAAAATGGGGAGACTTCAAGATTTGCAGGGAAAGTTGCCTTTAATCTGTCTTTCTTCTCAGGATAACATGCACAGTAAACAACAGTTTTTGTGTTCCTGAGAAAACTGGTCTAACTGAGGTAGGTGGCCCCTTTCGGATTCATTTTCTCCAGCTGAGTATGAGTTAAAGAGAACAAAACCAGACGTGTCCTTAGCAGTCTCACAAATCCTTTTCTAACCTTGTTCAGGACATTCTGATGCTGCACCTCCATGGGACAGACTGCCCCAGCAGATGGGCTCTGCAAGTTAAATTCAACTATTCAGTTAGGTAAAAGCCTGCACACTTGTCCCTTCCACATGTTCATATTCTAATTTGAAATCCCACTACTATTGGAAATCAGCTTAATTAGTGCCTGAACTGTGAGATGCAAACCTGGCTGTTGGAGCTTTGGTTACAGAAAAGCTGTAACCTCCCACCTGCACATCTGGGTACATTTACTGATGCAAAAGGGGCCTTCAAGGGCTCCTGGTCAGCTTGACTTTTCTCCCACTGCAACTGAGCCTGTTAGATGATGCCAACATGCAAGTTAAAACCTGACACCTTCCACCTCCTCTACATTTTTTGTTGGAGACAGAAATGAAAAACCACATGAGGAAACAAAAGCTTTGTTTTTTAAATTGGTTGAATTTTACGTCATGTTTGGCACTAGGATCATTTTCCTTCACTGTCAATATTCAATATAATTTGAACTATGTCCAGATGTTGCCTTCTTCACAAACAAAACACATGAGCTCATCAACAGGGCTTACCTTTCACTGGAGGGACTGAGAAGTTTTAGCTATTGCACTACATATCTGTTAGAAATGTCTATCAAACTGCTGGCTGCCCAGTCATGTCACACCACCCCAACAGGGCTCTGTGTCACCATTACTTGCATTATTCCAATTCAAGCACGACTGCTGTGTAACTAAACTGAACAATCCATGAGACAGTCACTAAAGGTAGGTCAGGATGTGATGTCCCAAAGACTTTCACCTGAAAGAGCACAGCTCCCAAGAATAAGGAGTTCTAACTGCCCAGCTGCCTCTCCTCTGCCTTTGCTGAACACAACAGAGATTTAACTAATTGCACTATGGAGCCCTGGGTGTAATCAGAGAACAGTTTGGATTGGAAGGGACCTTTGAAGACCATCTAGTTTATCCCTGCTGCCATGAGTAGGGACACCTTTCACTAGATCAGGTTACTCAAAGCTCTGTTCAACTTGACCTTGAACATTTCCAAGGATGCAGCATAGTTAACTTTTCTGGGCAACCTGTTTCAGTGCCTCACCACATTCTGAGTAAAGAATTTCTGCCTAAAATCTAATCTAAGCCTATCCTCTTCCAGTTAATTCTTCTCTTGTCATTACAGGCCTTAGTAAAATGTCTTTCTACACCTTTCTTACAAGACCCTTTTATTATATCCAAAGGCTGTAGTGACAGCTCCTCAGGCTGAACAACTCCAACTCTCTCAGTCTGTCTTCATAGCAGAGGTGCTCCAGCCCTCTTATCAACCTTTGTGGCCATTCTCTGGACTTGTTCCAACAGGTCCGTCCTTCCTGTTCTGAGGACTCCAGCTGGATGCAACACTCCAAGCTGGGTGTCATGAGAGCAGAACTGAGTGGGAGAACCACCTCCCTTGACCTGCTGACCATGGTTTTTTAGGCAGACTGGGATTTGACTGACTTTCTGACTGACATGCAAGCACATGTTGCCAGGTCATGTTTTTTTCACATACCCATATCTCCAAGTCCTTCTCAGCTGAGTTGCTCTAAATCCATTCATCCCCTATAATCCCTCTTCACTATCCAGTGCTTGCATTCCAGCCAGGAATTTCTAATGGTTTTGAATGAAACAAATACAAAGTGGCATGGTGTGATGAAAAGATTTAAAGAGGTGGCAAACAAATCATTCTGTCATCTTAAACAGAATAGAAAAAAATTTCTTTTATCCCATTCACCATGCTGCTCTATTTTAGGCTATTTTAAAGAGTTCTGTGGTATTTTATTGGTACTATTTTCCATATGGCCTATAAAACCAAGTCACCTTAATACTCTAAGTTCAACTGTGCATGTCCTGGCAGCAAAAGAAAATTGTAACTGCTATGTTTTAAAACCTGTGAAATCCCTACAATAGTTGTTAAACATTTAAGAACTTTTAGTAAAATTCCAGATATCCAGATATGCAGGCACTTTCCAGGATTAGAGGCAAATGCATGTGTTCTGGCAACATTCTTTTTCCAATAAAAGTGCCTCTTTGTAGCCTTTGTAATTCTGGAAATTACCTAATGCAGGCAAGGCTGTTATTTGAAAAAGATGTGTACAACTCAAGCTTATGGTTTGTAGCCCCAACCTTACAGAGCTGTAACCACTTGGACAAATAATTCTTGCTCCTTGAAGAATCACAATCACTTCATTACTAGTCTCTACATGTCACATAATGCATACAATGAAGTCTGCATATAATGAATTTGATGATAAAGGGAAAAAAAAAAATGAAGATTCTAACCATAGCAATAGTGAGAGAAGCAGAAAACAGACAAGATTGGAGGAATATAAAAGTACTATCCAAGGGATTTATGGATTGTGCAAAAATGCACACATGTCTGGGAGGCACTATGCGACGAGGCATTTAGATTATAGTATGCACAAATATATTCACATAAAGAAAAAGCAACAAGGCTGTGCATGCAGTGCTAATGCTGCTATTGACTGAATTTTGAGCATAAAAATATGTGGAGGACAATATTCTCAGGCTTTTTTCACATTGCATGCTCAAATGGTAGAAAGGAATGCTAGGAATAAACCTCCATATATAACACCAAGATCCAGAGGGCTTGTCTTCTACTGAACTATAAAGACTACAAATCATAAGTATTTGTCTTCATGTTTTTTTCTGAGCTGGACAACTTTTCTTACCGAGGTCGTCCAATAAATCAGGTGAAAGGTCTTCTAGGAGTCATACAGTAAGCACCAAGCCAGTCTTCACTGGAAGATGCAAAATCACTTTTTGTCACATGGAAGCACTTGAGTGATAAATTTCACCTTCTTACTCGAGCAATTCTATTGATACAACACAGCTCTGAAAAAACCCTACCCACTGTCTTCAGACATTTTATTCACATCTCTTGTGCTCAGAGAAGCCTCCTTAAAATTTCTCAAACGCAGTTACCTTTGGGGGAAAGCAAGCCCAAGAATTTCATGTCTAGGCTGACAAGGAAAGCAAAATTAGGTGACTGAAAGCAAGTTATTAAGTTGGGAATACTGAGGTAACCATAGATCCTGAATATGTTAGGTCAGATCATTTATGTCAAAAAGACACATGTAAAGATACACATCACAGGGAAGCAAAAATGTGTGCCAATCTCACAGGTAACAATCTACCTCAGCTCCAGTTGGCTGAGGTTTCCTCTACACCACAATCTTCACTACGGTAAAGAATTCAGAGGCTGTTACAGATAACACAGGTGGTAAACATAAAAGCACAAGTACTAAAACAACATATTCTGCTGTGCATTTAAACATAAGACATTATAAAGTGAACATACTCCTGATTTGCTATGCACTTCCTTTCTATTCTTTCAGAACAGAGTTTTGACTTCACAGAGGAAGCCTGAAATATGAAATGAGATTGTGGGTTGGAAGCAAGAAGACTTCAATATGATGGAAAAGCACTCATTTAGCTTTCCTTGTGAAGTCTGAAATGAGACAGTCTAATTATATGTGGGGAATGTGTCGTATCCCTGAAGACAATGACTATTAAGGGGTTTATCAGAAAGAACACGTCAGAAACAGATTTTCCAGCAGTTACATTGAAATTACATGTGTAAAAATGTGCATGTGTTTCTAAAGCATCACTGAAAAGTCAGAATCTGTCCAAAAGTAACTGTCCATATGACTTGAAGAACACAAACATGAGAGGATATGACAAACCATTCTCCTACTCAACCAGGTTTATAAATGGGCTGGTCACTTCCTAGAATAAAAAAAGGAAAACAGCCAATTTCTAGTCTACTTTCAGAACATCTCTAGCTTATGCAATCCTAAAGAAGATTCGTTATTTGGTATGGAAAACAGGAGATGGGCAACACACTGGCTTGTTTTTCTGAGTGTTTCAGGTACACACAGTCCCAGACTCCGACTGACACATAATCCTTGCCATCAGTTGAAAGGGATAGGCAGAGTCACACTTCTGCAGTTTTTGGAATTAACCAGCCCCTTGAAAATTCCTGGCTAAACGCCTGTTTAACTAAGGTCAAACTTCTCACTCTAAGTTTCAGGATATCATAACAGCTGCCAAAGATAGATGCCAAAAGCTGAACTCCAAGCTGTATATTTGGACACCAAAAATTACCAACTCCTCAAACACACAGAACAGAGCCCACTAAAACCAATACGAGAAATAGATGCCTAGTGTTCCTGAACACATCAGGTTTTATGTCAGTGGACCAACAGTAACTTAAACCCAACTATCAGAGGAGGAAAAAAAGTTACTTTGCTTTTTGTGGAAAACAATCAAAAAGGCACAGCGAAATCAGCCCAGATTTACGTGAAAAACGTATGTCATAACTTAAAAATAGCATTACTGCTGCATAAGATGACTACTGCCAATAAAAGCTTCATTTTTCTGAATAGCAGTGAATTAGTCATCCTCTGATGCCCAACAAAGAGAAAACTGGACAAGCTGCAAGAAAGACCAACTGTGATGGATACTGAAGAGATGTTAATAAAACTGTTTCAGGCTTTATACTTATTGTGTCAGTGCTTTAATTCCACCTGCTTTCAAAGATTCTTCAGCATTTGTCTTGCATACAATTATATCTCAGAAGGTGGGCGCATTTCTTCTGCCTTTCATCACTCTTCTAGCTAGGGATTTATGTGGGCCTATCAATGACCAAACAAAATGAACTGCTATAAATGGTAGCTGTACTAAAGTGATTTAAAAAAAAAAGTTAGTAATTCAAATTTCAGAGAGGTGTTAAGGACAAAATTTCTCTAGCAATTTCAGGATTGCACAAACCACCAAAGGAGAGATTTTAAAAGGAAAATAAAAAGAGTCAGGTACTGAAATACTATCAAAAGTCAATGCAGGTAGAAAGGCAGCATCTTTAGTGTCTCCCAAGAATTTAAGCCTTGAGGGAAACAGCAAACTGCCTTCCTTCAATGCACTGGATATAGCTACTGGAGTCGATCTACTGCTTCTCATTCAGTTCCATGCAATGTATCACAAATTATTTTGCAGGGCAAGATGATCATTAGGCACAGGCATTGTTGTTAACTAACATCAGCAAATATCTGCAGGAATGGCAAACCTATTGTGAAATAATGGAGGTGAAGCCCTTTTAATAAAGATATGTAAATACCAAGGGTTTTTTAATAGTAAAACACATTGATGAGCAAAAACTGGTGCAGTGAGGAACCTCTCAGAGGCTCTCAGGGGATTAATTAAGATAGACTTACTTGAAATAAAACTGTTTAAAAGGACACATGAAATGTAATCCAGGGCAAGGGAAAATTCTCTGTTTAAAGAAATAGTTGTTTCCCATACCAACGATGAGCTTTCTACACCTGTTTTGTAAAAACAAAATTACAACTATGATTCCAAAAGACATGGAAGGCCTGAATTGTAGTTTTCCCACTTGTTGCTTATTGCCAGATAACGAAGGAACATGTCAACCTAAGAAGGTGACATTCAGCAAATCATTCAGCAAAATATGAAGTTCACCTAGGAAGTGGTAACAATAATTTTGCCATCCAACAACGGTTTGCCTAAAATTTGCCTCTCATAATGTCCATGTTTATCTCAGAACAGAAACCATCTTTGCTGAACAATTACTGGATAAATGGTTGATTCTACCAGCAATAAAATTTTGAAATGGGGGTGAATCAGGACATGACAAAAATATAAAGGACCTAATCTAAATACTCATCTTGGAAAGGTTTACTTGAGGGACATCCCCAAAGATACTAAATAAGATATGTTCTCCTGCCAACAAGAGTTGTGCAAACTGTCTAATTAGGAGATGCTGTCAGCTGCCAGACACAGGCTGCTTCACAACCTGGCATTTCTGCCAAATCACTGTAAAGGAGATGTGTCGCAATCTTTGTAAGATGCCCACTGCAGTTTCCCTTGTTGAAATGCTAGACATTCTTCTCCACAGACCCATCTAGGTAGCATTTGAGTTACTCTTCTAATTAATTCACTTGGCAATATCATTAATTAAAAGAAGATTCTACCCTGCATATTACAAGACCCCCAATTTCCACTCCCCTCACCAGATTTGATTAATACTGGAGCTGGTTGAAGCTCTGGCCTCTTCTATCCTACAAAGACTGATGTAACTTTTGCCATGAACTGCTCTAACAACCAACAAGGACACATTCACTGGCATTTCATAGTATGGGGAGCTGAGGAAGGGAGAGCTTTCAAGTCAAAGAGATCTCTCACAGTTTAGTGTGGAAGCCAAGTTGGAAGAAGAATAGAGATGATGCTCTTTGGTGGCACATAACTGTCCTGCATGAAATTTACAACTGGTTTCCCATAATGCCTCCCCTTTTATAGCGTAATTATCACAGAGTAATTTACAATCAGCCTCATCAGTTGCATTAACAGTCTCTTACAAGTTTATAAAAAGAAGATTGTAGCAAGAAATGTCGATTAAAAACACATTAGAACAGATGCACTGTGAGAGGCATCAAGGTTCCAGTCCCAGCTTGCAGGAGAAACAGGTGGCACATGCCACAACTTGTTCAGCACCCTTCAGGGCTGCTGAGCAAAGAGAGACCCCAAAGAACTCCAGAGGGAGCTTCTCACTGGGTTGATGCAAGGAGAACAGAGGAGTATTATTTAAAGAAGACAGTAAATTGTCTTGAGGATTCAAAAAAAGCAGTAGACATCTCAGCTACTCAACACTGCAAGAATAAAACAAATTTCTTTGGTTAGGTACAGCTACTTCCTAATTGCGTGAAGGCTGGGATCAGAAATTTCTTTCTGAGCTCAGAAAGTATACCAACAGCTACACACATCCTCCAGGTTACTGTAAATGTTAAAAAAAAAATTAAAATCCATCAATACTATGCTAATTTACAAAAAATTAATTTATGTAAATATAACTAAGGCAGGATTGGGATTGTGAGTCAGGGAATTCAGGCTAACCTTCCCTCACTCTGTCTGATTAAAGCAGGGATCTGAAGAAAACAAGACAGGGTAGTAAATTGTTTGTAGCAACAGTTAACCTCAAGTGGATGTTATTCTCAGAGCAGGGATGCAAAAGAGGAGTGGAGAGAGGGCTTGTGCTGACAGTGCTGATGGTCCATTAACTGCAGCAGTTGTGCTGCCCAAATGATCAAACTCAGGTTTAGCAGCAGTACTTCTAACTTCACAAGGAACAGAAGGGGCTTGATCCAGCTCTTCAATTTTGAGATTTTAGTCCAACTGACAAGAATCTACTCATTAACAGAGACCTAAGATCTGAAAGAATTCATATTACTGACTTACCATATCACCCAAACATAACCTCCAGATTCCCTAATTGCTCTTGTGTTTCTCTTCACATCACTTGAGAAGAGAATCAAGGATATTAAGACCACTTTCACGCACTTGATTAAAGGAACACAAACTACACTGGCTGAAAGCCTTTAAAAGCCCTATAGGCTTATGAAAAAAGGTGAGGTCATTATGATCTGGTATTCTTCTCAGCTGCCCTCAGTGGGTATCAGTCATCATTACAGCACTCGGAATCATAATGGACTCCAACAGTTTAATAATGACTTCAACACCCTTCCTAATGAGGTTGGCACTGCCCTCTGATGTGAATATTCATAAAACTGGGCTGGTAATGGGTTCTGTCTTGATTAGCAGGCTGTGGTTCCGTATCATGTTTGAGAGACATCTTTTGATGTAAAAAAAAAAAAAATCAAATTAAATCCTTGTTTCAAGCTGAGTAAATGAATTTGACTTTAGGTGATCAAGAGGGGAAAAACTTCTAATTAGAGACACAAGCAATCATCTTGTTCAGTGTTCTTTCAAAGAAGGGCTATAGGGACACAGAATCCTAATAAACCTTCCCTCAATCACCTTTTAGATAAATGTTAAGGATTAAAATTAAATGTAATTAAAGTTTGTTAATCTGATATGGTTTCCACTGATAGTCCTTAATTTTTTTTTTTCTTTGCTCTGTTATCCTTTGCTTATTCCTGAGTCTCTCTCCTCTCTTACTACCAGTAGCATCCACCAGGGAAGGCAGAAAGGCAAATGGCTGCTTGGGATATCAGACCCCAGCTGTAATTAAATCGATGGATTGGCACTTGTTCTCACCACACTGCCCCCACACTGCATATGGCAGTCACTGCTGCATCTGCTTCGAACACGGGGGGCGGTTTTCACAGTTTTCCATCACTGCAGAATCAGAAGTATGTTCCAAGTAATTAACATACCAACACTTCTGTTTCCTTTTTTTGAAGGCAGAGGTGGGCACTTAGTCCTCTCTTTGCAGTTGTCGACAAGTTCACCTAATCACTAGAAAAGTATACGAAATTAGCCCCCAAATATTAGGATTTAAGCTTCTCACCATTAAGCTAATAGAACGACTTCCATTTTTTTCCTAGGTCTAGAATGAGGCCATTACACCCTCCGGGATGCCCTTGAAGCCAGCCGACCCACAGAGCTGGAATTCATGGGTTTACCCTTAAAAGTAGGAAGTTTCCTGTCAAATAAAACAAAAATTGCAGCTATCCTGCTGTTAATCTAGCCAGGCGGAGAGAGACTGATTTGAGCTAAGCTGCTGCTCACTTTTACAAAGAAAAGAAACCAAACATTTATCCTTCTCTGTTCACACAGGATGTTCACAACAGGAAAATGAAGAAGAGGAACAGGTTCTTTGTTCACTGGTAAGAACTGGACTAGACTGTAGGAATAACAATAATAATTGTAATAATAATAAGAATGGTTTTGCACTCCAACATCAGAGTCATAGGAGAAAGAAGCCTGTAACAGGGAAGGGATTTCAAACCAAATCCTTCTAACGGGCAAGAGAAGAAACAAAAGGAAAAACTGGAAGTGATTCTAAATGAAGGAAGGTCTTTCAATCACAGTACAAACCCTGAAACAGATGCCTAGTACCTCTAAACCTCTAATAAGGTGTTAATTTGAGCTATCTATCCCATCGCAGCTTCATGTAGTGCTGATCGGAATAAAGAGGACAAGACAGCCAAAAACACAGAGCCAACAACATCTAAGAGCCAGGTTTTTCCCTGCTCTCCTCCGTTTATAATCAGCCAGAATTAACTTGGGCAAAACACGCCTTCCCATCCCTGCTTGGATGCTCCAAGGCGTGACGAGCTGATGGATCGGTCACGGAGCTGAGGCCCCTCCGCGGGCGCACGCCCGGCCGAGCCCGAGCCCGTGGCCGTGCCCGCCGCTGTTTGAAACCCCCGGCACGTCGGGGGTTTCTCCATCGCCACCGCGCTGCTATCGCGGCGAGCAGCTGCTGTGTCACTGCCAGGCCTCTCCTGCGGCAGACCTGTCACTGGCCTCGGCAGCTCGGTGCCAAGCCCGCAGACCACCGGGGGCCAGCAAGCAGATGGCTTATCTCAAAGTCTAATTATCGGTGCTGACTGAAAAGCCTGCAGCCGAGAGCAGCGTGGGGCAGGACTCTGCTGGGTTAGAGTTTAGGGGAATGGTGGCAAAACAGGATGGGTTAAGGATGGATGACTGAGATTTTCCTGCCAGGCTCCCAGTGCACCACAAGGTGTTAGGAAAAGCAGGGCTGAGTTCTGGTCTGGGCTCTGCTGACATCTGGTTTGTTGTGAACAACACCCTAGGAAACATGAAATGGCTTTTACAAAAACAGAAACAAAATCAAAATCCTCCTACCATTCTTTTCAGGTTTCACAGAAAATAGTGCAGCAGGAATTAACTACACTTCCTTCTCTTTTGTCTGCAGTAAACACTGCATGCTGCACTGAGCTGCACAAGACCATACTCGATCTGAGCTGACAGCTGAGAACAGATTCCACCCATACCTTCTTTTTCCCCTGAGCTTGCAATGAAAAAACCCCAAATAAGTGAGCTAGCAACTCAATTTTAACCACACCTGTTTCATTCACTGTAAGAACAGAACAGCAACATAGGCAGCCATATTAAAATGAAAAGCCAACCAAGAAGTTCTGGGTTTTGTTTTTAAATCTAGACAAATTTAGAGCTAAATTTCAGCTCAGATTAAGAAGACAGTAAGGCTGATCCTAGGTGAAATGAACCCAGCTTGCCAATGCCCCTTTGTGCTTGTCGAACAACCCCCTCAACATCCTTGGGCTGGCCTGGGACATGCCTGGTCTGCACTGGACCTTGTTTGTGATGCTGCCTGCTCTCCAGTAGCAGTAGGTACTGAGTCTTGTCCTAGACACCACTGCTCTCATACTTCCTCCTCCGTCTGCAAAAACTTTAGGTTTCATCATCTAGAAGAGTGCGGATCAGGCTAAGAGTCAAGGAAGAGTCAGGCTAAGTCATTTCAGTTTGGAAAAAACAGACTTTCCCTTTTCACACAAATGACTAGTTGAATGCTATCTTATCAGCAAGTAACACTGTACCCCAAACTCTGGTGAAAACCATTCATTTTCTTTCAATTGTGTCAGTTACCCTTCTGTATCTGAAAATGCTAATAGCTGCTTTATTCCTGTTTAGCAACTATGACAATAAGAAATTCTCCAATGATGGAACAAAAGCTTCATTGTGGCAACTCCTACAAAGGAACGTAAAAGTCACAAAAGCAAGGAGAACTGCATTGTAAGAGATGGCCTTAGTGAGACAGACACTAATGAAACTATTTAAATGAAAAAGTGAGGAAAGGAAGACACAGCTGAAACTCAAGCAAAATATTCCCTAATTCGGCAAATTAACTGTAGTACTAATGAAGAAGACAAGAAGGGCCATATGTTGTTACATGAAAAGGGCCATGTGCTGTGACATGACAACCACATGGCTGAGGGCATCCCAAGGCTTTTTAAAGAGGAGAGCATTTGTATCGACATCATGCATTAACATTTGTATGTATGGCCTTCTACAGCCTTGAAGCAACCAACATTTGTTTTGCAACTCAGTATGTCACCAATTCTGTGTACTTCCCACTAATCTGCCTTTTTGCACTCGTGTGCAAAACAGTCTGTGACAGGCATTTAGAAACTCCATTCCACACAGCCAGACATCACAGAATAGAGAAGAACAGTGGCAGCAGATTGCTCACCCCATCTTCAAGGTCAGGGAGATGCATGTAACTGGACACAGAAAGGAAAGGCAGAAGAACCCCCTCTAGCTGAGTATCTGCTCACCTAGAATTTAGTAAAATTTGTTATGCTGATTAAAAAGAGACCATAAAATGTCAGCATGACTTGACAAATAAGCTGCATATTCCATTGTACAGCTTATTCTAAGCGTGTCCCTGAGTAAGTTGGGCAGGATGTAAATCAGCAGGCTGGCAGCGTTCTCCAACAGGCTGCCTCCCAGCTGGGGGCTGGAAATGCTACAGTGAGAGCTCTGCAGGACACAGCACAGATCTGCTCAGGCCAGCTGAGGGGACATCTTTGAGCAGCTAGTTTGAGAGCAAGATGTCCAGAGCAGCTGCAGTTCAAAAGAGGTTTGGACCTGCCACACTAACAATACACCACTGCTGCAGCTTCTGTGACCGTAATACAAATGCCTTCGGAGGTGCTCCCATGCTCGAGTATATTCTGTGTTTCATTTGTTTCTCCTGAGTAGCATAAACAGACCAAACATGGGGCAAGGACTGAAACTTCAACACAAGGCATTAAGTAGGACTATGTAACATTTGTAGCTCTAGATTTCAATTTTACAATAAAGGTGTCAATAAAAAAAGGAAGAGGAATTTAAACATTGTCAATAAAGTACTCCTAATTATGTATCACCTGTGTCCCTAAGAGCCTGTATGACTTTAGAGTTCACAGTATCTTTTCAATAATTCCAGCACTTCCCACAAAAGCACAACACACCATATGTATAAATGTATTCTATATTTGTTAAGAAAGGAAACTTATACTGGAATGCATGGGCACAGTGAGATACAAAGCACTGGCTGGAAGGGACCATGGGTAGGATTGATCAGACTGCTTTCCACAGCAATCATTATCAGATGTTTACAGGCAGATTCTGAAAAGCACGTAAAGGAATTAACTGGCCTAAAGGAAACATGAATTATATCCTAAAGCAAGAACCTTGGACTTTATTTTTTATAAGGTGAGAATGATTGAAAAATGGATCAGACTAGAACTCCACCTTGCCCAGTATCTCTCTGGCTTGATAACAGCACCTGGGCACAAAGGAAGGGAAGAACAAGGTAAGTTTATATTGAATTACACTACTTCTGTATGCTATCCTATTTTCTAGGTATTTCCAGCTAAGGCATTTGAACTAAGCTACACCTGGCAACCTTGTGTTTAATAGGTCCTGATGAATTTTTCTTTCTCAAATTCTTCTTTTCACTTTTCAGACCTATGGGATCATTTGCATCAAAATAACCTATGGCACTAAGATCCCAGTTTACAGATCCTATGAGGAAAAAGAAACATTACCTTTCATTTTTTCAAGAACTTTATTAATGATCTCCAGTTCTTGTATATGAGGAGATACAGTGAAGAACTGTTCTGATACCCACAGTTTAAGAAGACTTGCATCCCAGATTTCCTCCACACAGTTTCTTTTTCACAGTACAGAGACTCAATCTACTTGAATACAGAAATTGTTGTAAACCTTGAATTATATTTGTCACTTTTCTCTACATCTTTTCCAGTAATTTTTCTTTTCCCTGAGATGGATGGACTGATGACAGGAGGGACAAAGGAACACAAGCCCACAGGCCACACAAAAATCTGGAGATGAGGATGCTTCATGAATTTATTCAGTGCTATAATGATGTTTTCAGTTTTATACTGTGTTCCTCTTCTAACAGTCACTAACATTCCTAACACAAAGTTTGGCTTTTGAAGTCTATTTGGTCTTAATTTTGAATGCTATTTATATTCATAAAAAACTGAATGCCCTGTCTCAAAGCTAATTACAATGCTCTGAGTCTCAGCAAACTTCTTTCTGCCCTATCCTTCCTAAGGCCAGTTTGGATGGTCATAAAGTTCAGTCAGGATTCTCTTCATTTCACCAGTGAGTCTAACTTATTATATCCAAAGGTAATACCTAAGAGCAATATATCAGTATTCATCCTTTTTCTACCTCAAAAAATCTTGTCCCAAATTTCCTTGGGAGAAAAGGGGAGGGAGACTAGATGAATCTGCCTGTTTGTATTCTCCCCAAAGCTTGACATTCCAGATGTGACACCCTGAGCGTCCAAATGATGGTAATTCTGTCACAACTGGACATAATTAAGCACTTCCATAAATTACACAAGCTACTTAGTGGCCTTCAAAGACACATGCAAAAAAGAAGGAAAATCTCTGTCCCAAAGCTGCCTACACTGTTTAGCCTGTGTACCAAGTCCTGCTTCCATGCAGCTCATGTTGCATAGTCAGGACACCTCAGGCTCACTCTGCTATAACCACAGCACTTTTACAGCAGGGCTTTGCAAGGAGTCCCTGGTTTTAAGCAGCAGAGCTACTAGAGAGCTCTGCTCAGGTGTCCAGTGATCACCATTCTCATCGCTGTCAGCAGCTGACACTGGTTTCCAGCTCCAGTTCATCTGACACTTCACGGTTTCCCAGCTATCCAGTCACCTCCACAGAGCTCCAGTAGAAGCAATATTGTGAAGTGTTTAATCTTATCTAGCTTTTCCTCCCCAACAGTTTCAGGTTGAGACTGTGAGACAACACAGCTGCTGTTAAGCATTCCTTGCTATGTCACCTATATCACTTATTTTACTGCTTGGAAGAGTAAGAATTTTTCATCTTGCTCTGACTCAAAACACAGAAGTAAATAATTGTGCTGTGAACTCTCACCTTACTGAGCCTTTAATTTCTACCTATGAAAAACTGGAATATTTGGAGGTCTAGCCCATATATGTCTCCATTTCTTTTTCAAGTCTTTTTCATAGCTCTCTAGGCTTGTAGGGACGGACCTGAAACATTGTGAAGGCACTCTTGTCACAAGATTAGCATTAATATTCCTGCAACAGAGGTTATTAAATTAGGTGCAGAAGACTGTTGTGGACACTCATAATTCCAGAATCTCTTAGTATAAAAATACATATTGACAGAGAAACTTTAGGAAAGACAAGTATTCCTCCCTCCTTCCCTTACCCTATTATTCTATGCAGATTCTCTAGATTCAAAGCAGCATCTCATGAACTCAAGTAGTCTGAGAGTAACATTGTACAACATGCTACATCCCAACAGGCATCTGTGATTAAAGGTGCCTGATAAAAATATTTCATGATAGATTCTTGATTGCCTCACACTTGGTCTCTAACATAGGAGACAGATGAAATCAATATTGCAGTACATAGTTCCAACTCAGTACAGTAGAATAGTCACATTTCACTTGCTTACATGAATATAAATTCATATAATCAATAAATGAGTATAAATGGAAACATATTTTTGCAGAAGCATCAGGCATGGATGTCTATTGCCTATCCTCTCACAAAGAGAAATTAAGATTAAAAATTCCATTAGTAAAGTGAGAATATTATGTCTATGCTTTTACTGCTAATAGATGTATTTCTACTTTACTCCTTCACTTCCTCTCACTTTTGGCTTCTCCTTCTAGTAGCTAGGAATTTCAGAAGAATCAGCAAATTTATTCACTGGATGGGCCATTAGTTGGTCAATAAAAATCTCTTTTTTCAGTGTCAGAAAATGCTCTAGTAGAGACTGAACTGCAGAGAACGGTGTAAAATACTCAACCAAGAAGATACCCCATATACATTAGAAATAGATAACTAGGTGGCAAAATACCCTCATATTTAAAATGTCTTTAGGGAGAGATGCATTGACTTAGTTTGAATGTGTTTATTGCTTTGAACATTGGCTAAATGGTACAATTTCCCACACACACTACCCATTACCAAAAACCCCAAGTATTTCAAGCAGCCACAATACACAATAATGTATTTCAGCTGTTCTCTAACTTTATTTGCATCCATAATGTAACAGAAAACACACCTGTGCTAACTAAGATTTTTGCCTGTCATAGCAAGCTAGATGCCTTGTTCAGTAACAATTACCATGCACTTCTCCCAGCAATAAACCAGTCTCTTGTTTTGTCCCCATTCGTGGCATCCTAGAGCTTTTTCATAGTTTTAGGAGACTATCCCAGTTTTTAGACACACAGGAATGAAACCTGTCTTTTATAAAATCCAGTAAGTCATGAGATAAACTGGAATCCAGTTGTTACTGGCAGGTGCAGGAGCAGCTGGGCCAAGAGCAGAAGCACAGTTCCTTCACTGAGGTCTCAGAATACTCACAGAGTGTCAGTAACAGCCAGCTCATGCAAGGTGACAAGAACACACCTTTCTGGAGAGTAAGCAGAGGCTACAGTGCTGCCCTATCTGCTGGGCCACGTCCTGGAATTTTGTGCAGCATCCCTGGACAGGTGAAGTCCTTGAAAGGGATTGGGTCCAGAGTCTCTCAGGCAGGGCTATGACTCTCAGAATTAAGTTTCTTTTAATTAAGGAGCTGGTCTGTATAATTCGATTTAGATGAAAATGTATGTGTCAAAATTAAATGGAATCATGCCTATCTTAGAGAATTAAATTCTTGTACTGCAGAGACAACTCATACAAAGCCTGTCTGTATAGAGCATGTTTGCTATGGGAAACCAACCACAACCATTTCTAATTAACATTTGGTGTTAACAGATGCTTCATAACTGAGCTGCCATTTTCAAAATTCCTGTTCTTGTGCTGTTGAGTCATTTGTCATTTGAACAAAGTGGACGAGGCTACAGGAGCAAAGTTTTACATTCAACAATGGTTTCACTGATAATCACATTCCTGTATCTGTTCTTCAGCTTTCATACACTATACTACTGGGGTATCAAAATTCTGGGGGTTCTTGAGACAAAGACTTATTCCTAATGCTGAAAACAATGGTGTCCTATGACCCATGACTACTCCCGTGTAAACATTCTGAGGGATTTCAGGCTGTAAGCTTAGAAACTAAGAAATGTATCAAAAATCCAATTAACTATTTTTTCTGTTTTCTCTAAGATGTTTCTCTAAACAAAGGTCTTCAATTTCCTTTTAGCACAGCCTGAAAAATGATAGTAGAGAAAACTATATATGACCCTTTTTATTCTGTCTCAAGTTCTGAATAAAGCTATGGATACTTTTCTTTACTACAGATTTTAGAAGCTGGGAAGATTTTATTGTTTGTTTTGTTGGGTTTTTTTTCTTTAAATGATGCTACCCAACTGTGAAGAGGATAAAGAGAAAAATCATATCTACAGAAAGGCAGTGAGCCAAGCAACATGGTGAGCAAGAAAATCCAGTGGGGTCCTCTTTCTCAGCCCACTTGATTTAATGAAATTCAGACTACACCCAGTCAAGGATAATCATGGGGACAGGAGGGGACACTGAAGTGCAAAGCATTATTAAGTTTTTGATTTTTCTAGGACAGGTTGTTGGGAAAAGGCAGATGAGGAGGGCTACCCAATGCAGGATGACTCACAAGCTCATTGTTCCAATTCCCCAGGGATAAATGAACTTTCTTCTGATGAAATCAGAGTATGCAGAAAATTTACATGACTGATGAATAGGTAACACAAGAATGTTCTACTCATTTCTCTTCTAAATAGGCAACTAAACCAAGATAACTTATCTAGTCTTTATGTGCACCTCTTACATTAAAAAAAAAAATGAAGCTTCTCATTTTTTAGGTAACATGAAGTATGACTATTAAAAACATATTTCAGTCAATGAGTTACTCAAAAATTATTCTAATAGTCATTATTGCTGAACTTGAAAATTGTGATTCATCACCTTAATTCTGAAGACTTTCTCTGTTCCCTGACTAGGCTTCCTAACCACTCCACTGAAAATACACAAAAGGCTTTCAGTAACTGCTTCCTTCAATTACACTTCAGAATGATGAAAATACTTCCAATACTTCACTGGTCTTAAATAAATGATGAAATCCAGGACAGAGTTTCCAGAATAGAAATGCTGGCTTTACCAACTGCATAATGGCTTTGATTTCCCTGGTTATGAAGGGCTACATTTTAACACCTCCTTACAGGAAAGTAAAACCTGGAGCAAAACTCAGAAGAGATTCATAATACAAGCAATGGCAGCTCCAGAGGAGCTCCTGGCATTAAAATGTACCCAAAGTTCACTTGTTGCTTCAGCTTTTACCATTATTCTCTGACTGCAGTAAACTCAAGCAAACAGAAGATGACAAGGGCAAAGAATTATTTTTTTTTTCATTTTTGAAAGTAAATCCAAACATCTTGTAAAAGAAATTTCCCAATAAAGCATGACACAGAAGCTAGGTATCTTTGGATATTTCAGCAGGTCTATTGAAACAATCTCCACTTTGATTGAGAAGTGACAGCAATCATCTAATCTATGTGCTTTGCAAGGCCACTGGCTCTGCTTAAGGAAAACTCCCAGTGGAGAACTATGTAACTTCCATGGTACACATCCACCTTTATGGTATGACCACCATAAAACAAACCCCAATTCTTCCTTTTTTAAAATACAGTTGAGGAAAACCAAAAATACCATAGCTCACAGAAGTGAATTTTAGTGTCAAGTAAATATGATATAATGAGGAAGAAAGGGAAGAGAGAATACAAAGTTCTTGGCAGGGGGAGAAAGGAGGAGAGCTTGCATAGGAGGTAGTGCAATTCCACTGGGAACAGGAAATGGAAAGGGCATGTTAAGGGAAGAAAGATGAGAAGCACATGTGAAGGGGGAGAAAGTATAAAGCAGAACAAAGGCTGCATTTAGGTGAGAACAGAACTGTGTAGGTGATTTCTTTCTAGATGGCAGGACACCAGATACCAGCTAGGTAGATCACTACTGTTTTTCTAACAGTGTCTTAGGTTTCTAACATCATTCATTGCTTTTTCATTAATGTGGCCTTTCCTTTACTGTTTTGCTTCATTGCAGCCAGGTATTTCAGTGCCTATGAAGGTTACACTTCTGACCTGAACTGGACGAGTAAGAGATTTATTCATGGAGCATTTTATAATTATTATAGTGAACTCACTGTCCAGTGGCTGCCTATTCCCCATCACATCCATTATCAACAGCTATCAAATCCTCTAAAACACAGCAGCTCTTCAGAAACAGGGATGTTTTCCATACAGAAAGAACACATCAGAGTTGAGTACTGCACACAGATACTCAGCCACATGATCAATGTTAATCACGTCACAGCAAAACTCCCTCACTCAATATGGTTTTATATCTGCTTTGCACAATATACTACAGTTAACTAATATGTTGATCAGAATTGTGCAGGAGTAACTGACACTACAAACCACTTGTCCATATTGACATTAATTTTGTTCTAAGCACGCCAACAAGCCATTAATCTAAACTATTTATTTGTAAGTAAAGAGCTACATGATCTGAACTTTGAATTAACCCAAAGTTTGAGCCTGTATATAGATCTTCAAAAAGAACAGTCATCAATACTGTATGTTATGCAATGCTAGTGGATCACATTACTGTATACACATATCTTTCATAATTTACTTTTCTAAATATTACTTCTGAAAGTCCTAATATGGCCTACATATAAATCTTCTCTAGTCTGCTCTACTGGATAGTCACCCCTGATTACCATTTTGGAATATCTTGATCTGAGTTATGCATCCATTAAGTTGCTTTTCCAGGTTAATTTTAATTTTTAAGTAAGTTTTAGCATACAAAAAATGCCAAAAATGCTAACTTAAAGAAAGTGTTTCTTTACATGTGTTAGCATATTTAGATGTTGAATGGTATGCATCACAGGACTACTGAAAGTCCCCTCCAATAATAGTGGAGGAAGTACATAAAGGTTTGCCATTTCTTAATATCTTTTGGAGGTTGCACTACAGGAACAAAAAGGAATAACTATTGCGAAAGCCTACAAAACTAATGAGTAACTAGTGCTGGGGAGTAGTACTGAAACAGCAAAGGAATTCAAAATCTTGTACCTATCATATCTAGATGCTTCTCATATATAGATATAGGGTTAATATGTGCATGCGTATATATTTTACAGGTGCTACAAAACAAAGCTTGAATGCAGGACCTAGAAATAAATTTTTAAATTAGAAAATTTCTTCTTTCAAGCCATTAGATGAAAACACTTACAGTTGTTTTCACTGTTAAAATCAGAGAAGGTTTTTGCTTCAGGGAACTAATGTATAGGAACTTCTTTAAAGTAAAGGAGTGAATGCAGGCACAAGATAAATTGGGCAGGCTCAGACTCAGAAATAAATTAAAGTGCTGACCTCACCTAAATTCCTCTGTGGCAAGATGGACAATCTTTTTTTTCCCCTTGTTATGTCAAGTTAACTAATTTTCATTACAATTAAGTGGACTTGTCTTGTTCATACTTAAATCAGACATTGAAACCAACATGTTGTTTTGTGATACTGTCTACATATAACCTCCCTGTTCCAGAAGAAATTAGCTGTCCTCTTAAGTAGAATCTCTCATGAAGATTTCCAAGTTTTCTCCACTTCCTTGCTGTCCCTGGCTCCCCAAGAATTCCTGTTTCCTTTTTGTCTCTTGACTACGAAGAAACCTAAGATACTCAGATACTAAGAAACTAAGATACTCAGGTTCAAACCTTCCTCCTTCCTTTTCCATTCTCACATTGTCTTCTGACAACTCACTCTGATTCCTCTGCTGTCCCTTCTAATCCACCCAGATAACAGCAGCTTCAAGATATCCATTCCCCTTGTTTCTAGTCTTCACTGCACAACCTCAGACTCCTTCACTGCTGCCAGCAATGACTTTTCACCACCCTCTTGCTTGCCCTCTTCCTTTCAAATCCCAGTTGCTTGTCCACTTACACTTTTCACTTCTATTTCTTAAATTCCACCTTTGCCTGACAGGTTTTATAGGACATCCATTTCGGTGAAAACGTATGAAAACTTTGGTACAGCTAACTCCTGGAACTTAATGCAATACCCCCAGCTACTGGTTTCATCTGTCAGAACACACTTGAAAGAGATAAGTTTACAGATGGGTGAAAAGGTCTATATTTTTCCTTAATTATAGCAGAATTTACAGGAACTTATGAAAGTTAAAGAGAAGAGCAATGCAATGCCAGATCAAGAGAAGACCTTGAGAAGGTCTTCTGACCAGAGAAGGCCTTGAGAAGCTTGGAAGGTGGTAGTAAGCTAGAGTCCTGTGAAGAGTGAAGGATATACTTATGGGTAGTCCCACTGCATTGATCGCTGTATTTTATTCAGGTGATCTTTGTGCAAAAACTTCTCATTTTTGCATATTGGGCCACATGGACTTGGCTGGGCAAATACCATCTGTGCAGATAAAAAGCTTCTGAAAGCAACTGGGTAAATAAACTCATAAGAGGAGACACTAAGAATAATAGTTTTTGTTTGCCTTAGACTGATAAATATTAAAAATGCTTGACCTAGTTGTGGATAGACATGTTATGCCCTTGTAGGAAAAACTGTCTAATTAATTTCAATTTTATTCAGACTACTTATTTATGTTTTTTTCTAGTCCCATGTAGTGATGGTCATTTTCTGTAAAGAGCACAGAAAGGACACTGACCCTCTATTCAGTGAGGATAACTGAAAAACAGATACAATAGAAAAACATTATTTTAGCTTATTTTAGAGGAGGCGGACATCAGGCACACGTTTCTCTAGGAAGAACATTACTTAAAGCTGAAGTTCTTAAAGTATGGCTATCCCTACAGGGCAAAGAAAACTTCAGACAGACTGTAGCTGAGCTCTTAATGATCGCTTCTCTTTCATTAGCTGTGGGTAGGAAGAGTAAGTAAAGGACTGCAAACGTATTCATGACTGTCATTAGCAAAAATGGCACTGTGCAAATCAATTTCCATGGATCCTGCTAGGATGGGCTTTCTAATTAGTCCATCATTAGACAGCTAACTTCTCACCACTTCTCCGACATCAAATAGTCCACCACCAACACATCATCCAAGTTAACAAGGAGAATTTTAATGAAAGCAAGTCAAATTGGCTTCTACCACAGAAAGCAGACAATAGGCTTTGCTACTAATCTTTCCCTATCCTCACTTCTATTCGTTATTTTAGTTTCTGTTCTGATAAACCTTTTAGTTTGCCTCAATAATTTTTTAACCTCCTTTTATTAAAGAATAAAGCAGCTGTAGTGTGGAGAGGGTGGGCGAAAATGCTCAGATAAAGCCAAATAAGGTACAAGCTGAGATTGCTTCTGGGTATTTCAGAGCTTTCTATCATATGATGCTGAAGAGAAATGTCAGCTTGCTGCTTGCGGTTTTAAATGGAAACAGCCTGTGAAAAGCATTTGACTGATTGGCTCAGCAGTGTGGTTTAGATGAGCTTCCACCATGGTCATCCTGCTTCACACAGGGCAGATGCTCCTTTCCAAATGGCGGGGTTTGGGCTTGAAAACCCTATCAGCAGGCACAAAAAGGGAAACTCCCTAAAGATTAGAAGTGATTTGACAAACAGATACACAAAGGAATAAAAGAATGCTTCACAAAGATGAAAAATCTCTCCCCGAACAGTGTAGTCATCTCAGTATTTGAGTAATAACATCAGTATTTATAACTTTTTTTTAATTGAGGGGAAAATATTTAAAAGCCTAAATTCTACATGGACATGTCCTTAATCTAAAATAGCTGTTCCTGCCTGAAGGAAAATCTGCTGCCCTACTGTTCAGACACAAGTCTGCCCATACCAATTTTCTGGTTTTCTGTATTTCACCTCCCTTTCTTCTTTATTATCAAGGACATTTACATGAAACAGCATTTTTGCTTTTAAGAGTTCATCTGTTCCCGCTGCTTATCCCCCCACCTGAAGTCATAATCCTCCATTTGTGATGACATAATAATTTCCACTGCAACCAATTGTGATGCCACAAACGGAGGATTATGACTTTAGGTTGGAAATAAACAGCGGGAACAGATGAACACTTAAGAAACAAAGATCCTGTTTCCATGCAAATGTCTTTTGTCATCAAGAACAAGGTTAGAGAAATTCCGAAAATATACCGTAAGAGCAAGCCAGCAAAATGGGTACTAAAGAGAAACTCTCCAAATTTTCCAGGAGGCATTCAGCTGCTCTTTCAAATTAACTTCCTACATAACTAGGAATTGTAAATGTTTCTGAAACATAGGTAACTTTCTATTTGATTGAATTGCCAGCATAATGTGATCTGAGTTATTGACATCTTCTCACCAGGGCTAAGGCACTTTGCCATAGGGGTCATGACTGGATGAAAAGCCCCCAGAGAGTGGGAACAGAGGGAAATCATCAGAAATAGGGCCAAGAGAGGTTTCTAATGTCAAAGCTCAGCTGGGCGATTTTTGTCCCACTTCTTCAAAACAAAAAATTCTCCAATTTCAGATGTATCACCAACTGAAGAAATACTTAGGTGATCCAACCAGCATGAGCAGCAGAAGCAATTTGAGTTTTAATTTAGTTGGATCAATTTTGAGGTTGCTGCAGTTATAATTACAGGGCTGCAATGAATGGTGAAGCTCCCTCTAAATTTAGTCTGAACACAGCCTATAAGATGCAGTCCAAAAGGACACACCTAACAAAGCAGAGCAAGTATTTTTGCTGTGGTTAATGAATGGATAGGAAAAAATGAATTAATGAAGAAAAACATGTGAATTTATCTTTCCTCTTGGAATAAAACCATCTCCTAAGTAAAACAGTTTAAGAAAAATTATTGACATTTTCACTATGAACTTTTTGCTTTAAAATGGCAGGTATTCTAGAAATAAATATTCAAAATACAGGCTCAAACATTTTCTATGTGTAAAAAAATGGTTTAGGTTAATTGTATTTGTTTTCAGCTCAGATGCACTCATAACATCATCACCAGAGCAGTGATCTCAACTGCTCTCCTACTTCATGAGAAGTAGAACGATGGATGGATGGATGTGTATGACCATACTCCTCCCTCAAATAAAGAGTCCAGAAATGGGGAGAAGAGGGTGTTAGGGGAGTGGGGCCTGGCTGCTGAATGTGTGTGTATACATTTATTTTACTATAGTAAGTATACTTACTTACCATACTAAACATTCACCTGCTGTGAGTGAGTTTCCCATCTGGGACTTAACCCACGTGAACCATGGCAGGCTCTCAAATGCAAACTGTTGTGCCCATCCAAAGCTGGGAACGTGGCCTGACACAGCCCTGAGAGCACACACAAAATGGGACAGGGGCTCAGCACTCTGGTACCTTGTGTTGAAAGGTCACCTCCTGTCCTGAAACGGATCCAACAGACCGAGGTAGTAACAGTAATGTGATTTCTCATTTATTCTTTAGTTTTTAATTTTTAAAGATGCAGGGACCTTGGCTTGGACCTATCCAGCCCAGTTTTAAGCAGCTGACTGAATCCCTGAATGAAAGGCAAAATTTTCTTTCTCTTCCTATACAAACAGGACCTCCAGAAGATGATTCACACAGAGCTCTGAATCACCCTTGTGAAGTGCCTCCCTGACCACAGACAGGAGGGAACGATGAACATTTATAAAGGGCAATGTCTACATGTACACACCACCCAGCTCTCCAGTTCCCAAGCAATTTAATTCCATCCCACAAAACTTCTTTGCCATTCAGACATACAACAGATGATCCATGGTCTTCCCATGCTAGCATCAAACTTTTTAGCCTGCCACTCACAGCACTATGTTCAGACAGCCATTCTGTGAAGACTCTGCTAAGAAGCAGGGAAGAAAAATTATCCTGCTATTACACTGTCACATTTCATGAACATCCTAAGGTCTAATTTCTGAGAGTATTTTAAATAAATTTTAGGCAAACTACACCTTTATCTTCTGTTTTTTATTGCATAAGTTTGTTTATTTTGGTTTTAAAATAGTATTTTACCAACCTCATTGAAATTCAGAAAGAAAAGGATCCCAGAAAGAAAAGGGGGGGAAAAAAGAACATAAAACCATAGGTGCAATTTTTAAAGAATTTCTTCTTTAAAATGTATTCTTCCATCCAGCTGTTCCTTTAAGCCACCAACAGTGCACAAAGAAGCACAGAAGTTAAATCTCTTAAAACTGGTGTTTAATAATTAAGTTATGTAAATTGAACATAATTAAGTTATACCAGGCAGGCGTGTTCTATGTGTATTTGAATGATGAGGACAGCAGTAAAAAGCAAAACAGAACAGATGATAAGAAATTTCTATAAAATATTCCACTTACATTAAATGTGGCAAGAAAGTCAGACTAAAACAGCCTTAAGTAGGTCCAGGAAACTAGTTTTTATTTTAAATTAATTTAATAGATCAAATTAAAAAGTGAAATATAAAAAATTAAAACATCTCTCCATTATTGCCAGTTTGATAAAATGGAAAGGAAGAGGGACAAATGAAACAATTTCACTCTCAAATCTGCTTGCAGTTTTTGATGTGACCCCAAGCCATAATTCTCAAATTATCACAGAAGAAAAATTACCCATTCCTGATAGTCTCTAAAAGTGAGTTTTCTCAACAAAGGCATTTTTGCTTTTACTACAAGATCTCAAAGGGAATTGTTCAGAGAAATTTGGACCCAGCAGGCTAAATCATAGTATTTTATACACTTGAAAAGACATATACCATGTCCAAAAAGTCTCATGCATAAAAGCACTTGAGACAGATCTGCAATCCAACATGAAGTGCTAAAAAGAAAAAAAGAACACCAACAAACAAAATAAAAGTAATCCAATCCTCAAACAAACAAAAAAACCCCCTCCACAAATAAAAGGGATACAAGAAATTATAGGCAGTCATCTAGTCTATCCATTGTACACAGAAGAATCAAGGTTTATGGTTTTCCTGAGAAAAATCCAACAGCAGATCAGAATGAAATCCAACAATCAAGACTCATGATATCCCAATCTACTTCACAATTTGACAGAATTCTTTCTGTTAGAAGTATTTTCCCAACTTGCATCTACCTTACTAGGGCAGTTTAAAAATCTTTACCACTTCTCCTACCCACCCTGTACGTAAAGGATTTTTTTCTTTTTTTCAGCAGACTTTTAAGTGTTTGAAAACCATTTTTTAAATCCCCTCTCACATCTTGCTTTCTTTAGATTAACCAGCCCAGATATTTCAGTTCTCTTCCAGACAAGTTATCTAAGGCTGATCATCCTCACTGCTCTCCTCTGCACTTCTACTGCTTCACAGCCTCCCTGGAGGATGTCCCTAACGAAATATCACACTTCAGTTTAGGCCTTAGGGATTATTTCACAAGGCTTCTTGTGTGCACTCTGACACCCTTTTCACAAGTTTAACCCTTCAGCCTTGGTGGACCACAGACTAAGCATTAACAGCAGATCATTTTTCCACAGAACTGCCCACTAGCCAGTTATTCTCTTCTCTGTGTTCATGTTCATGCATTTTATGCCCCAAATTATGCTAAAGTCTAGGAATTGATGATTTTCATTACATGGTGTCATCCTACTTTCCTCCCAAACCACTTCTCCAACCTGCCAAGATCATACTCAATTCTCACTGTGTCCTTCAACATATTTGCAGTCCCTCCCAAGTGTACATCATTAGCAAACTTAGTAACTGTAATCCAGATGACAGAACGAAAAGCACTAATGAATGTGCTCAGTATTACTGGTCCAGAACTATCTCCCTCCCCCCAAGAGTGACTCGATGGGTACAGCAAGCAGTAGAAGATAACACTCTTCACTCTTCTGGAGACTCAGCTCTTTTCCAGGTACAGATACTACATTAGGAATCTTCTACTTTATTTCCCAAAACAGATCTTTGGCAGATACTCAAACTGCCCACAAAATGATACCCAGATACTATTAAACACGTTATTGAAATTTATCTTGGCAGAGACAAATGGGACAATCTACTATCTCCTCACCAGAGGACCTCTGTCTCAAGCTTTATCTGAGAATGTAAATTTATGTATGAGCAGATGTATCTTCACATACAAGACAGTTAAAATGAACACACTAGTAAACTCAAGTGTTGAACATTTTGATAGGCACAAAAAATCCCAGTGTTTTAGTCTTTCTATAACCAGAAAAAGCAGGGATTCTGCATACAATTGCACTGTGTTTGTTGTACATCAATTAATTTTTCAATTCCTGATAAAGATGAGGACAGACTTGGCTTTGGCTTCTCTGTACCTCAGGTGAATCCAGGCATTTGATTATGTCCACAGAAAGGCAGTACTTTGACAGGCTTCCTCAAGGAGATGTTAAACACGTATTATATATGCATCCATCCTTACTACAGCTCTTGTTTTGATATTATATGACTTTAGAGAAATTGAGAAAGAGGCATTACTTCTTTAGAAGATAAAGTACATTAACTAATGACAGTGCTTTATTGAGACATTTTTTTTATAAAGTCTGCTCAAGTACATGTTCAGTGACCACCTATGGCAGAACCAAACACAGAACTCGAGATGCCAGCCACTGTTAAAGCGTTATAAAGGAAATAAGTAATTTTACTTGTCCTGGAATTCAAACACTTAGCACTAAATTTTTTAAACTCAGGAATGCATCTAGCTCATTAGGATTACTATATATGCCATGTATTTTTTAATATGGTGTCAGGAAAAGAAAAGACATTTGCTAAAACAGAATGGCAATAAAAACATCAGGTGGACAACTACGTGCCTACCTTAGAAACCCAATACAGTATTGTTGTAATTTGCTGTCAATAAATGACCATCAGTCAATCTTTCTGCATGAGAAGTTTAGAGTGATAAGCTTCTACTGATTTTAAACTTAAGAATATAACTGGAAAATAACTACATGCTGAATGCCTTCCAAAGGTGTAGCACAAGGAATATGTTTTGCTTCCCATGTTAATCTCTGCAAAAATGTGTACTGAGGTAAGAAATTCCTTGCTCAACTCACAACAATGTAAGCATTGCAGTAAACTGCAGTAACTGTGGAAAAAGCTGGCCCAACTGATGCACTGAAAGCTCTTCGTCTTAAAGAGGATTTCACACATTCTAAGCTTCTTCAATCAAAGAGGAAATCAATGTTTACTACCCAGAGCAACACATGGAATTAGTTTTCATCCAATCTCTGAAAAGTCATTTATTTTCTATCCTTGAAAGAGCTCTACATCTCAGAAAGTTAGAATACATTGAGAAAGGTCTCTACAAATAATCTTTAATCCTCCATTTCAAAGACTTCACTCTACCTCCAAAAGCTACATATGGACGAAAACTAACTTTTCTAAAAGAGAACTGTATATTCTAAAAGCTTATTTTTAACCAACTAATAAAACTGGGACCATTAATAAGGGGCTTTTGCTTCCAAGGGCAAATCCATTTGAAATACTACTTCCCCCTGAAGCACTCACTAGAAATTAATTGTTTCACAATTTATAATCAAAGTACTGAATCAGATGAAAGTTACAAGCTTGATTTCTTGACAGTGATAATTGAAATATTGGAAAGATATGCAATATCAGCTATCACAGATATTAGAGAAAAGCTTACAAGTTAATAAAGCTGACATTGCAAATTCCTTTGCATTTAGGCCTCTACCCATGTTATATTGCTGTTGTCATTTATGAACTTGTGATCCATTACAAATTTACAAGTCAACAGAGCATGCCAGCCGAATTTAGATACAAATGACAGAGATCACAAACATCTACTGACCTTTCTGCCAGAGGGCAGGATCAGGAGGAGGGGGAGAGATTCTACTTCTCAATTTTAACTGCATGCCATAAAAGCAGAGATTGGAAAACAATTCCTTTACTGTCTTCCCAACTAATAAAATACTTAAATTCTGGAAGACTCTTTCCAGTACCACTGATAAACTGATTAAACAAACATCAGGTTCATACACCTGAAGAGATACTGAAAGCTATTCTCTCTCCATTACCAAAACATTCTTTGCTCCTCTGCTTACACACAATACACATACGAAGGACGACGTTTGAGGATTGTCTATATTTGAAGTTGATTCATTACAAACAAAATGTTACCAAGACCAACACACCATCTGACAAACCACAGGTTTGCAGCTTTCAGCCTGGATGGATAAAATAGTTGAAATGTGAAAGTCAGTCCGTGTCCTGTGAGCTCACCCCCGTTTCATCAGCCACTCGCTGCCGTAAGCGAGGCGAGGAAGGCGTGAGCCGACAGCCTGAGTGCTCCGGCTGCACCAGGAACTCAGAGCTTCTGCTCTTCAGTGCAACTTTCATGTACAATCTTGACATAATTATCTACATTTAAAATCTCTTCTGCAGAATGTTTGCACAGTTTTAGCCTGCTTCTTAAAATTCAGATGGGAATCCCACAGCTTGACAAGCTTTAACTTCTTCATCTCTTCAATGAAGAGTTCTGGATATGGAAAGAATAAATACTCAAAAAAATTCTCCATGTCTGTTTTAATGGACTAGATCACAGTTCCCATGAAAACTACTAATGCTCAATTTAGCATGATCAGATTTATTTTTAAAATATTTAGATTTACATTTCCAAATCATCTTTAGAGGGAATAAAATAGCATGGCAGTATTATTGGGGAATGCTGCATTATTAAAACTATAAATCCCTCCAAAATGAAGATAAGTCATCTTACCTTTTTTCCAGTGTTGAAAAGAATAAACAAGGTTTCCCAAAATTTCAGTAGACAATTTAACACCTTATTCAACTAACGTGTTTTGGTTTTAACATTTTGTTCAACTAAAGCTCTTGTTGCCTTTGTTGTTTATCTGAGGAATAACGAGTGCTCTCCAAAGACATACAGGTTTGTAAAACCCATGCTCAAAGCAGTCAAATTCATGTCTTAAAACCAACGTTTACTCAAGACACCCAAACTTTAACTGGATTTAACTGATGTCTGAAACACCCAATTAGCAAGTCTGCTTTCCTGAATCACCGTTGAAGTGACCCAACAATTAAAAGGTGCTCATATACCACATCAGAAAATGAGTTTACAATTTAAGTAGCATTACTAAATTAGGAGTTAAATTGTCCACAGATGAGTATAGATTAAGGGCATTTTTCTGTTTGGGATTTTGTTTGGTTTGTTAACTGCACTAAAAAGGAAGTCTTTCTACTACTGAGTTAATTTAGGGCATAATTTTCAGAGACGTGCATCCACAGCATGCGCGCGTTACAGCACCTAATTAAAACACAATCAATCAACTGCTGCTCTTACTCAGAAAAGTTACAGCAAAACTCTGAACTCTAATTTCCTTCAGAGGAAAAAAAGTACATTATGCCTGCCCCTCTTCCACACCCCCAGGTCTTTCAAGGCAGTCTTTTAGTCTTCCCTTCCCCTAGCTGCACATGAAAATGACTTCCTTTCCCTTTCTTTTTACATCTATACCTATACATATAAAAAACTCCTTACCCTCCCTATATATGTGTTTTTATATATAGTCTTTCACGTGTTATGTTATTTTCTGACACACCTAGGCTTTGCCATTGGTTTCATTTAAATTCCAGGGGCTGAAAAGAGTGTATGTGTTAACAAGATATTGAACCATTTGTTTCTACCTTGCCTGAGAACTCGAGCTGGGGGGCCAATGTAGCAGAGTGCATCTGCCTTGGGAAACCCCACTGCTCACAGGGGCACCAGCAAGCAGGTCATGGAAACAGACACACCACATGGAAACAGGTCAGAGCTTCAAGGAGTCATGGCAAATGCCTACATCCCACCAAAGGAATAGAACAAAATATTTACATGTTAGCTCTCTGTCTTGGAAGACATCTATAGTACAGACACAATTTTTTCTATGTGTTAAATGGACACTCATTTGCAAAGTCATGCTTTAACAAAATGCTTCAGCATGTGCCAAGGTTAAGCTCTGTTGTGTGACCACTTCAACAGGATTTGCACGCTTGCCTGTGCCTCCAGTGATAAGCTCCAAACACATCTTAACCTTCCCTTCAGGACTGCTTTCAGTGTTTACATTCCGCTTCTGTGACTGCTGCTGCAGACCCCTGTCTCACCTCTGATGGGCACCTTTTCCTTTCCCTTTACAATGTGTCCTTTTACTGCTTTAGTCATGGTCTGTCTTCGTCAGGTTTCCCACCTCCAAAGGCAGCCTAACCTCCCTACACCTCCAGCAGCAGAAAGAGAGTGCAGAGAAATAGAAGCAATCATGTATCATAATTTAGAAATGATGCACAGGTCGAAGAATCCCTACCTGTCAGACTTCCAAAGCAAATATGAAGAAAAAACCCCTTTTTTTTGGGTCACTTTTTCATTCAGTAGGCAAAAAATACCAATACAGGAGAAGTTCAAAAGGAAGGAGAAAACAAAGACCAATTTCAAAAGGCAGCAAATATCTGTAACTCTGTCCCAAGTACTGTCATAAGGGATTTTGCAGCGTCAGGAAGAAACACACACAAACTAGGAAACAGATTTGTTTCCATTTCATCTCCATATGATTTGGGTGCTTAGTAGGCACCTGTGTGTGTTTCAGGACAGATTTACAAATGAGCAGTATTTTGACCTTGGTAGCACCTATGCAGAGTCCAGGCAAAAACTACAGTGTATTTACTCCAGTGTTTGAGAGCACTTGATTTGCTGTCATCACAAGCCTCCCACTCCATTCTTTCATTCTCTCCTCAACAGAGACTATACTGCTCTGTTCCAGACACTTCCAGACACTGTCTGCTCAAGCAAGGAGATTCAAAGGTAAGCCTGGTTTTGGGATGGATATGCAGTACAAAGGCAGCCAAAGATACGAGCCAAACAGGTAAGAAAGCTTAGTGAAACAGTTGCAGAGAGAGACTAGGCAGCTGTAAGAGCTCAGAAATGGTGGGAGCAGAGAACAGAGGACTCCAGTCTAGACTGTCAGACCTGGGCTCAGGAAAAACCACTGCCAAACATTTCCCAACCTCATCTCCTCTTTTTTAGAGCAAACCTGTTGTGAGTTAAAATTCTATTTCATGCTCTGGTCTCCACATTTTTCTCACATGGGGTGGGAGGGTGGGGGTCTGGACACATGCATAGAGTAACACTGCAGAAAGCAAAAAAGCTCCAAGATGCTAGGGAATGGACCACTCCATGTGCTGCTGTTCTCACTGCAACTGTATGGACAGCAGCCTAAGGGCTGTGACCCGCTCATGTTTGATGTTAAATCTTTTACAAGAATTTGGAGAGGAAATAAACTCTATACCATGCCACCGCCTCACAGGCCAGTCACAATGCCAGGAGGTGTTTTTGCACTGGTTTTTGCTATTCTCTATAATGAGACATACAGTCTAATTCCTAGAACAATCTACAAATTTTGTCTAATAAAGGCTATGCAAATACATCGGCCTAACACTCTAGAGATATCCTCAAACTTTCCAGCTCTGCTTCATGGCACATTTTAGTTGCAATAAATTGGAATAGATCTTTTATTACAGGTTATCAATTCATACTCCATTGATAAGAAGCATATTATTACCCATAATATGTGGAGTTCATTTTCTGTGACTATTTCTGAGTTTAACACAGTTGTTGTTGCTATGGAGGAGCACACTCAATGACCCAGCAGTCCCTCCTATCTGTGTACTCATGTGCTCATATACAATAAGAGTGATAATGCTGTGCAAGTTGAGAGTCCCTTGCTAACACTTACTGTGATGGCAACTCTCCCTTTTCAGAGCATGTGCTATTTGGAGGTGTTGAAACAACGCAATTCCAGTGCTAGTATGCATTTAATAAGATAAAAACAAGCAGTGAACATTACCCCTCTACATGCATCACTGGAGTTTTCAAAGGCTTTTCATTATCCAGTATATTTCACTTATTTTTACCAAGTTAGTTTTAGAATTACCTTTCAAATCACAGCCTCCCCTATTAGAGATATTCAAAAGTAATCCTTCAGATTTCTTTTAAAGGCTGTAGAGTGCTGAGACACATGGATGCAATCAGCTTGGTGATGGGCATGACTCCCAGAAAGCTACACTCCCGGGGCATTCTCACCAATTTTACTTGGAGTTCACTCATGCAGAATCTGGCTGTTAGGTGAGATCTTCCAGTCACATCTGTGTACACTGCAGGGAAGGCTGGTACTTCTGCTGGCAGATGGCTGCTGACCACTTCCCTGCCTTGTCCAAACGGGAACTGAATATCCACAACAATGACTGAAATTGGAAAAAATTTACTGGGAGCACTGGAGAATTATGTTAAAAAATAGCTACAGAAATGATGTCCAATTTCCTATTCACTTCTCTTCTCAGTTTTCACTTAAATACAGTGAATAGCTTTTAATAGGCCATGGGTCATTATGCTGCACAACAGACCTCTGAAGAACAGTTTGGGATCATTCCTCCTCTCTTCTCTACTTTCAGTACTTCTTTACCAGAGCTTTGCCTGAGGGTCTTACACTCTTCCCTGGGAATGGAACTGGATTTTGCCCAGTTGTCTGGGAAGCTCCCAGGACCACTCCTTTCTGCAGGTATCCAGAACACATCTCTGTCCTTCCACATCAATGGCAGGTAAAGTCTTCAGCTGATACCAGTAACTCAGAAGAAAGCTTGGGCTCCTTTACAAAACACAGTACTTGCATAAAGAGAGCATGCCAACCTCTTTCTAGGACAGAAGCTGCACTAGCTGGTATTTCTTTTCAAAGGCTTCACAGAAACCTGAACCATGTAAATGGTCAAAGACAATCTTTGGTCAGGAAAAGAGAAGAACATGCTGTGAAGTTACAATTAATAACATCTCTTGCAACTTAGTAACATTTATTAAGCACGGGAAAACTCTATCATGTCCCATGAGGATTAGGCAGTTAGAATGGGTCTGGATTTTGTTGGTGGTTTTTAAATTGCCTTGAGTTTTTAAACTGAAAGGTGGAACAGCAGAGATGAGGGATAAACCTAAGTTGTCCTAAGCACAGAAGGAGGTTTTGAGAATGAGTCCCCAAACCTCACTGTGCTGCTCAAATCACAGCTACCCCTCTGGAGACATGAACATTTCTGCACTCTGGTTGTAGTCAAGCACCAAATCCACTCACTGGCTGTACATGGTCTGCACAAGGAAAAGGAACAAGGTGATAGTACCAGCCACTTGCAAGGCAATGCTTGGTTAGCATGAAAATGTACAAGAAAAACAGAACAAAACCAAGCAAACAAAACCACCAAATCACAGATTAACAAACTGTATCTAAATTTCATCAATCTACTCAAAGTATAAATGGTACCCCTGAGATCTCTCCAGGTGGAAATCAATTTAGTCAGTCCTTTGAAGGGGGGTAAGGGAGGAATCAGTACTGCAAACATACAGGCCCCCTAGATTGTTCCATTAATTCATTTGCTGACTCAGTATGCAGTGGGCTAAACAAGCTTTTCCCCAAAGTCATGAGACTTCAGATGAAAAGAAGCAAAATGAAAAGAGGCAGCCATGAATAACATTAAAAAAGCCCACACAGAAGCAGACAAATGAAGACAGAAAAATATTTACTGTTTGGAAGGTAAAGATAGAAGATGGCAAGATAATAACCTGTCAATCAATACCTGCTAAGTGTCTTTGGAGGGGCAGTAAAATATACTATTCAAGATGTTAGCAAGAACATAACTCTGGAGAGAACAGAGTCTCATTACTATGAAAAGCTTCCAGAGCTAGAAGAATGAGAATACGGCATTCTCGTCAAGGCAGGAGTGCAAGCACCCACTCCTGGACAAATATTCAGAAATCAAAAAGATAAGTCTTCATAAATATTCAGTAAAGACAATCTCACACTCCACAAGGACTCAGGAGAGAGTAGTTGACCAGACTTGTCTTCAGTACCTCTTATATGTGGCATTAAATTAGTCTGTAAAATCTAATCAGAGCTGAAGTAGGGACGTCTATGGAATAATTCCAGCACCAATACAAAAGAGGCCTCCCTGGAACTGTAAGAGGTCATTTTAGCTGAACTGCAGGCTGGATGGCTCTAAAACACATCCTCAATTTATTTACAAAAGAGATGCAATAGGGACAGGAGCCTCAGGAAAGGAAATAAAGGTAGCAAACAAAGAACAGTACTTCAGGACTAAAATTCAGCTTACTTGCTCATAAAGCCCTGTTGCAGGGGCAGTGCTAACAAGATGGATCAGTAATACCATGTCACTCTGGTAATTGGTAAGCAGGTCTGGGAAAAGATAGTTCAGCAGTTAAGTCACTCTCAGGAGCATGAAAAACGTTGATTTCAGACCTTGCTCTCCATACATTACCCAAGAGGCACTAGACAAACCACGTGTTACAAATTTAAACAGCATTCAGTGCCAGATACTCAATCTGATTATGAACTTTGTCCATTCATTAGGTTATGACTGAATTTTTCTTTAATCCTACCATCAAGAGCCTTTCTAACCCCACTTTTCATATTCATTTATGCCCCACATCCCTTGAAAGCATCTGGGCATTGCTTTAGAGATTCTAATGCAGCATTAATATTGTTCTATAGAAACTACAGAAGTGACCGTAGCTCATTTCTTCCTTGGTGGCATCTACCTTCTTCTGGAGGAAGATTATATATAGATTTGAGCTTTAATGAAGTGTAACAAAACTGAAAAGAACAAGTTTCTCAGACATTCACCTCAGCCTTAAGCTGGCAGAAGTACATAGGACAAAGGATGCTCAGAGGTACATGTGCTGCTGAAGTCAGAGCTGTGAACAGCCAGCTCCAGCTATGAGTTTGGGTGGGTGGAGACAAAGCCCCTTCCAAGCACTGCAGATGCATAGGGCAAAACGGCTCCAAACGCCTTTCACAACACTTCACACTGGTCCTGCTCAGCTGGCCTGAAGCTCCCTGGTCAGTAACATTCAGCATTGCTCCAGCTCCAGTACTTTTCATGCCTATCTGCCTGCCTCGTGTTCCCTAAGACCTTGATTTCCCAGTTCAAGCAAAACCCCAGCTACAACTCCAATGCCTGGCAACTCACATATCCTGTGCTTCTGCCCACAACAGCTGCGGATTTACAAGCTAATTCTCCTGCTAAAAGCATGCAAGATTGGCTCCGTGCTTTGTGGACTCAGCCTCACGGATCACGCCATAAAGACAGCTAAGCAACTCCCAGCTGACTTCATGTTCTTTCCTGGCTCCTACTGAATGGGAAGTGAGGATTGTGCAGGTCACATTTGTTTATGCTGTTCTCATTCACTCTTGGACAGAACAACAGAACATTTTGATGCTCATGCTTCTTCTATGCTTGCCCTTCTGCCTTTATATTTTTTCCATACAATGCCCAAATTTTTAAAGTTAGCATTATCTGACTGCCTACATCACTTGAGTACCTTTATGATTATTTTTATTTAGATATATTTTAATTTTTCATGATCTCAAGTGTTTAAATAAACTCCATTGGGAACTAGTGACACCAGAGGTTAAACACAGAAAATAAGGGAGTTTTGTTTGAGTTTTTTCTTTGCAGACGTAGTATGGAATATCAATTTTATTTGTAACAAAAGCTACCCTAGCACATCAGAAAATAAAATTTAACTCCTTACAACAATTTTATCCAAGATACAAAGTCAAAGCTTTTCCATTACTTCAAAGAAAAATTAATTTAGTATGAGAACAACTAAAGTGTTTCACACTACCATATTACAATTGTTACATGTGACATGATACAAAAATTACCACTGCGATAAGTTCCCTTGTAGAAAAGGAACAAAACCAAGAATAACCCTGGCTACAAAAGAATTACCTCATTACACATTATATAGGTCAATAGAAACAGAAAACCCTGCAAAAGGGGTTTGTCATTACCTCCCACAGAACATTGATTTTATTAAGAAATGCTTGTATATGTTCTCTCAACAACTTCAATTGCTCCTCTGTTTTCTATAGGCTCTGAGACACTCACAGCAGTGTCACCGAGACAGACTCTCTATGAAGTTCCACAACAGAAGCACACTTGTGTGAGGAAAAAATGATTCCCACATGTTACCAGGGGAGATACTCAAACTTCTGCAATTTGGTATCCAGTTGTTTTGTATTGTGACCAGATAGAACTAAAAGGTTTTGGGTAGCAGGTGGAATTAGAAAATGAAGGTGTGAACGATTCACACAGAGAGACGTTTTGTCCATTAACAATTAATTATCAAAGGCTGTCAACACAAGAGCAACTTTATATTGTGATACAATCAAAGGCCAACCACTACTCATTAACTTTTAAAAATTATGAGGGAGCTGGAGGCAAAACATGTGACAACTACATAACACTTGTGAACCCCGATTTTCCCACTCTAAAAAATCTAAACCACTATGGATTTATTTGTTTACAAGCTTTTGAAAAAAATCCATTTTACACATCTCAGCAGGGAAGACCCTCACAGCCTCCCCCTCCATGTGCCTCAGCTGCCTGGAGTGGAGCCTTCACAGCTGTAGCTCTACTTTAGGTCAAGGCACTGGAGCTGGGACAGGAGGAGCTCTGCTCCCACCCCACCCTCCTGCCAACGCAACAACACTTGCCAGCTACCTGCTGTGATGCTGAACACAAAGCACAGCACAACCCAATCGCAGATCCCGTTATGTTGCAGTTTCTGTCGGGATGAAAATACTTTGTTTCACTGCTACAAATGCAACTGTATCCATACTTGTCATTGGTATCACAGTAATACTACAGAACCTCTTCTGAGAAGAAATAATTTTTGACCCTACCATAAGATTTGCACTGTGTGCAGTACCTAAGATGTAGTCAAAGAAAAAATAAAAGCCAATGCACCAAGGCAGCTGTTCTGTGAGAAATTACAGCAGTATGTGAACATGTTACTAAGCAGTATCACAATACAGAACAGAGCCAGTGGCTAAAGGTTTAATCAAAGCAGTTTAAGAACAAGTGCAATACTTTACATTCTTTTAATATAGTCTAGGTATATGCAGAAATTCTAACACGTATCAGTGGACCAAAATAATAGCCATCATAGAATACAAAAATATTGGCTGGCATAGCTAAGTGCATGATTTATTTTTTTTTTCAAGTACTGTAGGAAAAGATGATAAAAGGGAGAGGAAAAAGGTGAGAAGGTACAATAGGTTCTACATGAACAAACCTCTCCACTCTTTGTACAGATATTTCAGTAGAAAAATATTTTAAAAACACTTAAATAACCAGATGATAAAACTGTGAGCAAAAAGCAGCACTGAGTTCACAAGCAATAAATGTCACAAAGTCTTGCCCACTTTCTTTTGGTGAGATTACTGCACGAAGTGAATGAAAGGGATCTGATGCAGTTTTCAACAACAGCAGGTCAGATGCATCTAATACTCTGAATTAGCAATGTCTGGAGCACATCTTTTTGTCCCTTATCCCTTGCAGATATTACATTCTCATTTGTCTATCTTGTGTCAGAAAACATTTTTTCAGCAAAAGTAGCACAGACCAACACTGAAAACCACGTGAGAATATGGGTGCTGCACTCAACTGCCTGGCATTTAGACTTAGAAGTATTTTGCCCCAGAGGAGTATATCTAATTTCTGTCCTATGGAACACTACTGTCTTTCACATAAAAGCAATACTCTGAGAAGCAACACACAGCTGTTTCAATACTATTTAATTTATGTGAGAGATGAAGAGCTTAAAAAATCTGAATCAGAGACAGGGCCAGGACTGCAAAACATGATAGATGTAAAATAAATTCAAGGCTTTGCACTATAAGTTTTTTCTTCTTGTGAAATGGATTATTAAGAATACAATGGGGCTGTCAGCAACATATTCATCTAGTATGTGCCCTTTTTAAAACATTCTCTTCTCAGTGTTTTTGCTCTATCTTTTGAGCATGCCCTTTCAAGGAAAACATCAGAGCTGACAAAGCTGAGTTGTCATCTACAAACAAACACTGCAAAGAGCTCACTTTTTCTCTGGTGAAATCAATAGAAAACCCTTACACACAGTATATGATAGATATTTTTATACGAGCATATTTTAGCACTCACAAAGGCAAGCTCATACACTGGAAGTCCAGCAGAGAGAAGGCAGATGCTGTTAAAACCTTCAGACAGAGCCCTGATGACATGCCTCAGCTCTGACCTGCAGTCCAGACAGCTACTGCAGTTCCGACCCCGTGTGTTAAATTTATCTGTGTGTCAGTTTCCCTTATTCCTGGACTAGAAGAAGCTGTTGAAGGCCAATTCTAGTCCACTTCTCTGACATTGTACATCACACCTAATTTGCAGGCTCCCCAATTCTGTTATACCTCTCCTGAGACTCATTTCAGCAGACTGATGTTGTGCTGCACTACGTACTACCTAGCAACACAGAGTATGTTGTGAACCAAAAGCAATTAAGATCTCATCTAGAACCACCAATCTCATTTCAGCTAAAAAAAAAAAAAAAGAAGGCATTTCATATTGGATGCTACACTTCCAACACATTACTAAGAAAGCAGCTATGAGAAACTGAAAATAAGAGGGTGAGATCAAAGCATGCATTAACTGAACCTAAATTCAGAGTTTGGGTTTTGCATTTCTCCTGTTACTACAGGAACACAATTTCAGGAAAGCTGTAAAGAAATACCGTAGGTGTGAACTTTTCAGACCCACACTATTCTTACTGCCACTAAATCCATGGCCAGCTGCAGTGATCTTGCAGTTTGGTGTGAAATAAATATGTTGTCCTTTTTTTAGTTACCACAGATCAGGCAGGCTTCGAGTAATGGATTCTTTTCATATCACTAGACCATTTTCTGCCCCAAACAAGCTGAAATGAGACAGTTAAAAACAATGAGCCATTCCAGCAGCTCTTTTGAAGGATCAAATATTGGACATGAAAACTGTATTACCCCTGGTTTCTCCAAAGCAGAAGCCTGCCTGGCCTCACAAGAGACCTGATCTCTACCTCATAATTCAACTATTTAAATTACTTTTAATTTTTTTTTTTTTAACACTGAAACACAGTTTTTCTGCAAACAAATTTCAAATTGCCAACTGCTATCAGTGTGTCACCATGGTGGGTTGATCAGCCACAACTTTTACCCTTTAAGCTTGGAAATAGCTGCTTAAAGTTTATGAGTATTTCAAAAGTATCATGAATAGTCATTAATGCAGAGATCCTTTTCTTCTGATTGTCATTAGAAATTCAAATTCCAACAACTGCCAACCTCACTGCAGTCTTATCTTAAGGGAAAGCAGAGATAGAACTGACTGTCCCCAAAGAGTTATCCAAACAGCTCACCCTTAAAAGGTTGTGACATGAAAGTGACAGAGACAGAATAGTTTCTAATAAAAGGAAGAGAAGGCTGAAATCATACAATATACTCAGTGTTTGGCACAATCATTTCTGAGGTAGAGGAAAACAATAGGATTTTGATGGCTGTATAATTCTGCTAGTCACGGAAGAAAAAGACAGGAAGCATATGCAAATAAAACACACAGTGTTTTAATTTTTATCACCTAAATCAGGGATTGTGTTCCTCAAAAAGGGTGGGTCCCAAAACTTGAGAAGGAAGTTGTGACTAACCTCTTTGCAGTCTCAAGGATCCAAATTGCTGACATGCTCTACTGCCCTTTTACACAAGAAGTTAAGAGATTCTAACTGCAAGAGGAGATACTTAGTACAAGGACCAATAATTTAATCAGCCTCAGGAGGACTTCTCATCATTTTAATACAGAAGGTTATATGGCCCTGCTTGATAAAAACAAGGTACCAGACTTGCACATTATGATTCGGGATGAAAATACAGGAAGCAAATTCATCCATATGCATTTTTAGGAAAAGCTAGAAGATGCCAGGTTTCTTCTGAAGGCCATTCACAGGTTTCAGATCATAAAAATACTAAGTCATGGATCAATTTTATGATTTTATAATGGAAATATTACAGTTGAGTTAAAACAAAATGCCTGTATCAAACATTAGAACTACTGAAGTGAAAGTTCATGGTTACAGTAGGCCAGCACCACTGCTTTCAACATTATCTTTGCTGTTGCTTCCCTAGGGCAGACAGGAAATTAATCTGGAAGGTTAAAGCATGCATTTTCAGCTTTTCAATAAAAAAAAAAAAAAAAAAAAA
>VYXF01009867.1:445458-477030 GCA_013397295.1 Polioptila caerulea
AAAAAAAAAAAAAATCACTGAAGTCCTGGACACTCATCAGTATAGTCTACATCTGTGTGCTTGGTTAGAATCTGAAAATACTGCCAAATTCATCTACAGTCCAATTTTTTGACAGAGCTTGTCAGCATTTAGCAGCTAGAAGGTCCCATGGCTGAACCTTTACTATCAGCTATTAAAAATACTAGGCAGTGACTAAGCTGTAATTCTTAAACTTCAGAAGAAAAAGCTAAAACTGCTTTTTGTAAGGTTGGACTTGAAAAATGTCTGGTCTGGAAAAAGCCTTCCAGAGTCCTCAGAGAACAGACTCTTTATAAAGCGGTCTATTACCTACTTGTGACAGCTCAGGAGGCAATTTATGCAACTGAGGTGCAGAAACGAGCCGACAAAGTTGATTCTGACGCAAAAGAAATTAAAATGTAGAGACCTAAAGTCCTGATTGATACAGTGAATTGAAAACAGTAGCCAAGTTAGCTGACTCTGCGAGACACTCTGCTTAAACAACACTTCAAGTCATTTTAATAAACATTTTAAGGCATCACCACACCAGCAGTGAGCAGCAGGAGCCTTGCAAGTGATACAGAATACGTTAAAACTCTATTTATATCTTACCTGCAGAGTGACAATAAAATCACATTCTAGCTTTGTATTGATGCTCATTACAGGGACAGCACTATGGGACCAAAGACAAGACTGACAGTGGACATCTGCATGCAGCTGGAATCTTAGAAAAGGTAAGTAAGATTTGTTCCCCTCAAAACCTCTGCGGTTATTTTAAGGTGCATTATTTAAATCTTGCTTCTGCAAGTGTCCACATTTGGCTAAATTTTGACAGAAATGTTGTCTGTTGGTAAAGTTGATTTTCAGATTAGGGCTTCATTTGAACGTGCTTAGAAACCAAGCATACAATACCTGAACATCAAGAGATCCTATGCAACAGACTCACAGAACAGAGAAAAAGATGTACCCTGGGAAAAAAGATGTCCTTAAACCTCTTAGGAACTTCAGCCTATAGCCAAAGACTGAAACCTCACATGAGTAGACTGTGACCTTTGAGCAACAGAAGACCATACCAAGACTACTTCTGGTGTTAGCAAGACCATCACAAGCAAATCCCTCATGCCACCATTTAGTTAAAAAGTGGCACCATTATGAAACCAACATTCTACAACTTCACTATCTCAAACCATTTCTATAAATGTTGGTTAAAAACACTGGAACTGTTTATAAAGCATAATAGTAGGTTGTGGATCTGCAGCTGTACAACATCCCCCTATAGTGAATACAAGGAGATGAAGAATCTTCTAGGAGATAATCCAGAACAGTTGTATCAGGCTCTTCCTTTATTGTCTCCTTCGGGAAAACTTTTCTCTTTACTTCCACTGATTGTGTAGACTCAAGGGAAATAAAGCAGTACAAGGATAGAAAAAAAAATACTAATTACCTAAAGACTAAAAAGTTTTATCTTAAAATCTCTTCCTTGTCAAATATCAAAACATCAGGACATGAATACACTGGTAGCAATACACATAAATTAGAGATGGCCACAGCTTGACATGAAGTCTTTGTTTTCCCATCTTGGCCTCATTTGTTAGTTTTTACCTGCATCACAGGTGCTCAGAACACATGGACTTTCCCTGGCAGGGATGATAACCTTGCATTTTGGCAGACAAAGACAATGCTGTCATGACAAGTCCCCAGAGAACAGCATGGGCACAGCACATGGCAGCATCTAGCAGCTGTGAAAAGTCTGTATTGGCTGGCTTCTCGGGGTTCAGTGATTTGCTAGTTACAAACAAGCTGTGACTTTCAGAATTAAAGTTTATCATTGCATCTGTTATTTTTTGATGGGAGAGACTTGGAGGACCTCTTGGGTGAGAGGTCTTTCATGTCTGATTGCCAAGATACAACTCTTTTCGTGGTTTGGCTGCCAGGAGCAGTAACTTGAATTTGACTGGTGAACCAAAGCTCAGAATTTGTTATTGGTGGATACCTATTTTTGGGGCTAATTTTTAAATTAATGGGCAATTCTCCGCATGAGGAAATCAGGAGGAACATCATCAAGCATATGATTATAATGGTTTTCCCTTCTCATTTCTAACAGCTCTCCCAACAGTACAGTATCTCTAAAATATCTTTCATAATGTCTTTCAATTCATCTACTCTAAGAAAAAAAATCCAACATTCATATGAGCACAGACTGTGAATAAGCAAAGCAGGACACACTTCACAGCAGAATGCAAAGACAGTGATGCTTGCTAAAGCTTCTCTCCACTATCAGTGAGGGAAAGAACAATAATAGCAAGCAAGGAACAAATTACAAGTAATTTAAAAAGAAAAACCAACATAAAGCCAATCATGAACTTTTACTGTTGATTCCTAACAATACATCAAAGCAGATCTGTAAGCCTGTCTGCAGTACAAAAGCCAGTCCCACCTGCTGTGGTAGCTATTGGTACAGCTCTAGTCTTCAGGACAACTGCAGGAAGTGTTGCTATAGGTACTCACATATGATCATTAGAACTCCTCTATACAAACAGTCTTTAATAGATCCCTGTCAGGTGACTGCAGCCTTGTCCCTGTGCAGAGCGGGGACACAGGAAGCTAATCTGCACTAGCTCAGCTCACAGGAGCTTTTGCATCAGGGGAATTTTTAAAAGGGATGCAAATTAAAATTTATGTCTGCTCATCGTTTAATCAGACTTCTGCACCAATATGTGCCAGAGACTCCAAGAGACTCAAAAAGGCTATTTAGCAAAAGCATCAAAATCACATATTGACTTTGAGAAACAGGACGTATTTTTACAAAGGTAAAAAAGAAAAAATAAAAAATAGAAAATAAAAAAAACCCTACTTTGTGAACAGTCTACACTAAAAAACTGCACACAAAAAATGCAGTAGGTTTGATTGCAGTGCATATTCTGTGGGATTTGTGCCAGCTGAAGCTCTCCAGTACTTCATGCACAAGCCACCTGAATACAATGTCACCTGTGAACTGTCTTTACTTGTGGGTAAGAATGGTGAACAGGTGTGAAGCAGAATGCTGCCTCCAGTGTATAGATTTTTTTAACACGAGCCTTACAGCTCTCAGCAACTGATCTGGTTGCCTTCATGAATGCAGATAATTCTATAAAAGAAACAGAGCTGCAGATTAAGGGAGAAGAAAAGATTGCAAATTTTCCTTTGAAATCTGTCCGTAATTTGCTTGCTTATGGAGGATGAAAAATTAAAATTCAGTACATTAAGTCAAAATCAAATCCTACAGGTTACTATATTCCTTGAGCATTTTGAAGTTGAAACTTTGGTTGTTGAACAATTTGTTTCCTTTCTCTCTCTCTGCACCCTCTCCAGCATTCAACAGTACCACCTCTGATTATGCTGCATCCTTTAACTTCTTTACTTCAGAAGTCTTTCAACTTTTGGTAGTCTCCCTGTTTGTAGTGGCAACAAGCATGAGATGCAGGCTCCAGTCAGCTGTACAACTTCCCAAGTCACTTCAATTAGCTGTCCCTACACAGACCTGGAAAGTCACCATTGGATCCCTTAGTCAATATACATAAAGTTGTGCCAAGAAGTAGCTCTGTCTTGAGAGCAGATGCATCCTGAACGATGCTCAAGCATCAGAAACCACAGGATCTCAGGTTAATGGAATCTCTGTTTTCACACACGCTGCGTCTTTATCGCACTCCTCCTTCATCTTCCTATTAATATGCAATAGAAACAGGGGCTTATTGTAATTCGTAAAGTAAGTCAGTCTTCAAATTCTTGATGCATTTGTGTAGACTTCACAGGTTTCAACTCCTGTCTCTGCAGGGAACTAAAGACCTTCACTCAATTCTGTATTATTAAACATAAATATATAAATGCTGCCGTTTGGTCTGAAAGTGATAATAGCACAGAAACTCAGTCATTTGTGTTGCTGCATAGCAAAGAGTTGTCTTAACAGGTAGACACAAGAGGCTTAGTCAAAGACTGCAGAAGTCTAAATTTTCCATTTCCTTCTTTATAGATTTAAACACTTTGGAAAATGGTTTGTTTCATGCTGTAACATCTTCATCTCCCAGATGGAAGATTTCAGGTTAGACAAGTAGGATGATTGCCTCAAGCATCTGCCAAGATTCTGTATACCCAGGCCTCCCATAGTTCTTCAAATACCCATCCCAAACAGTCAACTTCACAGCTGCTGAGTAGTTCATTAGACTAGGAAATACTTAGACAGACATTCAGTGACCAGTTGCTTACAGGAAAACATTTCTGAAGAGCATTCAAACAAGGAATAGGACAACTACTGTCCAGAGGCAAGTGAGTAAGAACAACAGCTTGAAGAAATCATGGGGGCTAAGATGCGTCGTGAGGACATATACATTGAGAAGATAGAGACAACTCATATGACATCCCAAGATCCAATCAAAATCATATTCTTCCATTTTTATATCTGCCAGAACTAAACCAGAAGAATACAGAGAAAGTGGAACAGGTCAGAAACTAAAGCAAAAAACTTACCCATTCAATTCATGCAGATAATGAAGTTGGATTTTTTTTGGCCAAACTACTATACAACACATTCCAACAATCTGGCTGCACCCTACAAGTACAGGAGCATTGACAGCAAAAGCTTGTGTCTCCCTGAAAGAAACTGGCATAATCATGTCACATATAAGCAAGAGAGTCCATCCTCAATGTGATATGTTTCTTAGCATAAATGCAAGGCAAAGTTTAACTTTATTTTGCCTGACTGAAATATACACCTACGTATGTAATACATTTAAATAAGTTTTTTTAAGCAGATGCTGGGATGCTTTAAAGCACTGTATTCCCTACTTACAGTGACATATAGTTAGGTCATTTGTTACAAAATCTTAACATGATTTATTATTTATTAAGGCTACTTTTAGAAAACCAGATCAAGAGGTTGGCTTGATTAGTCAAGAGCCATACAAGCACATTTGAAAAATCAGAGACTTACTACCACACATATCTCTGGGAACAATAAGATGATCTCAGATGGAAGAAACACAAAAGCTAAACAACTCCTCAGCTGTTTTAAGGACTCTTATTCTTACAACAGGCTAGAATTTGTGACACTAGACCCTTGTTTTCCTAGCTCTGCAATCATGACCTTCTGTATGCCACTCTGCTCTTCTGTTTTCATATGTATGAAATTGATTTACTTATCCTGGTATCAAGCCACTGATTTGACAGGAGTGCTGCAAGTATTACTTTAGTGTTTGGAAAAGTACTTAAACACTTTCATGTGGAAAGTGCTGAAGGCAGACAGAGGATTACATGACATTCTCTTCAGCTAACCTGCTTTTAAGGGAATATTAGGGTGGAGATTGCTTCAAGGCAGAGCACTTCTACATTTAGTTTCAGCCTGAAAGCACTTCAAACATCTGAGCTTGAGGATAAGCCACTCACTGGGGAGATCTATAATGGAAAGGCTGAGCTGAAAATACTGTATAGAAGTCCTGCAGGTTGATACTACCATCTTCAGACAAAGTCTTCTATGAAGATTGTGAAGAAAAGACACAATAAATTACACTGCAGATATACCTGTAACTATACATGGTTCAGCTTTCTCTCAAAAGTAACACATGGGAGGAACAGCTTAGCTTGCAAAGATCATTACTAAAGTTTAGAGAGAAAGTACAACGCCCACAGTAAAGTCTTAAGAAAAAAAGTACTTTCCCCACAGCCAGAGTCACTTGAGAGCTTTAAATACCCTGCATTACTTTGCCTCTTTATTAAGAGTTCCCTTTCATCAGATGAAACAGCTACTTCTGTGTCCTTGCAGGAACAGAAAAAACATTAAATAGCCTGTTCCATGAAAACAACCTCCTAAACAAAACCGATTTTCAGTAGTAAACCAGATATCCTGTTTATTCTTAACAACAGTGGGAAAGTGCAGTTCAGAATCCCTATGATAAATCTGGGAATACAAATCCCACCATGATTGCACCGTGTTCCTTTCAGAGGAATTATTTTCTCCATCATTCCAAACCTTCTTTAGAGTTTCACTATGAGATAAAGGCTGCTCTGAGCAGAGGCAGAGGGGTGTAACTCAGCTTGAGCACCCAACTCAGAGTGTACTGGAACTGCACAACTGACGAGATGGCTCACTGGGAAATAACCAAACAACAATGCATTACAGCCCTTGTTTGGTCTAATCTAGGCAGCTAGGGAGCTTACTCCTTCATGCAGGAACAGAGTGCATGCTTCCAGAACATTTCAGACTGCGTCACAATTTTAAGGTTATAAATGCTGCTTTGGCCAGTCAGAGTAAGTTGTCAGAGTCAGGGGCAGAATATTAAGGATTCCCTGCTTTCATCACTCTCTTGCTGTGTAGGTTTTGGAAAACTGAGTAAGCTTTGTTTTTATTCAGTCTTCTCACCCATGAAGAAGGATTACCTGTGTTTTCTTTCTCAAAAGTTGCGGGGATCAACACTCAGAAAACTTGTAGCAATGCTTTAAGCACAGCACACACAGAAGTGGCCACATCTTTCTTATAAAGACACCTACTCCTGCAGTTTGTGTGCTTTGGACTAGCAGAAAGGGGGTGGGACATGAAGGGCTGTGACAGCCATACTCTGCACAGCTCTGCTGCACAGAGGAAGAAGTGAACACTTCAGTCTCTTTCCATCTGAAGTGTCAGCTTTACTACACACAGAGCATTTACAGGAAGTTTATGGCCAGGAGAAAAAAGTGAATTCAACTCTACCCTTAAGAGTTTGTAAACTGAGAGTTTATTAAAATCAGACCATTAATACACAAATACCAAGGCAACTTCATTCCCAATCTGCTGTGGCTGCTACCACAATCTACAGGGCACCTTGTCACTAATACAGGTTCATCTTTATACAGGGAACACTTCCTTTGCATCAGTCTTAAGATCTCTCTGCAGTCTGGTAAATTCAGAGAAAATGCCAAAGGAAGGAAAATTAGACAATTACATGAGAATTAGTCAACCAACTAGTTCCTGTCTCCACTTTGCCACTCTAAACATCTTTAGCCAAACTAAGGCAGCTTCTCTGCCTATATGCAACTCATTATCTACTACAGATTTCTATGGCTATATTAATATACATGAGTAATTATGTATTCAAATGTTACTTTTGAAAGATTAACACAAAAAAAAAAATCCAATAGAATCCTTCTTTAACAATGACAATCGTGGAGGTGACTGACATACCAGAAATTTATTCAGGTTAGAAAAGGAGATGAATTATGAGCTTTGAAGGACATGCCCTTTTTTAGGCAGTGTATACTTGAAGAGATTAAGTTACCTGACACAAGGAAGAATCACAATAATTTTATCCAAGTAAAGGATGTTACAAATTTCTCTCACTTAGGTGAAGTTCATCCTTCATATGAGTAATAGCAAGTAATCAGTCTTACTTGTAGGAGAAAAATATAGCTATCTTTCACTGAGGAGGAAAGGGTGTCATGAAGGAGAGAGATAATATAATAGCATAGTTATAAAAGAAAACAGTCTGCTAATTCTGATGATCAGTGTATTCTCTTTAAGAGAATTCAACACAATTATGCTGGATTGGCTGCCACTGTTCTGCCTGAGCCCATGTTGAAACAAAATAAACTTGAGAACAGGAGCCAAAGTCTACCATACAGTATCAGAGAGATATGTTGTATCCTGGGTTATGCAGATTTAATGTCCATCAAGTAGGGAAAATTAATACATTCCCTATGGCCCAGTTTTGTCTGAACAGGCACACAACTCTTCTTCTGATGGCATAGCCTTACACACTCACAAGAGTTTTGCTGCTCTGTTATTCTGGATTGAGGGGTCATTCCAAGCATGAGCATGAATTTAAGATTGCCCCAGAGCCTAGCTACTCAATAAATTAATTTCTACTATAAGTGATCTGAAGAATTGGAAACAAGCATCAATTCACTTGCTAAACTTGCTATATTGGATAAGCTGTGATTTAGTTTAAGACTGTGAGCTAAGATTGGGAAGTAAGAAAAAAAGATCATTAATACAGGAGACTTCTTTCAACTTCGACTTATGTTTTCTAGACTATTTTAAGAAAGTCTTCCAAGGCCTTAGTTTATTTTCTCCCAGTGGTAGAAGTCATTCAACGCCGAAAGGCATAATCAGATCATTTGAAGAAGTAAAAAAGAAAGAAGCCTGTCTTTGGACAAGGATCTCTCTTATACTGGAAACACATACACATACATGATCATAAACACACATTCACCTCAAGGCAGAAAAAATCCATCTGTGTGTGTATTCATCAAGCTTTATTATTCTAATGAATGCATTAGTGCCACTTTGCAAAGATGGGGCACTCACTGTAACACATTTTCATTCTTTCCCTGAAAAGCAACAATTTAAATGATTGTGCTCCTTGTGCCTGTGGCTCAAGGACCAGAGCCAGCAGCTCAAAGGAGACAGAACATTAGCACAACACAGTGAAGAAACTCATTCTCTCATCTTGAGCTCTTTCCATTGATCTAACACCCTGTGCAAAGCAGTAAGAGTGAATTTATTAATTCATGGGCTAATGACAAGGCTTTAGTGCTACAACTCAATAATGAAGGCAACAATCAGCAAGCAGATCAGATTTTCCACACAGCACAGACTAATTAACAGGAGAAAGATAGGAAGGAAAGAAAACCTACACACAAAATGCAAAACAAAAAACATCTGAGACACTGCACCATCTCTGAAATGCTATTTTGGCCATGGCTAACAAGATCTATACAGAAGAAACACAAGACAAAGGAGGTGTGGCAAAGGAGGAATTTCACATAGCTCTCCCCAGATCCATTCCTGTTTGTAGAAGGTATCAACAAAACCAGGGAAGCTCCCAACAGGGAGAAGCAAACTCTCTGCTAGTTGGCAGGCACATTTTTATTTCACATCTTCTTGAAGAAGCACTCAAAAAGCCTCTAAACGCTGATCAAAATAGCCATGCTTTCCATCCCAAGGAACAGAGAAAATATTTAGAGGTATGATACAACAAAAAAGAAATAAAGACACAGGCAGGAAGACGACCAAGAGCAGCAGCAACAAAACCTGCTGAATTTTCAACAAAGGTTAATATATGAGTGCCAGAGTACTTTTTTTTTTTGCTTCCTTATAAACTGTGCGAATAAACACCAGCCCCAAAATTAAGTGGCTGTGTTCTGGTAGCCATTCTGAAGGAGAATTATGAATAGCTCCCCTTCCCCACTTCACTATTCATACAACTCCCCAAATCTACCATATCTGTCATAATAGATGCATTGCAATATATGAACACGGCACATTGTGTGACAGGAAATGGTACAGATCAAATCACCTTGAACAAATCTGCAGATTCAAGATTTCCTATGAGAAAAGGTCTGGCCCCACAAAAGCCACTCATCTATTTCTATGCATTAGACAGCCTGGCACAGCATCTGCACTCTGCTTCATCTCCCCCTTTCCCCCCCTCCCTAATACTTTACTGCACACAGAAATGAGTCAGTATGATATTGCAGCCTATGGCTATGACAAACATCTTTGGACTGTTTTTGTTCTTTGATGCTATGAATGTATTTGATATCCACAACCAAAGCTGTAATTGAATTTGAGGAGGGAGGAAAAGGCCTATTTTCTTTGCCTGCTGCAATGGTAGCTGAAACCAACAACAATAATCTGCCAGCACAAAACACAAGAATGACAATCATATCTGACACCATTTTCCAAGCCAAGATGATGATGGGTGGATGAACAAATCAGTCTGGACAATCTCATGCTGCAGCATTAACAAACACCACAAGGGTCTAATGTCTCATGACCCAAGCATCAGCTGAGGGATAGACAGGATGACTTCTAAGTCTTTTCCACCTTTAACCCTATTTCATTAAAATTACAAAATCAAACACCTGCCTTGGACTTGCAAACTAACTCTGCGAGGTTACCACTTGCATTAAATCTGTCAGAGTTACACAGTCCTTGTGCACAGGGACTGTTTGCCTTACAAAGCACATACTCAGTCACAGAAAGGAAAAGCCACTGGAAGAAACAATGTTGTGAGGATGCAAGGAAAATAAGTTGATTGCGCTCCATTAGTATACAACCAGATTTAAGAATTCCTTTCCCAAAATTAAAACACAGTGAGAACTCATCTGAATCATAACACTGCATCTCTGCTGCAACTCTGTTTAAGTCTAGTACCTTTAAGGGGGTCATGAAGAAAGCTGGAGAGGAACTTCTACAAAGGCATGTAGTTATAAGGACAAGGGGAATGTCTTTAAACTGAAAGAGGGTAGGCTTAATTTAGATATCAAGAAGAAATTTTTCACTGTGTGGGCTGTGAGGCACTGAGACATCCCAGAAAAGTTGTGGATGCCCCATCCTTGGAAGTGTTCAAAGCCAGGCCAGATGGAGCTTTAACCAACCTAGTCTACTGGAAGAACCATCACATATATGCCAACTTACTGGGACCAAGTAGTGAATGATCCTGCTTATCTACATAAACAGAAGCCTAACCACTAAAGAATAACATCATCTGAAAGATTTCAAATGTGTTAACAGTGATGAAAAGCAAGGGGTTTGATATGCCACACTCCCTCTGCTATGCATCTTCAAGAGCATTATTTTGAGAACATACTGAAGTGCCAACATCCTTTTGTCTTCAGGCTACTAAACTGTCAATTTGGCTCCATGACCCAAAGTCACACTACAAATGAGGTGATTTATGAAAGCAATGCTGTTCATTCAAATAAAGTCACCAGGAAAATAGACTTGGGAATATTATCGCTTTCAGAGATCACAATCTGCTTTACAAGGCCCAGCCAGTGTGGGTGTGTACCATGTATCACAATACAGCTCCAACTCACCTTTTTCAGCAGCTTAAGATAGTGAAGTAGACTGGTCTGAAGCAGACAAAAAATGGGATGCACGTCCCATTATTTTCTACCTTGGTGATAGTCACAGCAAAACAAAATGGCGGTAGCTGTTGTTCCTAAATCCATCAGATCTTAAACTTCACTTGAGATCTAAGCACACTGCTTAAGATTTCAGTTTAAGTTATCTATCTTGATTTTAAAGAGAATTGCTCTACAAGCAGAACTGGGAAAGCTAACGGGAAGGAAGAAATGAAAGTTATATATTTAAACTGTATTTATATACACTAAACAAAATAACTTCAGATGACTTTCAGAAGAACACCATTATAGCATTCCCTGCCTAAGTTATCCTCCAACACATCTAAACCATGGTGAGGTTTTACTTTTAAATTAAGAGAAGCTCTCTCACATGTCCAAGGTACACTATGGCCTATGTTTGACCTGTTGCAATAGCATATTGGTTTCTTATTGTGAAATCAAAATGGTATGTTAACACCAAATAGACACTGAGATTAATCCCCTTGTTACGTGCAGTGACCAAAGGAGCTATCAAACAAGCTCTCCAAAAGGAAATTTATTTCAGCCAACAATACAGTTGGGGGAAATGTACCAACTTGGAGCCATGTGGATTCACTTTTGGAATCTGGCATCAGAGTTATTCACACAAAAGGATCATTGTTCTGGACTGTTATTGTGTGAGAGAAGGAACAGGTTTTCCTTCCTCCTTTCTGCCAATCACAGATAATACAGTTCTATGCAATAGAATAATTTGCTTCCTTTTGCCTGTGCAGTGGTCACTACCCTTTATTTTTGTGCCTATTCAATATAATGTTTGCTCTAAGAATTTTTTCTTTAACCTAATAGAGCATTTATTCAAGAGACCTATTCACAAATGACACTTCTTTATTGCTGCTCTCAATATCATCCTTCACAACAACCAAATTGATAAAACTAAAGGAAGGATACTCATCCTAGAAAGAGAGTTCACAAGTTGGTTACAGGTCTCTATAATCATCAATTCAGAGCCTTCCAAATTGTGTCCAACTTCCGCAGTTTAGAGACTTTCTACTTTAAGACACAGAAATACATTTATTTTGTTCATGACACCAAAATTCCAGGGTTTTTTGAACCCCTGGTTAGTTTACCCTAAGCATTAATCACCTGACAGACAGTACCAGAATTCAGCTGCAAGGCAACACTCACCACCTTTGCTGTGACTAGTGTTTCATTTCTTTTTGGCATTTTATTCACCAGGGAGATTCTGCTTTGTTTTTTCCCTTCTACCAATTTTTGTAGGAGTTTGTACAGAACAAATTAGGAACCTGATGACCAGTTACTGAGAATTTGCCTTGAATTTCAGTGGCCATGGTTGCTGGGAGTCAGGCAGACAAACACACCTGATGAACACACAAGAGAGTTTCTCACCCTCTACTCCTATACAAAAGCAAGGGGCAAAGCACACCAGCAGATTCAAGACATAAATGTTGTATCATTGTTTGATAAGTGTGTGCAGTTTCAATATTCCCTACATGTCAATTTATCCAAGCTCATTATGACAAACTCAAAATCAAAATGGAAGTACAAACATTCTGCATATTTATTTCCTGCAAGAAGACACTAGTTGTCTAAAACCGCCAGAGGAACTCAAAGGAACTACGTGGCATTCTCCAACTATGCAAAAAATATCTAAAATTTGAGAGTGCTGTTCTGAAGTACCGCTAGCATCTTAAAAGAGAGAGCCAAAAGACCTAGAATGGTTGGCAGTGACAAGTAGGTATCATCCCCTTTGCTGCAACACAGGGATTGGATATTTTTTCCCTTTGGAAGCTAAGGAGAAATACGACAGACATTCTGCACTCTTGGGTGAGTTACTCTTCATGCAGGGGAGGGAAAGGTGTTGAGTGATAAAGGGCTTCAGAAAAAAATCCCTGTTCCATATCAAGGGAAAGCAGATGAGGCCCATGCCAGAAAAGCCAGATTGCAAGAAACAGAGCTGCACTCTGGGACCACTTGCAAACAAACCTGGTAGCAACTGTGATTCACACTAGCACATATGCTTGTTTTGCTGTTGAAATCTCAGTCAAGGACTCCATAATCCTAAAGAAGGAACTCTAAAAGAAGGAATAAGACAAACAATAAAATAAAAATAACATTTTCATCTGTAAAAAGCAAAATATTGCATGTGTTAAAGGGCTATATAAAGAGATATTACCTAACAGAATGGTGAGCAACCAAGCAAGAAAACTAACTTATAATACCTGGTGCATCAAATGTTTGTAAAGACCTTGAAAGAGCTCTTTTCTACATCCAGGCTGTTAGCTTTAGAGATGAAACCCTTACTCACGTTTTCAGAAAAAAATTTACAAGATTTCTGAGCTATAGGATTAAATCTGATGTTTCATCAGATTTCACATTGCACAATAAACTGAAATCTGTCAATAAAAAAAATATTAGGACATTCTCGACAATCTGTGTTGAAAAGAACAGATCACAGTGATAAAAAACATAAGCAAACAACTTTCTCCAAATGTTACTGTTCTTGTATTTCTTGCAATCTTTAACATAACAAGGTGAATTAAGGACAAAGTAGCAGTTCCTCTGTTTTGCTCATGGGAAACATAACTTCAAACCATCATTTTAAATGCAGTTTTCAAATATATATATTATTTAATACAGCAGCAACACACTGCACCTTACAACAGTGCTGCTCTTATTAATGAAGTTTGCAGTGCTTTAAGAAAAATGTGAAGAGAAGTGCTTTCAGCAGAATCATTACACATTAAAAATTAAGGAATCAAAAAGGAAGCACAGCTCAGCACACTTGAGATAAACATATTTCTCATTTAAACGGATCTAAAACAGCATCCTACCCTTAAAGGTGGTAGCAGATGACTACAATGTGTGAACAGCATCACTCGTCAGTGTTTAGCCACCTTCTCTTTTTGCACTCATGATGTTAAAAAAAGAAAAGGCACGGAGGGAGGGGAACAGGGGAAGAAGGTAAGCACTAACAATTTATGGATCAGACACAAATGACTTAATCCAAATGGCTTTTGAACAAAGATGGCACTACAAAATCCAAAAATTCAAGTAACTCATTAAAGAAAGCCTTCCTTCCCTAACAAAGTACTGTCATCTCTTTACCTCTCTCCAGCTGGACTGCAGATCTCATGAGGAGCCATAACAAATTAGTTCATGGCTGTGTAAGCTTCTGCTTCATTACACAGCATAATGATAATTCAGGGAAGAAACTCCAGCCCTGGTCTCTTTACATCCCCTCTAACTCCCTATAGGAAGCACTGTCTTCCAGTGATTTTGTTAATGGGTAGCAAGTTTATCTGATGTTCAGTCTTTTATTAAAACTTCCTAATTGCTTTTAATTTTTAAAATCAATTGAAGAAGATTGATGGCTAAAAGAGGAAAAAAGTCAGGGGGAAAAAAACTCTGTCCTGTTCCAAGGGCAACATATGCAATCAGGAATACTGCCTCTAACAGAGCCCAGTACATCTGCGTGCATTCAGACAGGGCACAGCCCTAATGATGGCGAGCAGAGCTCCTAATGTGTCCATGTGGAGAAGCCTAGATACTGAACAAAACCACAGTTTTGCTGCAGAGTTAACGCTGCAATTCCAGCTTACACCTTAGAGATCCAAGAAAGGCCAAGAGTGTATCTCTCAGGCTGGTCTAAGTGTATGCTGCTATCTTTCAGCACCAGTTGGTATCATTGCCTGCCAGGCTGTAATTAAGTTCTGACCCAAAACTGTGTTTTAAAAAGGACAGATTTCAAACCACTGCCCTCTAAAATGTAGCAAGGTGCAGAAGCCACCACCAAGTTATTGACAGTCAGGGTGCTACTGACGTCTCAAATGCTGCACCATCTCAGAAGGACCAGTGTGCACTGGCAGGAGAGGCAGCTAACACACTACACACTTATTCGGGACTTTTGAATCAGTGACAAACACACAGCTCCCCAAGGAGTACTGCAAATGTATACAGCATATAGTTAAACATCTAAAACACAGATTGCAACTCTTCAGTTGAAGAATATCAAGAGTTTCAGAGTCAGAAGGAGATCTCATACAGCTGCATCCTTGTTTGCTAAGTAACACTCTTGGTTCTCAGCTGCTGTGGCAGAGAGCTGTTTCCCAGGCTTTCCTTTTCAATATCTCTTCAAGGAAATAGTTTGAGAACTAATATTTACATCAGCTTCCTCACTTTTAAAGAATCAGAGCCATTGCTCTACAAGCCTATTGCAACTACATGCAAAGCTGCCTTACAATACATGCATTAGATCCTCTAAGTTGCTTTTGCCTCAGTTTCTTTCTCAACTGGAGGAAGAAAGAGACCTGCAGCCAACATGACCATCTCTAAGCCTCCTTGAAAATCTGGTACTCACCCAACATTTTCTAATTTATCTTTTTATTTCCACTTGTAGATAGTTGAGTTTACAGTTCTCAGTCCCGCTAATGAGAAAACAATTTTAGTTTTTCATACACACAAGAGAATTTGTAAAACACTACACATCTGACTTGAGTCAAACAAAAATCCCAGAGCTCTCACAGATGTTTGACTAGTCATGCCAGAAAATATCTTCTCATTTACAAATATGACCTAAAACTTCTTTTTTGCAATATTCAATAGCTGCAGATGCCTCTTAGCTTACAGCTCTTTGAGAAACACACCAAGGTACTCAGTTTTTGGTAACTTTCAGACCATGTGATGTTGCATCAAAAAGCAGCTTTAGAATAGACCCTGGGTTGGTCACTTTACAGTCTCATAGCTATGGCACCAGCTACACAGCTCTGCATTGCTTCTGCCAGGAAGGAAAACGGGATAGATAGAGAGGAGGCAGGATGGTGACATGTGTCTTCTGTCTAGTACTTTTTGAAGGTTCTCATTTTAGATCATAAATCATTAATAAATTTAATTTATTAAAGCAGTATTTATTTAAGTAATAATGAGCTTAAAATCTCTCCAGATTTTTCTTAGTACAACACTGTTTTTCCCCATATAGATGGAAATTGTGGAACCACTTTTGGTACAACATAGTTAAATATCACAGTTTCTGTTTGCTTTAATTTTTAAACTAGAGCAACCACATCTACTTTACTTTTTAACCAAGAAGGGGACAAATTAACACAGCCACCTGCCACATGAATTTCTGGGGCTAAACCTGCAACATGGGATCTTGCACAACACTGAAAACAATCAGAAAACATGACATAAAGTAGGAAATGTGAAGAAGCAGTTTTTATCTATTTCATCCTGTTTTCTTTGCTAAAACAATGTTCAGAGTCCCTCTGAGTTCTCTGACCCTTATTCATGCATAGAGACTTCATTCTTTCCCAGTAATTGCTCTTTGAGATTACACGAAAAGTCCATGAAGCCAGAGAAAAAGAGATAGGACACCAGTAAATGAAGCATGAGTCATTATTGTCTGCCATCACTCAAGCACACGAATGTGAATGCTGGCACAAACCTAGATATTAAATGCACTGATGACACTGACTCATAGGGTGCAGCAGTTAACTATCAATGTAGTCATCATCATCTCTGTACTTCAAGTGCACTCTGTAATAATGAGATTCTTCATGCTCTAGACAAATTCAGCAGTGGAAGGCCTGAGGCTTCACATCAATTCGGTTTGTGTCAATGGCTTAAAGAAAAAAAAAAAAAAAAAAAAAAAGGAGACCTATCAAGCTTCAAGTCCTTTAAGAGTGAAAGAAAAAAAACTAATTGTAGTTTATTGTATCTTTTACCCTCCTAAACCCACAGAGGAAGTAGAACCAAATAAAGCAAGGAGGAGGAGAGAGGGAGAGGAAATGTTAAAAACCACCTCCTTCTCCTCTGGGAAAAAGCTGTAAAACACACAAACAAAAAACCAACAACTTCCTTAGTATCACCTCATCCTGAAATGAAGCACAGGAGAGATACTATTCTAAAACAGATCAAGAAAAGTGAGGTTATAATAATAAATAAAAGTGAGGTTGTGGGAAATCAACATGGGTACACGGCTGCATGAATGTAATGAATGTACAGTGATCTCAGAAACATGCGCAATAGCTAAAGGGAAAATATTATTTCCAAGATAGGAAAGAGGAAACAAAGGGTAAAATACTGATGCTTTTTAAGTCAGCAGAATTTTTGAAATCAACTTCAAACGGATTGACTATTTAACCTGAAGAGAAGCTAAAATTAATATTTAAACTCATCAGCATGAAAAACACTAACTGTTTCTTTGGAAAACTGCGGTAACAAATTCTGGCTCAATGAAAATTGCTACAATCTCCTCTATCACAACTCATTAAAGATCGAAGTGTCTGTAATTGAACCATAAATCTCCTTTGTTCTTAGAGAGACTAACCGAATAAAACAAAACTGCAGATATTTACAGTGATATACTTAGCAGTAGCAAAACAAAATATTATTTCAAAGTAATACTATAATGATCTCTTATTAAAATCCACATCAGGAAAAAAAATGGAAAGAAAGTACGAAGAACAAAGAGGAATGGCTCTAAAACTTTGAGTCCTTGTGTCCCAGTCACAAGTTCTTGAGGATAACATTGATACAATTAATAATCAATGAATTAATAACCTTTGGGAAAGAGGGATTATAGTCTCTACTTGGACAGTACCCAAGTCATTCTGAAGACTACTTTAATCTAAATTAACAAAAGCTTCCCAAGAAACTCTCTGAAGATCATCTTCTAATTTTGAGTCACTGAGGTTACCCAGTGAATCAGAACTAAAACAAGACAGAAAGGTGAGTTCTACAGAGCAACACACAATAGTAACAGCTGGGGAGGGCTCTGGGAGACTGTCTCAAATTAATCATTTCTACAAAACTAAGTGAAGTTCCTGGTAACTCTTTGAAAAGAGTAATATAAAATTTCTCATCTCTCTACACTTGGAATCAAGTATCTGACCTTTGGCCTTGCATCAGTAAGCAGAGGTTACTCTTTGCCTTCTGAATTTGTCGTGTAACAAGCAGGAGGTTTCAAATCAACAGCAGGCACATGGCACTGCATGCTCCAAACATGACTTCATTTATACTGACAATTAGATTTCCTTCCACCTGATGCTGATGAGTATTCGAAGGACCACCTCACTCTTACCAACGCGTGTCAGGTAGGGGAGCAGCTCAGGAAAAGCCAGAAGACAAACCTTTCCAAGGCAAATGCAACTCACTATGTACTTGTCAAGAGCATGCAAGTGGAGTACAGTGAGACACAGAAGTGCACTAGATAACAGGGACTAGGAAAAACAACAATTATTTTACAAATTGGCAATTAAATAACCTTTGCACAACTTCATACACTGAGCCCCCAGGTGAGACCAAGAAACACCAACTGAAGCACCACAGCATTGATAAATTTTGCTCTTTGCTTGAACAAGCAGTAACCACGAGAAAACTTCTCATGCCACTCATCATTATAAAGCCCTGCTGACATAGAGAGGCCAGAGTAGGTAGAGCTGCTCTCAAGCAGCTCCATTTTTGGTTTTCTGCTTAAACTCAAAGGGTGGTTGTGCCAATTGTTGCTTTGCCCTGAACCATCGCTTCTGAAGATAGAGAAGGATCTCACTATGGTTGAGCACTGTTGGGAAAGTTCATGAAGAAAGGGGCTGTGGCATGATCAGCATGCTCATATCCTCAGGCTCTGCACTGCCACTTCCAAAAGGATTGAAATTCAGGAAGAGAGTTGTCTGGTAGGACATGGAACTTGAAAGACTAACTGGTGGCACTAGATGAGCTAGATGAAGATGCTAGAAGGGTAGACATGGCATACTGTTGATCAAAGGCTGACTGCTTTATATAACATAGGCAAGTGTTTGGGGGAAGTTAAAAATCCTGAAAAAAGGCCATGTTTATCTTACAAAACAGAGTTTTATACACAAGGTTCCTCCCCCAGAAAGAATTAGCTCTGTGCTTTAGGTTTCAAACATTCTCACCTCTGACATGTAAAACAAAGATTTCACTTCTTGTATCCAACAACTCCAACACAACAAATACAGTGAAACAAATTAAAGGTACAACTCAAATAAGCTGCTATATGTCAATGGCCCCCAACTTTATGGCAGCATTTCTAACAGGCAAAATATTGATTTCCTCCTGTCAACACAGATGGGCAAAAAAAAGCCCTTCAAAAGATATTCCCTATTATTTCTGTAAAGGCTATATTTGCTCTCCTTATAGTGAGAGGGTCATAGCCTCCCTGTGGAGATGCCTTTATGTTCTGTGTAAAATTGAAATAGGGAGCCTAATGGGTCTTGTTAGAGATTAAACAGGCACACTGATACCTAGTTGAAATTGAACTTAACACCTCAGGTTGCTCACGTCAATTTTCTGAAACATGGTGAAAAAAGGTAATTGTCAATTAATGAACCATTGACTTGGGGCTGGTAGAAATCAATAACATGAAACAATATGAAACTATACAATCTTAATCAGTATTCTGTAACGAAAAGGCTTTTAGACAGACACAGAGTAATTGGCTGTTCCTTTGTGGCCCATCTTCTAAGCTATACAATTGTCCAATTAAAATACAACATCAGTAGCAACACAGTTGTTTGGTTTGTGGTTTGGAGGTTTCTTTTATATGCACTAGGTTACATTTGTTAAATCAAAAGTTGCAGACACTGAAAGAGCATGAACAGAAGGGTAAAACATGAATCAAATCCAAGGGATCAAATTCACACTGGATACCACAGTTATGAACTTTAGCCTCCCAATTCACTAGGCTTCTAATTATATGTAGAGGCTTGAGGATAGAATTCACATCTCTTGGGTTCCACCAGAAACATAATATCGCCCAAGTAGAAATTTCTCTTGTAAAATCCTCTCAGGACAACTTCACATCTTCCACAGAAGAAACAAGACCAGTTTCAGATTAAACTCATTTCCACCAAACAGTAAGCATCCACATAGCCTTACAAAACCAAGAAAAAATAGCAAGAGTTCTTGAAGAGGATCAGAAAGGTTGTTAGATGTGCACTACAGAAAGTATGCTCAAGGAAAACTTCTCCAGCCCTTTTCCCCTCCTCATGATTCATGGTAAAATGAAAGGATTGTATCAAAAATGGTCCCTCTACTTTGCAAGAGCAACAGAAGTTCCAGAAGGAAAGTTAAAAACCTGCTGCAAACAGTGTGCCCAGAGGTATTAGAATAAAGGTCAACATTTCCTTACCTAGACCTACCCTTTTGAGTTCATTATTGACTAATGTGTTCTTAGACTAGTTTTGCCTATTTGAAAACTTTATAATACAAGGTAAGATAAAAAATGTATTACATACTTGCACTGCATACTGGTCACTAACAATGGAGCAAATTACAAGGGTGTTGGTTGGGTTTTAAATGATAAACAATTACACTGCTATTCCTAGGACTGTGTAAGATGCTCATGATAGAAAAAATTAATGCTGGAAAAGACTTCCATCAAGTCCAATCTTTGAACACTACCATGTCAACCAAACCATAGCACTAAATGCCACATTTCTTGCACACTTCCAGGGATGGGGACTCCATCACCTCTCCAGCTCATTCCAATGCTTATACCCCTTTACAGTGAAGAATTTTCTGATGTTCGACCTGAACCTCTCCTGGCACAGCTTGAAGTCATTTTCTATTCTCCTACCACTAGTTGCCTGGGAGAAAAGGCTGATCCCTCCCATAAAATATGATCTTTCAGATCATAACCCATCCAAACATACATCTGTTTAAATGGCCTGAAGGGAAACAATGAGTCATTTAAAACAACAAAGAAGTAATGTATTTCTGTGAAAAGTTAAAAATTAAGCTAGATGGTTCCTTTTTAGCATATGTCATTTGAAATTGTCAGGCACAGTACCATAAGGAGGTGGTCATTCAGACCTAAAGAGGTAGCTTGGTACTTGAAGAATAAACGGCAGAACTAAAAACTAAGCTGTCTCATGACATAAGAGACCCCAAAAACTGCAGCTGTAACCCAGTCCGTTACATTCCAGTAAAAATTTAGACTGATCAGCTACAAGAAAGAATCCTTCACTTGACAGAGACACGTTCTTCAGCAATCCTGTATGCTTTGTAGGTGTTACACAATAGAATGCAATTCCAATTTCCTTAAATATGATGAGTAGGTTGGAAACTAATAGCACATGGACAAGCAGTCCTTGCAAGGCTATGTTTTTAGCCAGTCTTACACAAGTTATCCACAAAACATTTAGGCTACAGAAGACAGCAGATTAAGCACATTCATTTTAAGAGAAGAAAAAAAAAAAAAAATCAGAAAAATTTCGTTTTCTTTGGGAGCTCAATCCTGCATGTAAATTTGGATAGTGCCATGCCAGTACAAAGGGTTTTTTTGGTAGAAACCCACAAAAAGGATTTTCTTTTCTCTTTTAATGAGAAACACCCAGTTATCACTTTCAGGCATCTAGATGTTATTATTTCTGACGCAGCACTTGCAAGGAAATACAGTAGAGCTAGCAGAGAGAGGCAAACCAAAGAAAAAATGTTGTACTTGGTAAGGATTAAAATTCCCAGTGTTATTTCACAAGATTATTTAAGCCCTCTGAGAAGGAAAAGCATGGAAGAGGTGTCAGCATTCCATTAACAATGCACTCATTATCCACCATCAGCTGGAAATACTAGAGAACTTGGCATCTTGTTAACACCAGAATCACTCATTTGATTATACATAGATTCTCACCCTCCAAAATGAAATGAATCATAAGCTTTGGGAACATCACAACACATAGGACACTGTCACAAAGGCCATTATGGTTTTAATAGCTAAGCAGCAGCATGGCTACATTTCACAGAGAGACTGGAAAGCTGTATTTGAACAGCAGCATGAAATTGTTTAATTAAGGACATGTTTTTTAAGAATCATTGAACTTATTTAAGTTAATTTCAGGCTCAAAATTAAATATCCAAACATATTAAACATTAAAAAAAACCCCAAGAGTGCCACCTTAGTGTCTCACAGTATGTCTCAGCTTTATCATGAGTTCCATATAGACACAAATAATGAAAAGGTGAAGAGTTTGGGGAGAGCAATCAACACAAACTGCATCCACAGTTCTGGTCTGGGGGCTAAAGCTGGAAGAAACAATTCAGAGTACCACAGCTGTTCTAGTGCCAACACTCTATGGAGAAAAGGGGAAATGCAAAGTAGAACTGGTATTATAGGGAAACTATTAAAAAGGTAGCAGTTCTTTCGGAAAGGACATTTCTGTAATGGTTATTCCTTTTGTCCATTTAGAGCCATTCTTTTTGGGGCTTACACAATTAAAAAAGCTTCACTGCTATTGGAACATTTACTGGCTCTATAACTTCCTTATTTGTTAAAAAGTGTATGACTCCTACAACCTGGTTGAACATTTACAGGGCTTGTTAAAGGTCAGCAGCAAACAGCCATGAAAGCAAAGAGGCAGTGGTAGGTTATCTTTCCAAAGTGAAAGAAGGAAAAAAAAAAAAATCACTAAAGATAAAGGGGGAGAAAAAAAGTCAGATGTCCAGTATAAGCAAGGAGTGTGAAGAAATTAAATCTTCCTATCCTGGCAAGCATCCTCATTCATCTGTAAATACCAAGGCTTTTATCATGCAGCTGTCAAATACCAAGACACTGTTTATCATGCAATAGGCAAGTGCAAAATTCAGTGACAGAATTTTCATATTCTGCAAAGGCTTATTTAGACAGACAAAAGGAAGCTCTCTTATAATTATAGATGAATTACAAAAAAAAAAAAATAAATAAATAAAATCACAATGGAGTTAATCCCCCATTAACTTCAGTATAAAATCCAGCACGTTTGATGGCATTTCTATATGAATTTCCTGGTATGGAAAAGTTTTCTATTGTCAATATTAGTACAGCAGACATTGATAAGGAGCAGTCAGCCTCAGAAGATGCAGCTGAGACTTAGAAGGTCCTGTGAAATTAACATACAAGCAGCTTTGATTTGGTGAGATAAATAGAATAAGGTCAGACTTTTTCAGAGACTACTAGTTATATTTAATGTACACGTCATTAGAGAAAAATCCCTAGAAACAAGGATCCCAAGCAAGTCCTAAATGAGCCAGCAACAGAACTCCAAACATATCAGGGAAACAATGACTTGCTGCCCAGTGCAAACCTTTTAAAACCCCCTTTAAGTCCTGCAGGTTTCTGCCCCACAGTATTCTTTCTGTCTGAATGACACACTGGCTGGGCTCCTGAATCTCATACAGCAAACTGGTGTCATAGGCAATACCACTGCATGCTTGCTTTGGTCTGCAGCACACCACCACTCAGCATGGACTAAAGTCTCCAGCAGATCAGGTCTAGAAAGAGACAGTAACAGGCTTCAAGCTTTTAGCAAATAAAGCTGGGGAAAAACAACACCAAGATGCAGAGTCTACCTTAGTAGAGCCAGTAGTTCTCTGAAAAGCCTACAAGAATGTTAATCCAGCAGAAGAAACCATGGCTTAGAGATGTCTTCCATTCACTGGGAATTTCAGAAGGATTCTCTGAAAAACACTACAGCATCTCATGGGAGCTACCCACCTTTACATGGGCTTCACCTACGTGCAGGAAGACATGCTTGAAGATTGCATTGGCAGAAATGGTTTGTTCAACAGCTTTCAAAGCATTTGCACACTGGAACCACAGGCCAAGAGGAAAACTGGTAAGGTCAGAATGGAAAAATACAGTGCTCTACTGCATCCTCACACTTGTCTTTCTTATCTCTCTCTCCTCCTGTATTCATGGCTGCTCAGCCACCACTGTATCTAACATGAAATTTCCTTCCTGAATATATTTTTGGTCAGTAGCAAAGAACTGCAGAATGGAAGCACTATCACCACCTGTCCCGACATGAAACCTGCCTATATGCTCCAACAAGCAGCACAACTCATAAGGGGTGACCTTGGAATAGTCTGGACTGTTTAGTGACCAGAGCCAATGAGAAACCCTAGGGCTTATAAGCCCTCTTACAATTTTTTAGTACAGTTGCTCTCCACTTCTTCTACCCAAGATTAGAATTCTAGGGCTTTGTGTTTTGGTGGAGTTTTCTATTCTGTTGTTAACTGACACAAGACCTCATGATGTTTCTGTATTTTCAAATATGATAGACTGGCAATGTCAATTTTATATTCTTTAGCATTGGTCCAACTATCTCATTCTTGTATTTCCCACTCTTGCCCCAATGCTACCCACAAGAAAAAGTAGTGAAAGCTGATCTCCCTGTAGTATTTTGAAACAAAAGATATAACTGTCCCTTCTAAAGGGCTGACCATTACTACTTTCAATGATCCAATCACTGGATCATTGAAATTCAATCCACATGACAAGACAGTCATACAAAACAAATTCAGTATATGGAGATCAAGGTGATTAAAGAATCTACAGATAGAAGGAACATATTTGCAAGCAAATATTCATAAAATTATGTTACAGGAGAAAGAGCATGAGTTGGATTGAGGGTGTGTGTGAAATTTTCTTCACTGCTTTTTTTTCTTCTTTGAATTCTTTCAAGTAAAGCCATAGATAATCCTTTTCCTTCTGATTTGAGAAGATCTCAGACAGCAGAGGAAATTCAAGACTCAAGTTTCATACAATTCAGCAGCCTTCCCCTATCCTACCATTACACATATATTAGGCACACAAAGAGTGCAAGACTGAAAAAGAAATATTTCTTAAGTCAACTCTGCAGCTGATGGCATTTTGCTCCTGTCAGTGTGGCAAATGGAGTCTACCACAGTATACTCTTCTGTATTGAGAGAGAAATTACTCCTGCCCATCAGTCACAGAGCGGATGAGGTACAAAATCCATTCCCATGATGAATAAATCAGAGTTAAAAAAGGTCAGGATGTCTTCAGTGTCTGCTGGGGACAAATCTCATTTAAGATTATTACATTCTTGTCAAGACCTTCACTGGAGTCAGTTTACTTACCTCCTTCTTCCCTTCCGGTACTTCCTCCCTCCTTTTCCTAAAGTCACTCAGCTGTGCACACATTTATTGCTTTAGTTTTTAACATCACATTGTTTTCTCTAGCAAAGTAGGATGTCTTGCCCTATCTGTAACAACGAAGACACCTTTAAGCTCAATAGCGTCCATTCCAAACTCAGCACTGGAAATGGAAAAATACATGGGGTGAGGCTTACACCCCTCAAACTTACCCTTTAAAGGCTGTGAAACTCCTCATTGTCCAACAAGAGATGGATTTCAAAATCTGAAGGGCTGCATATTTGAAAGGAAAATTCTGAAAAGTTTTAGCAACAAGAGCTAAATCTGCAGTTAAAAGTTGCTGTGCAACTCAAAGACTACCCTTTCCCTATTTATCAGTTGTAGTGGCCCAAAAATATCCTAGGTACTCCAAGAAAGGTTGAAGATTTGCTTTGCTGTCAACTCATTACTCACAGTTCCATTTTCCAGCGTGGCAGAGAAAAGCAATGTAGCTCAAGTGATCATCTGAGAACAAGAGCTTGTTCAGGACAAACTGAGGGCAGGGGATGGTTGGCTTCTCTGTACTAAAAGCTTTCTCATGATCTCAAATCAAACCTATGACTACTAATGGACTCCAACTAGGTCCTTCTGAGAGGCTGTCAGAATATTTTTCCAAGCTGTCCTCGCAAAACCCTCCTTATCTCCATCTGAAGGCCTCAATTTTTTTTTGTGCTGCAGGAAGAAGTCAGGTGAAAAAACACTCTGCTTTAGTACTCTGAAAATAGTTTTTAGCCAGAAGCTACTATAAATTCACAGGACATTTAAAAGAACTGCTGGTATGTCATGGAGACTCCAACTATTTGGAAACACTCTTATTTGTTCCACACTTTAAGTGTCTTTACAGATTTCTGGTCTCGGCTGTAATTCATGATAGCAGCAGGAAAGCGTGTGTGTATGTGTGTGTCCCCTCCCAGCAGTCCACTTGCTGCTGCTGTTTTCTCTCTAATCTAGTCAGTCCTTGATCTGCAAGCATAAAATTTGTTCCTCTGGGGGGAAAAAAAAATCATTACACACAAAAGGCTTAAAATATCAACTTGGGAATTAGCAGGTACATTTAAAGGTATTTTTCCCCTGGTATTTGTCTCAAATGAAAAGAAAGCAGATACCGATATTGCAGAAGAACAAGATAGCTTTATACAAGGTCTGCTTAGCCCTTCACCAAAATACTTTCTAACAGAGTCAATAATCAATTAAAGAACTACTCTAGGAACAATTCTACACACAACCTGGAAGAAAAGCATTCAGCTCGAGAGCTGACAAGAGCAGCCCTGCCACAGGCACAGGAGCCGTGTGCTGAAGCAAGCACAGCCCACGCACCCTGCCAGGTGTAGGAGTGCCCTCCTTGCCGCACCGCTCCCAGCACGGTCCCTTCCAGGCAGCGCTAACAGGAGCCCCCCAGACCACCCAACACCGCATAATCGTAGCTCAGCAGTTCCACTCAAGAGGATCTGTGCGTTTTCACGAGCATTGCATATCTGTGCAGAGGTCAGAGGGCACATTTTGCTTTAAGGGGAATTGAAAGTGCCCACTGAATCAGCAGAAGGCTTTCTGTTAACACTCTGAAAGCGCATTGCAGGTCTGAAAATAAAGCTAAGGGTTACCAAGACTTCAACAGCTACTGTGCATGCCACGGCTTTCACTCCTTTGGATGCTCCGTAGCCACAAACACAGCTCCCTGCCTGAGTAATACTACCTTTAGAAACACCCTGCTGCTGACTGAGAAACGAGGAATTGTTCGGACAGCAAGGACCTTAACAAGGAGGGGAGGTTAAAAACCTTGTCATAAAGAAGGGGGTGAGAAGGGAAAATAAGCCTTGCTGACTCTCCAAGTCTTATTTGCGAAATTACTTAGTTAACTGCAAGACACGCGCAGCCCCACTCTCGCTGTCCCGGAGTGCAGGCTGAGGGCGGCCCTCGGCAGCCCCCTGCCGGCGGGACGCGGGCCCGCTCCGCGCCGAGCGGCGCCCACAGCCGCTACAACCGCGGCCTGCCGCAACCACGCGGCCCTAGGCTGCCATTTGCCGTGACCACATTTCGTCAGGAGTGCTTTAACTGCGCAAGACCGCTGAATAAAATGTTTTAAAACAAGTATCGGCGATAGAGCAGTGAACGGGGAGGGTGCCGACGCAAGCTCAGGAGAGCAGCGGGCGAGGTCCGGACCCGGGGAAATATGCAGGGCAGGCTGCGCCAGCCCCTTCCCGCCGCACGCTTGGCAGCCGGCTCCTCAATTTAGTTTTAAGTGTTTGTTTTTAATCGCACATCACGGCATGCCGGGTGGTTAACTTACAATGTGTCACACAAAACAAGAACAAGCCTCCCAGTTAATCAAACACCAACAAAATGTCTCATGTCATATTAATGATACTTGGATCAGACCCAGGAGGAGTAAGTTTGAAAGCCAAGATCCCTCTGCTTTCCTCACTATCTTAATCACTGTGCTATACACTGAAGTTGCTAGAAACACGAACATCGAGAGCTGACCTCTTGCATACCACCACAAAAGAGGTTTTGCAGTGATGCCTGCGGCCGTATCTCTCTTCCTCGCTAGAACCACGGGGAAGCCAGGCGAGCTCTGCAGCACGCATGGGACTCCAAGCCTGTCCTTGTGTTCCATACAAGCTCACACGCACACAACAGGTACCACTGAGCGGGACAGCTCATTCTTCAGTCTCTGGGTCGTGGGGGCGATGTGAAGGTTCACTCGGTCCGGTTCCACCCACTCGAGACTGAGGCATTATGTCTCCATGGGCACCCAGCAGCTTTTGTGCTGCCGCCCAAGCACACATGGCCACGCAGTGGGGTGAAACTGGTAATGCACAGCCAGAACTGAATGCAGGAATATCTCTTTCAAGAGCTGTGGGAGCACATGTTAAGCTTAAACCACTGACCAAACTGTATTTTAATTAGAGCTGGGTTCAGCTAATCACAATCTTTTAAACATCTCCAGATATCACAGAAAACAGATTTATCTCTATAATGTAAAGACAAAATTCAAACTTAGTACATCTGAGTTTTTTTACCTTTTTCAATGTAGAAGTACAAGATCCATAGACTGGAAGCATTTATCCGCTTTCCTGATCAATTAAGTCTAGTATTTAGAGCAAAAAACAACTCTCAAGATGCTAGGAACAAAATACTGCAACAACACTAACAGTAATATTCTCAAGCTATAAAAACCCTAAAACAAACTTGGAGTCTCGCTTTGCATTTCCCAAAGCAAGCTCTAACATATTGTAATAACATTGTATTAAATCTTGAAGGTTTGTTCTTTGGTTTTTGGAGGGGTGAGCAAGAGGCACTGGGTCTCCTACAGAATCACACTTTCCAGTATTAGATATATATGAACACCTGGCTCAGACGAAGAGGATGAGTTCACATAACTAACTAGAATTATGTCACTTCTGTATCCAAGAGATGCAAGGGAAACCCTTCCCCTTTTTAAGAGCAAACAAACTAATTTAAAAAAACAAAAAACCCAGAGCACATCACTACTACCACACACAAATCTCCAGAGAAATTGGGAGGATAGGGAAAGAGGAAGGAAACAAACAACAGTTTTGGCTTTGAACTTCTGCACAGGACAGAATCTTTATTATTTTGATTATACCTTTACAGTAAAATTTGAGTTTTGTAAATGTAAAAACATTAGAGTTCAACAACATTAACTTATTTTATTTCTTAGCAATGAGACCTCATTTTTGGAGTTAGGCATTCACCTAAATACCTGTTTAAGAATCTAAGGAACTGGTATAGTTCAATACTATAAAGCTGTTCTTTCTACTGTAACAATATTCTAATACGTTCATTTAACGATCCCATATGCTAAGACCCCCTCATAATTCACAGAAATGTCATAGCCAAATTTTTAGCATTATTTGCTTTTGAATGCCATCTAGAAAAATACATTCAATATAAAGCCATCTAAACATTTTAGAGCATGTATATCCTACTGAATATTACACTCTTTGGGCAAAACCTGAAACCAGTAGTATATGTTACTGGTAGAGAGAGGACATAACAAAGAAGACAAAAACATAGCCTTAGATAAATTCTTTCTCACCACACAAGTATGAGATAGATAGAGGACAGATTCCCCTGCATATGTCAAAGAAGTGTATCAAAAGAGTTTAATAATGCTACATATTAATAAGGAACACGAGTTGGTCTTCAATTCATTCAGAAAATAAAGAAGAAATAGAATTACATATACCCATACTAGCGCAAGACCATTCTCTGTAAAAATTGCTCTAGAATTCAACCCAGTTTCAAATTAGATGATTTTCACCTAGAATATTATCCTAGAGGGCAAGCAAACTGACACAAAGCCCCTCACTTTACAGCTCATTCATAAGTTCATAAACAGCCTTAAAAAACCTGCTCCTCAGAATCAGATTGGGTTTTGTGATCCAAAATGATCAGTCCAGAAGAGGCCAGATTGATGCAATTGTGCAATCATACTGGTAATCAAAGTAGTGGCTCAAATTGTTCACAAACAGCTGAAATCAAGGCAGGCAACCAGGCTGAGACTACAGATGTTTATGAAATGTTAACTGGGCATTTCACTCAGTTCTGAGGCAGAATTAACAGCCTCATGTACCGACCTTATGATTTAATTGCCTGCTATAATACTCTGATAGTTTAGCAGTTCAAGATATCATCATTGTTAATACACTGATATATTGATTCAATTTCACTCCTGACCTGGATTTACTGCATTGCTCATTCTTATTTAGTACTTCAGACTGTAGCTATATGTAAAAGCGAGACTTACTTGTCTCTTTTTTTTAGTCCATTAAGAACAAGCAGTAACTGCTTCCTTTTTCAGCTTTCAAACAGGACTGATAACTACAAGCCTGAAAGATTGATTGTGCTGCTTTTGGTTGGGGCAGAGTTAATTTTCTTCACAGCAGCTGGTATGGGCTACATTCTGGATTTGTGCTGAACACAGTGATGATAATACAGAGATGTTTTTATTATTGCCAAGCAGGTCTTACACAGAAAAGCCGAGGTCTTTTCTGCTTTTCATGTTGCCACAGTGGTGAGGGGACTGAGGATGCATGGGAGGCTGGGAGGAGACACAGCCAGGACAGGTGACCCAGAGTGACCAAAGGGGTATTCCAGACCTTATGGCATCATACTCAGTGTATCAAATGCAGGGAAGAAGAAGAAGAGGGGGATGTTTGGAGTGATGATGTTTGTCTTCCCAAGGCTCTGATCTCCCAGGGATGGGTGAGCACCTGTCTGCCCATAGGAAGCAGTAAATCAATTTATTTTTTTGCTTCACTAGTGTGCACAGCTTTTGTTTTCCCTATTAAACTGTCTTTACCTCAACACATGAATTTTCTAGCTTTTATCCTTTTGATTCTCTCTGCAAGCCCACAGATGGATGAGTGAGTGAGCAGCTGTGTAGACCTTGGTTGCTGGCTGCGGTTAAATCACATTTATTTAAGAACAACCGTCTGGATCTTTATGTTAATCTGTTTTCCCCCCAAAATAAAAAATACATAGTAAAAGAACATACATTCTTCTACACAATCTCTAACTAGTATGAAAACAGTGACAAATGTCTGCCACTTCAGCCAGGTGATAAGATACACAGTAAAAACCTCTATTGCAAGAATAAAGCACATTCAGTAGTCATTGACCAAGATGTATCTTCTGACAGAGGCTTCCCATTGACCCTAAGATTTAAATATCTTTAAATTTGGATCTCACACTTTCCTTACAGTTACTGTCCCCAGGCAAACAGTAAAAGTACTGTTGCCCCATCCTATGGGCAAAGGTCCTCAGGGAATGGTTACTCACACACTTCACAACATTACTGTATTAAAAAGATCCACTGATAAGAGGTTTCCCACACTTAAGTTATGAGAACCTTTCTTCTGGAATCCACCAGGCACTTGGAGGCTATTTATGCTGCCCTTAACAGCCTATGCTGTGCACACAAACAACACTTAGTGACAGAATGATTTGCAGGGCATGCAGTAGGCTAGAAAAAACGGATGCTGAGCTGTCAAAGTAACCTCTCATTAAATCATATGAAAATAGTGGAGGGGAAAGAATAGGACATAGGGAGAAGTGGAATAAAACCAATTTAAATAGCTTTCATGCTGTTTCTAGGAGACAATGTAACATAGCTGCTGAATGAAAGATGCCTGTTGTCAGCAACAAGCATACAGCAACAGGAATACAGAAGTGCAGGGGCTGAGAGAGGGAGAAAGGGGTAGACACAGACACTGTTGATTAATCACATTTCAGATTGCCAATTTCCCCCAGAGAACTAAATTAAATAAAGCATAAGTAAGCCAATATAGCCAATGGAGAATTTAAACAAAGAAGAACCCCAGCTTTACTAAAACAATGATGATAAATTAATAGAAACACATTAGAACTTTGGATGGATATGAAAGTGTTTTATAATCTACCAGAAATACTAAGCCAGACTTTGTGCACAAGACTGAGCTGATACTACAGGTAATTTCTTTTGCAGAAACAAGAACTGCTTTGGCCAACAGAAGAGCACGGCTGCAAGGAATCCATGCCTTAGAGACAGATGATATTGAAACGTTGCTTTTCAGCCTCAGGGCATTTACAGAGGTAGCTCAGGAAATGGTTTTACAGATGAGAGGACATGCCAGGTACATAAAGTCCCAGTTCCAAAGAACAGACAGCCTCAGTTTCTTTATCTGCTTTTTAAGAAACCTGCCTTTCTATTTAAGGTTAGCTGACAAGTCCAATCACCTTTTTGAGGACTCAAAAAAAAAAAAAAAA
>VYXF01009867.1:477303-496318 GCA_013397295.1 Polioptila caerulea
CCAATGCAAACTTCCCTGACTCAAGCGTCTGCCCCTCCTCTTCCCCTCACAGGGAAGTTGCAGCCTGCAATGACATCTCCCCTCAGTCTCCTCTTGTCCAGGCTCAAGGAACCAAGTGACCTCAGCCTCTCCTCATACAGCGTCCCCTCCAGACCCTTCATCATCCTCATGGCCCTCCTTTGGATGCTCTCTAATAGCTTAATGTCTTTCTAATATTGTGGTGCCCAAAACTGCACACAGGACTTGGGTTGTGCCAGAACAGAGTGGGACAATCCCTTTCCTTGCCCAGCTGGTGATGCTGTCCCTGATGCACCCCAGGGCATGACTGGCCCTCTTGGCTGCCAGGCCACACTGCTGGGACAGATTATAGCTGTCCCTTTTCCCAGTCTTTTCCCAGTCTTTGGCTTTTGTTACACAAGCACAAAACTGCAGAACTCAATCCAGGCTGACTGGCCATTAGACAAAAAAAAGCAGATCATTTGAAGAGGTCCTCTGTAGAAGGATTTGACTGTGGGACCTTATGAGGTAGCACACTGAAGAGAGTGGTTTGACTCAGGAAAGTAGAGGAGGGCTTAGCAGGTATCACAGCTTTGCATCTGCCAGAACTTCAAGATACTGGTCTGGTAGACTACATACACACAATACTTACCTAAGTATGTGGTATAGGACACTAAGTGCCATAGGCAACTTTGTTAAGTTACTTTACAGGAGGAGAGGCAACAGAATTTAGCAGAAAGCTTGGCACTGAAAGGAAATTGAACTGCTATAAACAGCATCATTTCTAGGGCCATTTCTTTGAGGTTATTTGAATATAGGCAGTTTGGAGACAGACACACTAAACATTACTTGCAATAAGAAGATGCAAAAGAGATGCAGATAATGTTTACATCATTTAAATCTTTGTATGGCAATTGTTGCAGCAGACATTTGGCCCAAGAATAATTGGAAAAGTGTCACCCTTTCATCAAAACTGGATCTGTTTATAGGCATATACCTTTTTAACAATTAACACCTGTATCATGGACTTCAACTGAAGGTCTCATCACAGATGAGATGCCTGAAAAGGCATGTTCCTCTGGCATCTGCTGGTTTCAATAAATTGTCAGGTTCTTGTAGGAGCATACACCAAAATGAATTCACAGTCTAATTAATTTCAGACATTTCAAACGGATGGTAGTACCGCAACTGAAACACAACGGTACTTTATTTTAGTTAGATCCATACAGATCTAGATAAAATGCTGGTATATCAAAACTCAATCCTGAACAAGCAATCCACGAAATTATCAGGTTCTTTGGATTGGAGAGTCTCAAACTGTGGATAAGGAGTCCTAGAGCTTCCTACACAAACATGTAATACAGGTTTATCCTGCAGAAGATACAGAACAGCAATGGCTACATGCCTCCATGGAGGCAGATTACAAGGCTCACACAAGATACTATGTTCTAAACTCCTGCACATCATCTGATTTACAGTAACTATCTCTGTGTATTCTTTACCCACAGCAAGTGTAAAACAATTTGAATTAAGAACACCACAGTTATTTGGAAAATAAATTTCCCAATCCTTTATATACTGCAGAGCTGCTAAGACCCATTGCATTTAATAAGGCTTTACTCCACAAGACCCAATCTGTCTGCAACAAAGAACATCTCTGCTAGGTCTGAAAACTACAGAAGAGGTAGCAGACGGTTTAGACACAAGACTCAGGCTTATTGCCAAACTGATCATAGAAGGTTGGCTGATAAAATCTTCATGCTTAATACTTGAAGGCCATGGAAGAAAGCACTAGTTAACTCCCAAGGGGGACTACTACTATTAACCAGTGGCACAGCTTTACAACCCTTTACAACCAGACCGTACCACCTTGAAACAGAGTGCGGTATATGCAGTACTACATAGTAATGCAAGGCTGAAACAAACTACAGCCATGCCACAGTATCAACAAAGTAGACACTCTTGAAATGCATCATTTTTAGCAGTGTGACAGAGTAAAGCTACTTTTCCCACAAAAATTAATGTAATAAATGGGAAATATATGCAGCAAAGAAGGTGCATATATTCTCTCCTAAGGGAGAACGTCACAGAAGGTTTAATCACCACCAGATTGCATTGCCATCACTTTTCTTGATTAATTCAACGGAAAAAGAAAAGTGAAGTGATCATATCAATTAACACTGCACTGTATTAAACGATCAGGAACAGAACTCTGAAGTGGAGAATAAAGAAGCAACAGATACAGCAAGGTGTTGCTGTACTTGAGTAACTAAATCTATTTCTCTCACTGCAATCACACTTCCATTTAACATTCAAGATCACACAGAACCTACATGAAAGTAGCTCAGACGTGTAGCAACACAGATCAGCCATGCTGAATTTCTTGCAAAGAAAGAAGCATTTATATAATTTAGAGCAGTGTGGTCCTTCTGCAGAGCTCACTGCCCTTCACTGGCTGGTGATGGTAAACCTGCCCTACACAGCCTGCTCTGCGAAATGCTAGGCACACCAGCACTCCAGATGCTAATTGCTACTGCTCCCCTGTGCCTGCCTTCCAAATGAGGGGAGAAAAAAAAATATGTTACAAGGATCATAGAGATATTAAAGATGAAGGGGGAATTAAACAAGAGAAAACCGTGAATCTGGCAGATGGATCACGATGCCGAGAGGGCATAAAGAGCCTTGTTGAGGCAGACAGAGTGCGGGAGCTGCCCGGGAAGCAGCGGGGCCGCCTGCGGAGGAGCGCGGCCGAGCAGGTTCGAGCGCTTTCCGCCGGGGCATGGCCGGGCCTGCAGCGCCCCCGCGCGGCCCCGCAGCGCCCCCGCGCCGGCAGCCCCCGGGGGCACGGACGGGCCGGCAGGAGCGGCACGTCCGCTGATTGACTCTGCTGCCTTCGCTAAACACAGAAAAAGTTACATTGAACAGCAGATAGAACAATCAGACTCAGGTCACACACAGATAGCAGCCTCTGTCTAATTTGGGGTTTCTCTTGCCTCAAACGCTGCCCGGCTGCCACACTGCACTTGGGAGTGAATACCAGTTGTTATCCACACATACACCGACTCCATTTACTTATGCACATGATGGACGTGTAAAATCGTCCCATTATTTGTAGAAGGCAGTGGTGCAGCACTGTTTAGAAATACGACAATCCACAAAGGGCAAACTTTTATTTCACTGCAATATGTACATAGAAGAGTTTCCAATTCCCCTCCTTTCAGAAGGGCAGTAGATACGCTGTGCGATAGGAAATGAAGTTACTATGATGCAATCTGGTGAAATAATGCATGGTGCTAGACAGAGACCCTGGAGAGCCTTCCATCCCTTATGCACTCATTACCAGAAGGCAAGTAGACATGGTCTCCAATTCATAGATCCCAGGAAACAAGACTGCAGTAGTCACAACCACCTTGTTTTATGTATTGCAAAGCATCTGATTTAACTAGGAAAGTACTATCAGAAGAAACAAATCTGAAGAGTAGCACAGGTAAGACCATACTCTGAGTGGTATTTAAGTCAAAGAACTTCAGAGTTCCTTTTTCTATTCCATGGGGTATTTGCAATCATTCCTGCAACTACACATTTATAGTAATTCTAGTTGGTCTGTGTTGGCAGACAGCAGCTTCTAAGGAACACTTCCATTACTCAACTTCACCAATACCCAAAGTCAGCTATAAATTCAGCACAATCCTGATCACCCTCTTTCAGGAGAAATTTTTCCACTTCTGCCAAGCAGAAGTTGTCTTATTTCAGTTATGCTCTCAACATCCCTCCTATTTTGCTACTCTTGAGATCATTGTAAATTCAAAAGGTACATACTGAGCTCAGATTTTACCTACTGTATCACTGCTTAACCAAATCAGCACAACTGCTACAGTTCTTTTTCCTCACACCAGCAAAGTGGGTATATCCAGACCACATACTTCTCCCAGACCACCCAATAAGTCACAGAAGCAGAATATTAACACCAATATATTTCATTGTCATTCAAACCAGCAGGGTTGCAGGAAGAAGAACTTACTTTCATTTTAAAAAGTTAGTTTGCAAAAATATTGAGCCACATTGAAAAACTCACTTCTGATTATACACGTCAAAGCCATAGTCCAAAATCTAAGCCTGTTCCTGATACCATGATGAGACAAGATGGGTTTTACTTTCCAGGATATAGTCTCCAGGCTCATGTAATCATCAGCTTAGGCTAGTGATCAGAATTCTTACTTCAACAAAGAACTGTCATTACATGCTGACTTGGCATTCTTACAAAGAAAGGAGGGAGAGGGAACATTAATATTATATCCTCTATGTATATATAGAATAATCACAACATCCCCCACATTTATTTCCTTCTGGATTTACAAGAGCTGCAAAAGAAACCTATCTTTCACTTACCTCTATATACTGTAATTGTCCACACAAAGTATATGAAATGGCAGAACAACAAATTACAGCTTAAGAAAAACAGAATGCTCAACAAGAAGGGATGGGAGTAGCAACTTCCTAAAATCATCCTCTTGGTTCATATTCCCTTTAAGAATGACTGTCAGCATAAATGCCATATCAGCATCTTTTTCTCTTAAAGGAAAAATGTAAAACACACTTATGTTTCCCAGAGACATGCCACGGTATTTTAACAGTAAGTTGCTAATAAGAATCTCAGCACTCTCTGGGTTGTTTAAGCCATCCACAGTGATCATGAGTGATTGTGTTTTTTAGAAGCCACTGAACTGAAGACAAAGCTCAGGATGTATCATCACTTGCAGCAATGTTAGCAGCTTCTATTCAAAAGAAAGCAACACCAATTTTGCTGCTTATATACAATGTCTGTTACTTTTGCACAGTGGGAAGAAATCTGTTCCCTGTATAAATCCAGGGCATGTCATTGCAAACAAGGTTTTTAATTAAAATTGACATTTCTGAGCCTCCTGCTGATGGACAGCATCTCATTGCCTCCTCCTCAGATGGCTAAACTGGCTTCCAAGAGAGACAGTGAAAAGAAACAAAATCACTAGAATACCTAACTCTGACAAATCTCTGCTGGGGACAATTTCAATAGCAGGATGCTGCAGAGAGAGGCAGACAGAAAAGAGGACTACTTAGGAAGTCTCCCCTAATGAAGACTCAAAACATCACAAACAAGACAGTAGAGGAAGCATTTTATGCCTAAGCCTGAAGACAGGATGATCAAGCAGGACAATTTTAATCAGAAGCCATATTGTTAAAGAGAATACAGAACCATGTCTGCACCTCTGTGGGTAAAGCCTTCTTTTGAATGCAAAAGGCAGCTTAGGGGCTGGCTAGACCTCTGGCTGGGAGGTTGGCTAAACTGTCAGCTCTGACAAAGCTTTATCCCTCTCAGAAAACAGGTTCAAGTCAGACAGATAAATCAGACTTCTTGGCCAGAACATTTTCCTCAATTGATTGCAAAGAGTTTATATTGACTGCCAGCACTGTACCTTCGGGAGGCTCTTCCCGCAGATGAGGAGGCAATTCTTCACTTGTAGTCTCAATTTCATCATCCACCATCTGTGTTTCTAAGCTAGGGCCCTGCAGAACAGAACAGCAAGAGGGGGTAAATTGCAGACAGGAACCACAAAACTGGTTATAGGACTAGAGAATATGCCAGACAGTAAGGACACAAGGAGCTCACTTTAGCTGATGAGAAAGAAATAGCTGGGAGATTTGTTTGCAGTCAAATTACTTTCTGTAATTTGAAAGTAAAAAAAACAAACAAACAAACACAGACTTTTCAAGACAGCACACAAAGTTACAAGGGTCTTAAATGACTGAAAACCAGAAAATAAACAGTGAAGCACAATTTCTAAATTACTATTTCCAAAACACGTAATGCAATAATCAATTAAAATTTGCATTTATCAAGGGTAGCAGTAGATCCACCACGAACAGGAATTTTCAGGGAAAAAAAACCTTATCAAGACTAGATTCTGAAATGCCACTTTTTTCAAAGGAAAACAAAGCAAACTGGTTTCTAACCTATGCACATCCTTGACTGTGGAGTTTTCTCCTACAAGCCCAATACAACTATTTGTGCCTCCAAGTGTGATACACCAAACTAACCATTCCTGAAAAAACACTGGACTACCCTCCCAGGTTTTGCATTTCTATGTTCCAGCCCTCTTGAGCCTATAAAGAGCCTGCAGTGTTAGTGCTGGAAGAACATGAGCAGCGTTAAAAGATTTGCACTGAACTCACTTTACACACACAATATTTTCATGATATGTGGAGCTATAAAAGTGTAGTTGCTTTTTCAGTTTCAAACTATCACAGGAAAAAAAAACCCACCGTCTTCTACCCAACTTGGGGTTTTTTTAAATAACAGAAGAGTAAACACTAGGCATAGCTAGAAGATTCCTTTAAAAAAAACCCTAATTTTCTCTGCAATGTTAGTACAGTGAAGAGTGAAATGACAAACTTAGCAGTCATTAGGAAATGAAGCTTTTGTGCACTTTGAAAATATGACTGGGTTTGTAGTGTGAACTATCTGAAAATGTGTACTAACATATGCAGCTGGAACATTACAGAAATACAGCTGGTACATCAACAGCTTGCAAAATGTTATTATTTGAACGCAGGAAGCAAAGAGGCTCATAGCCCTAAACAAAAAGTACCATGCTTTTCAGATATTTTACAGCAGGGAAAACAGAGACCACCTGGGTGAAGCATACAGGTCTACCGTGATGGTGCCAGGGTCACAACCTGGATTTCTGCTATGCAAGTTTTACCGAGGCCATTTACCTATTTCTCCTCACTTAAAAACACCAAGCTATCAACATTTCCCAGCTTTAGTCAGTGAACAGTTCTAACATTAAGTCATGCCTTGTAGTAGCTATCACAGAAAGTGGAAAAAAAAAAAACCACATACCACATGGCACAGATGGGAAAGTAGTAAGTTGCCTTAGTCCAACTAAAAAAAAAAAAAACAAAAAAACCCCCAAAAAAACACCAAAACAAACAAAAAAACCCCAGAGTCAGTAATCAACATCAAGACCTGACCATCTCCTCACTTCAACTAAATAATGCAATCCAGATTTTAAGAACATGTAAGCAATTCTGGGTAAGAACAACAAATTGAATATAAAGTATGTATTTGAATGTTGCACTAGACCTCTCATTAGGGGCAGAAATGAGCCAAGACACAGACATTTAACAACGCAAGAAGGGTCCCAGTTCAGTCTTCTTTATAGCTTAGCCAACCTGACTCTGATTACAGCAAGCTCCTACTGCATGGTCCAACTGCAGACTCTGCTGGTCATTTCCTACTGCACTATGACTGCGAGTACCAGTTTGCAGTCTCTGACCACAGGCTTTCACCTGGCTCGACTATGACCGCAGGCTCCAACCCCATCAGACCCAGACTGACCTCACAGCAGATCTTTTACAGCAGCAACTCTCATCCTTGTTTTGCTCTTCTTTGTGTCTCTCAGGAGCTTTCCTTCTCCCTCAGGACTCCTCTACCTCCTCAAGGCTCTCTTCCTCAGGCTCCTTCTGACCTGCCAACCCACCCCTTTTATCACACTTACCTTTATCAGTCACAGCTGTGGCCCATTAAGAGCAAGGCTGTTCCTCTTCTTTGGTAATTAGTACAACTGTGACTTGTCAGGGGCGAGGTCCCTTCTTCCACCCCACATTTGAATACGTTTCTACATCAACCACAGGCAATACATGAATTTACATTTCTTTCCTACCCATCAGTGTCACAGAGAGAAAAGCAAAAGGGAAGATGAGGCTACAGGAGTACACCAGATCAGAAGATTTATTTTTCATATAAAACATGTGGACACGCAAGACATGAGGGACCAATATGTGCTTTGGAAACCACACTGTGAACCACAGCTACAGAACCCCTAAACTAGAAAGGGCCTTGAATATGAATCCTGTGCCTGTACTTTCTGGTTTACAGCACCAAAATTAAAATAATTTTTTAAAACAAGTAAGAGCCATCTGCATTTACTAGCTATATGCTGCCCAAGGAGACAATCCAACTTCCAGGGACTATGGAAAAGCCAGCAAGAAAAGCATTATCTTCTCTTCAAAACAGTCAGTATTCTCCATTTCCCATGAGACAAACCCGCTCAGTAGCTTCTCCCAATGACAGCCCATGATAAGTGGTGCTCCTTTGGGTTACAGTTGTTGTCATCTACATAAATACAAAGAGGCTGCAAAATGCTTCCAAAAGTGAGTGTGGCATTATGGTTTTTTCTTCCTCATGCATGAACTACTTACTGCTTGGTGTTCACTAGCAATACAATACTTACTCCAAACAAAGATTTATGTTAGTGGAAGGTCAGCCTGTACCTAAGCTAGCATTAACAAATCCAGCTGTGAGAAACCAGAGCCCATTACAGACCACGGTGAAGTCCATGGCTGAGACACTGTTTGACATCACTTATTTCTCTCCAATTCAAAACTTTTAACACTTGCTACTGGTATACTATAGAAGAAAAATACCCAATCCAAGACTACTACTTCTACAGAACATGCTAAATACCTAACAAAAATAACCAGAATTTTTGAGGAATTTTTTTTCACTACTCAAAAACACTTAATCATAATACAGCATATTTTAACTGTATTTGGTACACATTTCTTGTACGATTTTGAGAACTTTCCATGAAAAAAATTTACTTTTTTTTCTCAATTTAATGTTAGAAATTGAAAGGAAAACAGTCTAAACTGAAGCATGGACATGTCAAGTAATCACCAATTTTAAGTTTCTGAAGAATTGTTTTGCAAGAAACTTTGAAACGTTGAGATTTCCAAGTTCCTAAAATGGAGTAAAAAATGTTTTCTGCAAGTAACTCCAGTTCTTAGCTCACTGATTTCTTATCACAATATATATTCACCTATGATACAGGGAGCTTCTAAAAGTAGTCTTGTAAACATCAGAGTTTATGAGACTTCAGCATGTCTGTCTAATCACTGGGACTGAGATTCACCAAGGAAAATGTAAAACAGTTAACAGTAGATTAAATTCTAGGTTCTCATATACATATCTAGAAGTAATATTTAAGGCTTAAACACTGACAAGTGTTATTAATAAGATTACAAAGTCTCTTTACAATAGCTTTTTTTTTTCTTGTGTTAGCATGTCCATTGCTTTTTTAGTTATATCTGCTGTGTTCAATTTACTGGGCCTGCTGCAAGCTTGGTAATCAACACTTATCATATATACAGTTCTGGCAGCACTGTCATCTACAGCAGTGAAAAAAAGAAAAATCCAGGAAATTATCTCCTGAGAAGGTTTATAAGTATGCTGAATCTAAGAACTTTGTCTCAGCCTTTCTTTCTACACTATAATTTCAAGAATGAGGCATTAGTTACATCATCTTTTTTCATTCTTAAGGATCCATGACAGACAAGTCAAGGGAAGGAATGGGATGCACACAACTGTGTAAGTTATTGGCTTGCAGGTTCTATAATAATGCTCTGGAGCTGCAGCAGTGGCAGAAGGAATGCACACAGCTTGCTTCTGCTTTGACACTCCCTGGGAGCATCTAGGATGAAGGAAAATGTATCAACAGTTCAGAAACATCAGCAGATATTACTGGACAATATGCTTTCAATTATTTAGGGTTTGTATAGCCTCTTAAATTGGGAATGAGGTTCCATTCCTCACTAGAACCACTGGAGAAGCACAAACTTAAATAGGTATTATCACAGAAAGTTAGGTGGTGGCACAAAGCCTAAGAACATACAACTAAGATAAACTTCTTGGCTCTTCAAAGACAGACTCTGCCCTCAAACAAGCAAACACTCCATACAATTCCTTGATGAGTACTTGACTATGAGCACTATTAATACATAGTGGCAATTTCTTTATGCCATATTTTAACTCAATCTCCAAGCTGAACAAGTAAACTCAAGCAGAGGCAACATCCAAAATGAAGTTATAGATGTGAGATTTCAAGGTAGCTCACTCTGTCCCTGCCAACAGTTTCAATGAACTCTTGAGGAGGCTGAAAAGCTTTGTATAAACTCAGCAAATGACAAAGATCAAGAGAAAAATCCTCAAGGAATTCTCACAGAAACTGCCTGAGAAACATACAAGCCCCTGTTCTGATCACACTGCATGACTACTGGCCGTACAATGCAGTTTAACCTAAATGCTATGGACTGCTGTGACCTGGCAAATTAGTGTTTGTGGATCTATAATGTTTCACAAAAGGCTATGTATTTATGGATACAGAGGACTGCCAGTACTGAACTAAACAAGTGTGAGAAATCACATAATAAGCATTTCAGAGCATACTTCATGCTCTAGGATGGAATATATTGAGAATAATTCTGACCAGAACTTCAGCTACATGCTCAGATTTTCAGTATATTTAAAGACTGTATATTTTACAAGTGCTGTAGTAAATGCATGCATGACAAGAAGCAAGTTCCTCTCCAGTCAGAGTCAGCATTTTCTACAAGGTACAGAGTTATGTTTATGACACTGAAACCAAGAGCTCCATTTATCACCTCATTTGTACTCACAAATGATACCAGCATGGTCAGTCACAAAAAGAGCCATGCTATCTCAATCTCAGCAGAGTAATAAGTACTCAAAATATCCACACAGGAGAGGAGCAATCCCAACACCAAGCGACCAGTGTCAGCTCATTTTGCTCATAAGTCAATACCAACATGAGACTGTCACTCCAAATGCCTCAATATGGCTCATTTTAATAGAGTCCCTACAGGCAAACCAAAGCAACCCAAAAGCAACCAAAAAATCCTACCTGCACCACCATCACTTTCAGGCCTTTTAGACTCTACTTTTGTCCTTAGCATCACATTAACTGTGGTGTATCATTTTAATCAAAGTATGTCAATTGACTGTTCACAGAGTCAGGAATTCATTTTGCTAGTGAGCAGCAAAATACAAAACTCCAAAACAAAGTTCAAGAAGGACAGTAATGAGGGAGGGCAATCAAATAAAAAAAAAAAAAAATCCTGTGAAAAATTATTAATGAAATTGAACGAGTTTGGGACAAATAACTTCAGATCTCCTTCAGAGAAACACGTATCTCACAGTTCTGCTCCTTCTCGCCATTCCTACTCAACTCACAAAAGACAAAAAAAAAATTTAAATCCTCTACCATAAGCAGAACCAGAAGGAAATACACCATGTAAATACTCTTCCCCATTATACTCAAACTCATAAGTAATCTTTTCCCCCTTTCAGAACAGAAGCTGGAGGAATCTAAAGCTCATAGTCATGGATTCAGCAGCAGTTTACTGTCTCAGTTCTGAGACTACACTTTGGAAATAATTCTAAAATCTGCAGCTTTAGCTACTACTTTCCCTGTGCATTTTCAAGTGAAAATGGTATTTATTTCCTGATCTAAACCTCAATTCTTCCATTCTTGCTTCTAAACACTTTATTCCAGTTTCTCCTTTCTGACATTGTTCTTCATTCATTTACATTCTGGACTTGAGCCTAGAATCTTACTTCTTCCACTGTAAGAAACTGCCTCATTCCTCCTAAAGCCTCTCCTTAAGAGCCCAGAAGGTCAGACTTGCTTCTTTCCATGCAAATCCTCAGCTGCCACCATAAATCATATGTCCACTGTCCTTCCTAGCAGTGACTTTCAGACCTGGTATTCTATGTAGGCACAATTCCAATAAAGCAATTAAGCCGAGGAAAATCCGTGGCAGCCTGGGCTTCATGCCTCCACATCTGTGATTTTACTTGTAAGCTTCCCAGCACAGGTCCAACACCTTTTTTATACAGTATCAAATATATGCAAACTGATAATCATAAAGATCAGTTGCACCCCTAAAGAAAGACAAGACTCAGTGGGTCTGTGTGAAGAAAGAAGTGAAGTAACCCCCAAACACATACAGTTTGTTAAGTGCTTCTCGATGCTAAAGGATCACAGTGAAAGCATTGGTTCTTTTGGTATCAGGTTTAAAGAATATTTATTTCAAGTCCACGAGACTAAAACCCACAGTTTCCTGCACATTTGTGTACTTTGCCCCTTCCTAACACCACAAAATCCAGCTCTTTTCATCCCAATTTCATCTTCTCCAAATGGGTGAGAGATGATACAGATGACTGGGCTGAGTGTTTGCAGATGCCAAAGGGCTTGCCAGATCCAGTAACAATGACACTGACCTTCAGCAGGCTTTCCTAAAATGACATGATTAATGACACTGTTAATTTGGGATCTCTCCTCTATCCAGTTACAAAGTTTCTCAGAACTTATCTTTGATATTTCATGTTCAAACAAATTAAATTGTTCCGTCTTCTATCTAAAAATGGCTTGTGGCTCACAATGCCCTTTCTGCTTTTGACACAATTACATAAAGTCTCAACTCCTACAGAAAAAAGAAGGGGCCTGCTGTTTAAAGAAAACTAAAAACTAAACAACTAACCACTGGGTAGGTAGTTCAACATGATGCCAACCTTTTCCAGGGAGCTGAGGACCCACAGGTACTTCAGCTGAAGCAGGTAAGCACCCAGCCATCTCCTTGTTCTCTGCTGTTCAGATAACCATGCTCAGACACTGGAAACAAATTTAAAACTATCACTGTACTTAGGCAGTTTGCAGCTGCAGCTTTTACTTCAGCAATGAATTTTCAGCATGTTAAGGAATGAAGACTTTAAATTAAAGTTTTCTAAATGTAATAGGAGCATTCAATTGAATCTGCTGTCATTATTGATTGCACACCCACACCTTTGGGATTTCCCATGTTGCTTGGATTTTTCCTGCAGGGAGAATAAAATTGATCAGCAACCATAAACTTTTGTGGGGTGTTTTTTTTTTTCTTTCCTCTATGTTTAAGAAAGCCTCTTGATGGATGCTCTGTTTTTAATTTTGTAAAACAAAGTTCACTTACAATGAGAGCTTCTGTGCCAGGTTTCAGCCCAAGGGGAATTTGAGTTGCAGTTATAAATCCCCTGGAACACTAAAGGAAAGTACAGAAATAGAAATGCTGAGGATGACAGTGTAAAATTGTAGCACTTTGTTCAAAGGACGCTGTAACATAGAGTAGAAAAGTTGCTTAGATTACTCGCTCTTTCCTCAGTTTGGACAAACATTAGGGAGGCTACAATTTCAACAACACTTAATTTTGTCTTGACAACAGGACTGGTGGGAAGAGGCAATGAGAGCAAGATTTAATGTTGCAAATGCCAAGTCAAGATTGAGTTCTCTTGTTCTCAGCTGAACAGTCAAATCCTCTTTTTACCGCAATAAAACAACTTTGTACTCTCAGTAATACAAATTGGGGTTTATTTGGCATAAATAAATTTTCAAGAGTCACAATCTAGTCTCCATTCAGCAAGCCAGTAAACTCGTGGTTTACACTTTTCATGTTCATGTTTTATATGGGGTAGATAACACCATTTATACAACAAACAGCCGATACAATCTGCTCAGTGGGAGATCAGACAGTTCTGGATTTTGAATTAATTATTGTATGGAATTTTGTCTTGATCAACCATTTATTTTCCATCTGGAGTTTACCTACTAAGTCAGTGTTAGCACAGAAAGAATGTAAGAGTGATTTTCCAAAACCCAACCAAGCAAACCACATTTCATTTGATCGTGCACTGACCTGGCCCAAAGAGAATAATGTACTATACCATAACATACTATAAATGTACTTTTCCAGCTTGGCCCTTGACAGATGGATTTAGTGTTTAATGCCACTTTTACTCTGACTAAAGAAATGAGATAATGCACTCTACAAGAAGAATATTCTCCATTTTCCTAACAAGATGTGGAAGTATCACTCTAGGGAGCTGCAGACAGCATGAGAAATTTGTCTGAAAAATGAGAAGTCCTTTGCCTAATAATATAGGCATTTATGAAAGAGGTCATTAAGATTTTCTCAACCACGCTAGAGACTTTTAGTTAAAAGTGTATTACATTATCTTCAGTAGCATCACAATAAAAAAAAAGAAGAAAAAAGAAAGAAAAAAAAAAGAAAAAAAAAAAGAAAAAACCTAATGGAAAGATGCATTAAGCAGTATTCTATAACTATGGTTTCATATGACCTGATTTCCAAGCATTTATTTCCTTAAAAGTGCACTACTACTGTTTTAGCTTTAACGAGCTGAAATTGAAGTAATTTTTGAGGGCTTTTACAGCTAGAACATCAGAATTTTTAAAATAAGACTTGAATTTAAAGTACATAAGCTTATACAGAGCTTGAAAAATATGAGCATTCTCCCCCAAAAGAGTCACAAGAGACATCGCTGCAAGAGTTTGAAACACAAGTCATATTGCCAAAATCCTAATTTCCTTTTTAAAAATTTGATAACAAAAAAAAAAAAAAGCTGCAAATCCATTTGAAGTTAAAAAGTTGTTTCAAAACCCTCAAAAGTAATTTTAGATGCTAGAAATTGAGGATAAATATAAAATATTTTATCTGGAACAGAACTTATTCCTGTGTCCTTATTTCATTAGGTATTTCAAAATGTATTTTCTGCATTTGGGAATTAACTAGGAGATTGCAGTATGATGTATTTATCACACAACTTTTAAATTTATTTTGTTGATGGCTAGGTAGTTAAATATTTCCTTCCTTACAAATGAGCTTTGAATTCACACCAGAGCTTTTCAAGATCAGTTTTGCTTATCATCCTGTGCACTTATTGCAGTGCTTTAAAGAAGAAACATTTCAGATAAAATATTTACTAACTCTACAGAAAAAAAAGCTACATCTTCTGGTGTCGTTAAGCCTTCCAATTTCACACCTAGCCTGCCTAGTTTTGACATCTAGTCAAGTCAAAACTTGACTGCCAGAAGCACTGCCAGCAGTAGCACCCCTTTTATTTCAGGCTCCATAGAGACCTCTTTTTCTCCCAAACTCACTGCAAGAAGTAGTAAGAAGGATCACAACTTGCTGCATGCAAGATTCCAACCAGGGTTACTACACTCAGCACCCAAACAGTCATTGGATAGAAAAAACACTTGATCACTATGAACACAAGCAAAACACAAGGATTCATTCAGGAAGCAATAGCTTTTGGAAATTGCAGCCTTTTACTTTGAAGATCTGTGCGGTGCAAAAGTTCTCCCTCAAAATGTTTTTAGAATGAATCAAAGCCCAAGAATTTCACTAGACCTTGAGCAGCTCTGCAGACATATTAAGACTGTAAGATTTACTAGCACCAGCACAAGCCACTTCTGTGAGTTCAATAAGAACATTTCTTTTGAAGAAACTTAAGAGCTCTACTATTTGTCCCCATCTATGTAAGAATATACCTTGCCCAGAACTTTGAAGGTATCTTCCCATCTCTCTGAAATTCAGCTGAAATGTTGGAAAAGAAAACCACTTCCAAGTTTGTAAGGCAGTTCAGCAATAAAGAAAAACAGATGAAACCAATGACAGATAAATATTTAAATCAAAATTATCTACACAATATGTACACCATATTCCCTTTTAGTCTATCACTTAGATTCATTCTCCTCCTGATTCCTAGACCACATTTAGGACTACACACTAGGAAAACAAAATATTACTATATACTCCATAGAAAGTAATACCTTTTGTCTCTTAAATTTTATAAGCTGTTCCTTTCCCAAGTACTTTTCATTTCAACTATAAAGAGGCCTGCTAAGCAGGATTGGACAGATGTAAAAAAAAAAAAAACAACTTACACATACATCATTTTGACAGGGCAACCCATGACATCCTTAAAGAACAGGGTTGTCTGTAAATACAAGCAAGAAAAATATTTACTTGAGCTTTCCATAAATTTGATACTGCATCTTCAACATATCTTGCCTTATTCTGATCTCTAAAATTTATCTGTCAACATTTACTATCACAAGCAGTCAGAAAAAGAGAACTGTAGGCAGTAAGTTCATGCTCTTTCTCTTTAATACAGCTTTAAGTTTCTCAAAGTAAAACGTCACATTTATGACACCTGTCATATCCCAAACTATATAGCTTAACTGTGAGCACATGCCAAAGCACCACAGGCTCTCATTCCACTTTGAAGAATCCTTTCAATAAAGAGGGGACCAGCTACTTAACTGAAATCACACCTTGAGCTTGCTTTCACAAAGAACCTCAACATGACCTGTCACTCTCAATGCCTTTCATTTCTCTGATTTTGGATTTAGGTTAGACCAGTGACAGCAGCAGTGTCAGAAGCAGTCACCACAGCAGAACCACACCAGGAACTATCCTAATGCCCCAACTCATCGACCCATTGAAGATACAGCATGAGGAGGTTCTGCTAGCAATGCCACAAGAACCTTCTCCAGTGCTGCCTAAGACTTGAGAAATGCAGCATTCAGCCACAAGAGATTAATGCTGGAAAGATACTGTGTTGTGGGACAGTAATTAGCAGCTGACTGTGATAGACAGGGATTGGGTTATCACCGCCCTGCCCTAATAAACAGAACTGCCCTCCCCACAGGACAGACATGTTACTCAGGCTCCTAATGCAGCCTGAAAAGGTGTATTTCCTTGCCATCAGGATGATCTGCCCTTGAAGGCAAGCAAACTTTATTGATATATTCAAAAGGTATCACTTACTACTACATACAGAAAAGGGCCACTTCCTGACACAATCTGAGCTGCTTGCCTCTCACTCCTGTCCTATAAAGCAGGAAAAGAGACTTGAACCAGTTTTGTATTTTGCACAGCCTGGAAGGGCCCAGAGATACCATCCTCCAGCACAGACACAGCTCATAAGACATGGGAACAGAAATAAAGTACACATAAAAACTATCTTGAATTCAGTCCAGCTTCAACACCAAGTTTTAAAGCATTGGTTTGCCATACTACTTTACTTCACTCTACCTCTTCAACGGGATACTTATTATGTGACTATCTTAAAAATAAACTACATCAGACTTCAGTTTTCCTCAGCAATAATCAGCATTAGTAATGGATCCTGAAAGGATCATTTCTACAGCAGAACTCCTCTGATGTTACCACCTACTTCCCTTTTTCTGCTTCTTCCCTTGCCTAAGCAGGCTGACCATTTTGATACACTCTAGCACTAACCTGCTTGCTTTTGACTGCTGTGCCTTCCCAGCAACATGCTAACCAGCACCAAGGAGCTTGGCATCAAAACCGATGCTGCCACAAACACAAACTCAAATGTGTTCCCCAAGATAAAACAATAATTAGGGGAGAAATAGACATAATGACTTTTGAAAAGCTTAGTTTTGATGTTTTCCCTCCAATGATCAGAAAGTTAAACTCCTTTGTTTTAAAGTCACACTGAACTACTCACGAGCAGGACCATAAAAGGGATTCAGATCCAACTCACACCACACAGAAACCTCTTCCTTCCCTTCACTTCTCCTTTCCTCACCCTTTTGAAGGGGTGAAAATACTGCACATTTCAATGCATTCCACTAGTTAAATGAAAAGGTAATTATCCCCACCCCCAGCTGAAGTCTTTAAACATGCATCTGCAATGATCTTACCTAGGAGAAACTTGAAGCAACTCCTACAGCAAAAGGTGGCACACATGGAAAGAAATGTGCACTGAAAATTACCCACTCAGAGAAAAAAAAAGTGAACCCTTTTATACTGAAAAATTCTATACAGGGCTTATACTTGAAAAATAATTGATTAAAAACAAACTAACAACTGTCCCCCCCAAACACATGAATTTTCCTTGTCATCAGAACATGATTCCACTCACATCTCATTGTATTTTGAGTGAACTCATCTTAAATAGCCATGAGCTTTCCCCAGTCTAGTGGGGTAAAAAAGGAATTCAGGAGAAGTAATGGGCTTAGCAAGAATAAGCAGCTCTTTACCCTGCATGCAATAAAACAGAAGCTGAAGGAAATCTTTTCAGTTTTGCCCTTAAGCTAGATATACTGTTCAGACAGCACTCTGAGGTTTTTGTTTTACAGTGTAAGTCAACAATCACCCACAGCCATAGTGCTGTTTTATCAGTAACATTCTCAATACATACTTTTTATTATCCTACACTATTGGAACTAACAAATATTCAGAGAGAAAGAAAGAAAAAAAACCACTTTTTACCATCAAGTTTTGTACAAATGCACAGCAAAATATAACACTGCATAGAAAGAGACACTTTTTAACATATATTTATTGCATTACGTGGAGGCTGCCCCTTTTCTTTCATCCACCAGCTGTGCAGATATTCATGGTGAAGAGCCCCTGGTGCCCAGAGACAATTGTTAACCTCAGTGACTGCCACACACGCACTTCCCAGAGCCCAACACCTGCACAAGCGGATGAACTTCCAACACACATTTACTTGACTCAGAGGCTTGGAGGGAGGCCTGAGCCAAATTTCTCCATCGGGATTGGTACAGACCTGAACAGTTTCTGCCTCAAAGCGCTTACGATCTAGCTCATACATTTTTTGTTTTACTGCTGGACAAATTCAGGAGACCCAGAATGCCTGGTGTGCCTGAGGTTTCAGACTGATTAATGAGAAAACCCCTTCAAAAGTCATACACTTGAAAATTGAAGAGCTATGACAACATAAAGTGAAGAAAAAGCAATACAACAGCATTGCTGACTCCTAACCAACGCAACTGAAGACACAACCTCGCATCTGAGTGTTACATAGTACTACTTCTACAGTGTAGCCAGCCTCAGCACCCACACCAGTAGCCGGCTCAGGTTGGATATTCTGTATCCCAACAGTTTCCCACGGCAAAGGACGGAGAAAGGCGACCATCTCCCCCAGGCTGAGGGAAGGGCCTGCGAGAGCAGCAGCACAGGTGAGCGCCGGACAGCCCCGGCCGCACACCAAGGCACGAACCCCGCGGCTGCCGGGCAGGGAAACCGCCCACGGGATGCTGCGGCTGAGGGAAGATGCCCAGGGAAGGAGGGTCCGTGGAGACACCAGCCTAGAAGGGCAGCGGGCGCGGGCAGCCTCCCGCGGCTCCCACGTCTCAGCGCCGCAGGAAACGATCCGGGTTTTAATGGAGAGAAGGGGGCATCCTTTCTCGGGAGACGGACCCAAGAAGCGGCACCACTTCCCCCGCGAAGTTGGAAGCTTCTGGAAGTTGTGTACTTCGTTACGAGCGCGCACGGCCACCACCAGCTC